>CAIGQS010000096.1:153758-234198 GCA_903798195.1 Danio kyathit
TTATCACCCAATGCCTACCTTTGTCATACTACAGCTTAAAGCAAATAGCCACTCCTACAATACTAAGAAATAGTCCTATAATAAAACAGACTATTCTGATTTAGAGCCAAACTAAACATAAAATCATGCCAAGAACCAGCTCCAAATCTGTTTAGCAAACTACTGTGCATTATTCAACGCAGGCTCATTATGAAAACGTACCTCTATGTACATTTCTGTGGGCTGCTAAATATATCCCAGGTGGTATGTATTTTTGCAGTTTTTGTTTTCACAAATCCACGAGAGGCCGCTGTTTATGCTTTTTCATATCTTAAATTTCTCTCGCAAGTGCCTGTTGCGCCTGCTGTTCTTGCATAAATCCACCAGAGGCCACTGTTGACTGACTGACTGACTGACTGACCGACCAATTGACTTGACCCACCCTCTTCCTTCCCTAAACCCAACATATTTTATCGATTTATGGAGTAGTTTTAAAAATGTGTACTTTTACTTTCTCTTGAGTACATTTTTAGTGCAATATCTGTACTTTAACTCCACTACTTTCCTTCAACCTGCAGTCACTACTTTATTTTTTTCTTGTTTATGGGGATTAGAAAAATCAGTCCAGTGATTCCTGTCCAATCAAATCGCACATAGAAGGTAAATCACATCATAATGAACTACTTGAAGACATGGGCGATTTATAATTGCAATAAAATGTTTGGAAGCATTAAAAGTGTCCAAGATGGTCCAAAATCTTTCCAGAGACTGTTTAGATGCATGTCACCGATGAGAAGATGACGGATGTTTACTGTATGATGACCGAAATGGCCTTAAACACTCAGCTGACACAAGACATCAACATGATGTCAGATTGACGTTGTACCCCAACATCATGGGGACATTGCATTTTGTTTGGAAATGAAAGTTGGATTTACATTAGAACTCAACGTCAGGCCAACGTCAATGTCAAACGTCCAACCTAAAATCAACCAACTATCAATGTCTAATGATTTTACAGCTTGACATTATGTGGACGTTACCACTATGATGTCTATCAGACGTTGTATGCTTGTTGCCGTACCTGACGAATAAATGTCAGTATTTGACATCACTTGTTGGTTTAAGATGTTGGCTCGACGTTGCATTTTGGTCACTTTATTTATTGAATTTTTTTTTTGTATTTTATTGGATTTTTTAAGAACAACCACAAAGAAACACATACACACACACACACACACACACACAACACTCAGCACTGTCCTGGACAAATCCCATACAATGAGTCAATGAACAAAACAACAATGACAAACAACAGAAAATAGAATAGAGAAATAAAAATAAATAACTAAATAGGTAAAATAAGTAAATTAAGTCTCTGAAAAATCCACAGAGGTTAAATGGCTGTTTTGTTTATTCAGATAGTTAAGGAATAAACCCCAAACACTGAAAAAAATTTCAATAGAACGAGTCCTCAGAAATCTCAGTCTTTCAATCTGTATTACCGAAATCATGTCCGAAAATCCACATTTGAAATGTAGGAGGTGAAGATGACTTCCAATGCCAGAGCACAAGCCTTTTAGCCACAATCATACCTAAAGACAAAGACTGCTGGAGTCCATCTGGGAGATGAGAAATGTGTTGTGAATATCCGAAAATAGCAAGTTTTGCATCAGGTGGTAAAGATTTACTATAAACTTTAGTAAAAAATTACTTTACCAAAATGTATATAACAAAGGACAAAACCAGAAAGCATGGGAAGTTGTGTCTTCTGTCACTTTGCACCCGTCACATATTGATGATATGAAGGAAAAAAAATTATGCAACTTGGCTTTAGTATGATGTAACCGATGGATAACCTTAAATTAAACCAACTGAAGTCTACTGTTGACTGAACAGGACTGTATCATCTCCAGGCATTTATCCCATGTGTCTGCAGAAAGCTCAGCCTTTCTCCCATGCAGGCAGCTTTGAAGCTTTCAGTGGGAGCTGCACTATAGCTTTCAAATAAACCCACAAATAGATGGAGATAAGATGTCTGGAATTTGGAGGGTCTAAAAAAAATAAAAAAAGCATGCTTCTCAAGAGGTTTACATCACTTTTTTTAATACAACCTAAAATCAACCAAATATCAATGTCATTTGATCAAAATAACGTTGTCCTTAGACACTGGCTAGACATTGAATTTTGGTTACCTGACATCACACCCTAAATCTAACCTAACATTAATGTCTTATGACGTTGTGTGCCTGCTGGGCAATAACTAAATGCACTACAGAATGTTACGTTTACACACATCCACTAATTACATGTAAATGCATCAGCTTTTTACAGCGTAATAATCACTACACACTACTCTTGAGTAGTTTTGAAAGGTCTACTATTTACTTATACTTTGAGTAATATTTGCAAAAGATACTTTTACTCTACTTGCACTACATTTTTAGGCAAGTAATGGTACTTTTACTTAAGTATGATTTTCATTACTCTTTCCATCACTGATATTAATGCAATAAAAATCTTTGGTGGCTTTTCGTTTATTAACATTTTGATTTCTTAGAAATGTTGTTGAAATGCATCTAAATGGATACAGACATTCCTTTCATCATCCCTTAACAGGTTATTTGATAATGTTCAATCTGGAAAATTCCTGGACTCTATTTTACTGTCTATTGTCTGCTGGAGAATCAACCGGCACAAAGCAGAGAATGCCAAAGCCAACAAAATGTTATGCCTGTCGAACAAAAAAATCAGAGAAATCCAGAAATATCAGACAAGGCCAGCTGGCCTGTTGACATCCACAGGCTTCTTCCATCTGTCAACATGTAAGCTCTTATTATGCTAATATGCTGGAGCTCTTTAAGTGAAACATTACTTTTTATGCCAAGTGCTTTTATTCTGCTAAACGCTTAGTCAGCGGAGAGGTCAGCATTTTTAAATAAGCTGTCCACATTTCATTCACCATAGTTAAAGGAAATGGGAAAGGTCCATCAATGCAAGGCCATCAATGTTTAACAAAGTCCATTGATTCTCTTGTCTAGTTAAAGACTCTTGTACTGGCTGGAATAATTAGATTTTCTCCTATAATCTTCATTATACTTCATTGAAATTATTCTTCACAAAATGATATAGCTTGTGTGCATGTTTTTTATGTTTAAGTACTAATGTTAGGGAGACAGTGTTCTTCAAAATTGTGTCCAATAATTACTGATAACATTGAACAGAAGATATTTTAAATTACAGTAACACTTTACAATAAGGTTTTATTTATTCAAATTAGTTAACTACATACAGTATTAGTTAATATTCATTTATTCATTCATTTTCCTTCGGCTTAGTCCCTTATTTATTACAGGTCGCCACAACAGAATAAATAGCCAACTATTCCGGCTTATGTCTTTTGCAGCTGATGCCCTTCCAGCCACAACCCATCACTGGGAAACAACACCATGCGAACTTGGAGAGAACATGCAAACTCCACACAGAAATGCCAGAGACAGGACTCGAATCAGCGACCTTCATGCTGTGAGGTGACAGTGCTAACCACTGAGCCACCGTGCCACAATATTAGTTAACATGAACTATGAAAATAATTTTTTTTTTAATATTTGTAAGGTAATTTAGAAAAATGTAAGGTATTAAATTTAAGTTAATAAAGAAACAGAAAGAACAGCTCAGTTGAAACTTGATTCATGTCTGCAAAGACAATCCGATTTTTAACAATGACTGATAAAATCTTTAAAGACAGACCTCTTGTGAGATTCAAGGTTGTTAATTGATTATATATACTTTTAGTGAACCTAATAGCTTGCATTAATTCAACTATTTCTTTTAACTTTAGCAGAAAAACGACATTAACCACGATGCTAAAGAAAATCTGAGAGGGGGCTGTCTGCAGACTCAGTGGAGATGCAATCTGAGTTGCATCCTGAGCTAACCCAAGCCCTCAGAGTGACATCACTAGCTCCAATGAGTGGGTTGTGTCTGACATTGCATCTCTGAGTGATGCAATCTCAGCTTGCGTCATAAAGGCTGCATCCAGATACTATGGCTGCGTCCGAAACCGCCTACTACTCAGTAGGTACTGCATTTGAATTTAAACGTACTACTCGGCTGTTAGAAAAGTACGTTTTTATACAGTATGAATGTAAGAAGTATGAATGGAATTCGGACGTACTACATCCACCATTTTGTCATGGTCACGTGACCTACCTGCGTCAGTTGCGTCGATTTACTTCCATTCATGAATTCTCTCGCGGAGCATCATGGGATAGCGCAGCGTGCATGGGATGCGCACTTTAGAATCTCGCTGGAAGTAGTAAGTCTTCCGGGTACTTCTCGCATACTGATTTTCGAATTCTATGAATTCGGACATACTACTCGGCTCGCATACTGATTTTAGCGTACTGTATAGTATGGAAGTATGCGGTTTCGGACGCAGCCTATAAGAAAATCCCACCAACTGAGTCACGGCAAGCAAGAGATTCTAAACTCCGCCCACTCCCACACTGCTAAAACTTTCCTGTAGAATTTACAGTAGCCTACTGGCAGCGGTTTGCCAGCAATTTACTGTTAGTTAAATTTACAGCAAAAATACAGCATTAATATATACAGTACCACTCATCTTGCTGTACATGTATTTAGAGTATTGTATATCTTTACTGTAAATTATACAGTATTTTTGTCTTGTCACCTGTATATTCATAAAATAAAAAAGTAACTTGTACTTTACTGTTCATATATCTAGTTCATATATCTAGTTCATATATCTACTCTAAAAAAAGTTTAAATAGTAAATTACTCTATTTGTTATGACTGGATTTACAGCAAAAAAGTAACACTTTATTTGAGTATTAGTTGACCGTCTGCTTAATATCTGTTGATACTGCTCCTTCAACAGACATTAAACTGACTATAAGAAACTTTGCAAGTACATGTCAACTTACACTAACCCTAACCCCAACCTCAACCCCAAACTAACAGTCTACTTATAATCTAATGAGAATTAGTTGTAACTTATGTAATGTAACTTAAATTCAACAAATGGATCATCAAAATAAAGTGTGACCATTAAAAATATGCTTTTAATGGCGCCAAGAGGTTTTTTCCCACAATGCAACTTTAAAAACCTTGCGCCATTGATGTGATCCAAGACCTGTGAAGAGATGATGTCGAGGTATCCATAATCCTGGAACAGACCGTATCCTGAGCAGATGCTGTAATGAGCATGAGACTGATTCCTGTAAGACCCCAGTGACAGACAAGTCTTCGCATTGATCCCGTGGGCCAGCCTGAACACCCGCCGGTGACCTACTGCTTCTTCACGATGGACGTCCAGCGTTCTCCACTCTCCGGCGCCTAGACTGCAGCTCTACACAAGAAATCTGGCCAGAGGAGAAATGGTCATGCCCAACTGAGCCTGGTTTCTCTAAAGGTTTTTTCCTTCACTTTCGTCAATTGGTGAAGTTTGTTCCTTGCCACTGTCGCCACTGGCTTGCTTGGTTGGGATTTGTGGAGCTGCGCATCGATGGATTTGCTCTTCAGTGTTTGGACTTTCAACAGTGAAATTTAAACCACACTGAACTGAACTAAACTGAACTTCAACTCTGTAAACTGGAATGACACAGTTTTAATTTACTAGAACTTCTATGTTAAGCTGCTTTGCCACAATCTACATTGTAGAAGCGCTGTAGAAATAAACATGAATTGAACTGAATTGAATAACATACAGTGACATTGTCATACAGTAAACTACAGTTCATATTACAAATACTGTGTAGTTTACAAAAATAGTCACTGCCAATTATATAATCAAATCAGTTACCCGAAGCTTTCAAAATGCTACTGAAATATGTTTTATTTAATTTTATTTTTGCCTTTATGACAGGACAGCATATTCACAGGAAGTTAAGCTGGGGAAATATAGGGGAGGGGTGAGTTTAGAAAAGTCCAAGAGTTGGGACTGTAATTTTAGACGCCTGCAGCGCAGTAGCAATATATGACGAAGAACTGCTCAATAAGTTATTGGACCCAACAAGTGTGTGCATTTTCAATAAATGTTTTTCTATAGCACCTACTAATTTCAGTATTAAATTTTAGATTGTAACAAAAGCTTTTCTTTAAACCACTGTGGGAAGAATGAATGAGAAAAATGCTTTTGTATAGCCAGTGCTAACAAAAGCATAAGCCGTGTATTCTTAATGACTCATTCAATAGTTTTTATCCAAATGGTGAAATATTACAAAACAAATCTCAGTAGTTTGCATCAAAGGTTATTATTATTGGTCATTTTACAGTTCTATTGTAAAACAGCTCATTAAACATGAGCATTAAACAATACACTTGCTTACAGCTATGCTTTAGATGACGATGATGATGGATATTTAAACGCGGAAAGCAAAAACGAGTATTAAGTGAATCAATTTCTACCAATTCGAAAACATTTCAAATCGTATCATCAATCACCGACATTACCAATAGTTTGCACATCCAAAAATTGGTAGAATCTTATCCAGCTTTAGGGCTGTGCAGGTTATTTAGTTTGGTTCCTCCTCATATATCCTCTATGTGTGCGCCGCCTGCTTCAGGTCTGGCTGTGATGGATGAGGTGGATTTAACTCCCAGCGTTGTGTTGACTGGGCTTGGCTCGGCTAAGCGAAAAATAGTGGGATCAGAAAAGTGGAGTATATTCTGCCAGAAGACGCTAGTCTTGATGGGAATCTTAGCTGACACAGAGAACAGGATCCTGTCACCTTGACAAAGCAAAATCCACAGTGGGCAACTATACACTTACAGCATGCAAAGTGGGAACTGTGATTGTAAGCATAGTAAGACAGCCGTGGAAACAAGAAAGCTTTTCAAACTGCTTTTGGCACGGTTTTCGCTTTCATTTAGTGTTTCCTTTTATTCGGTTCAAAGTCAACTGCACTACTGCACAATGAATTTGCTTTGAAAGAAGGTGGATGTGTTTGCAGGATAAACAACAAGCATAAAACGAGTCAGAAAAAATACACTACAGGAAGTCTGTTGGTAGTAGATATGAGCTTGAGTAATAGGTTTAAAGACCTAATTAGACCAAATTGAGAATTTTGTGGCATGTAGTACATGTGTGTTAGCTTTAAGTTCATCTACTGTACTATGTAGAAAATTATAATTCACAGTCAAATGAGAAGCTGAACCAACAATATTAAAGGTGCAGTAGGTGATCTGCCAAAATGCTATCTGTTAGCATAGTATCTTTGAAACACAGTCCCTCCCCTGCCGTCCAAAGCCACGCCTTCTGAAATCACAAACACACACCTTAAAAATGACAGTAGACAACCCACTAGATCATGTCATTCGCCGCTTTATAGTAACTTTTTAGTACTTTATAATACCACAATTCTGAATGAAAAACTGTATTATATCTAGCACGTTTTCAGTTGTGTAGTAAACAAGCAAACTTGTCATAATGTGCAATATTTCATGCATGAAAGAATTGCTGGTCTCACTCTCTCATGTGCTTTCTCCTAAGCAACTACTGTGTGCTTAGTAGTTGGCCGGTGACGTGCAGGAATTATAGTTATTACTAATTCACACTTACATGCTGTTTCAGACCGAATATTACAGGGTATATGCAGGAATCCTAAAGGTAATTTCAATACCTTTTTATAACTTTTTAAAGACCTTCTCAGAATATTTTAAGACCTCGTCACCACTTCAAGTTCTAATCAGTATCAAACTTTTAACTAAATAAACAGTTGTTAATTAACAGTTGTAGTTAAATAAACCAATGGAGCACAACCATGCAACAGAACTCGGACAAGCTCGGAAGAAGCTTGAAAGAATAAATTACACAGTTGTTTTCAGCGACAGGCTTTAGCCACTGTTTAAACTTGTCTTTTTCCAACCAGGAGTATGCAAACTTATTTTTCCCATTTTGCCGTCTGTTTCGCTCTATGGTTTCGCTACATGTGGAGAGCATCATATCACCTTCCCGCATTTGCCGCAAATTACGTGACATCACCTGGACAGAGAAGCTTGGCTGGACGTGCCCCGGCCTGAACCAATCGCGTGGATCGAGCACGCTGTTGATAATATTAGAAGGAAAATAAATATATGTATGCTTTTTTAGAGTCAAACACTTTGAACAACGCTTGAACAAAAAATTTAAGACCTCGTTAAAACGCAATTAAAATGTTTAATAACCTTAAGGGCCTTAATTTTCTCATAATTGATTTATTATCTTTTAATAATTTTTAAGACCCCGCGGACACCCTGTATTAAGAGTAGCATGGTAAACAATATAGGGAGCGCGTCACAGGTTGTCACTCTTTTGTGTGCACCTGATCACGGTGTGCGTGCATGCGCAAATGGGTGCACAGATGTACAAATCTACATTTGTTGACAGACAGTTTGGGCTACTTATCAGAATTATGGGAATTGTCGGCCTGACAAATTATTAATTGGATGAACTTTTTTTAGTTTTATGCCTTACCCAGAATATAAAAATACATATAAATTCATTTAGATAGTTTACTTTAATCATTACTATTGGAATGTGAAGAGACTTTCAAACAGCACAACAAAAAATGCTTCTGAAGACAATCACCTAATGCACCTTTAATGACTCAAAGTGCTCTACACAGACTTCTGTCCAAGCAAGTGCAATAAGGATTCCCCTCCCATATTACCAACAGAAACTAGCATGTAGCAATTCATGTTTATGGCTTTAGCTTGTTTGTGTCACAGATATGAACATGATTTTGCTAAGTTATTTCTAAACTAATTTCGAGAGGAGCATGTGCTTATGATTGTTCACGGCTGGTCCTGCATTAGCTCACGGTCAGGGCCAGATTAAGAACATATTGGGCCCTGGTGCTATAGCAAACCCAAAGGCCCCATTTATTTTATCGTCTCACAAAAGTAGCTTTTTTTCAATTATTATTATTATTATTATTAATATTATTAATTTGCTAATTTATATTATTATATAATCTAATTGTCCACTTGATTTATATTTCATTATTATAAATATTTTCTATTTAACTAAAGTAGGCGTACAAGCATACAAAATAATCCAATAACATGAACATTTAAAATTTTAAAAAGGCAGCCAAAATCAGAAAAATATTGCAATACTTCCTAAATTAGTGCTTTACAATAAATACTTTAAAGGGTTATTTATAATTAAATTATATTAATTATTTATATATTATATTTATAGGGTTATCTTTAAAAAGTTAACTTTAAACTTTAGCTGAGCAGAAATCCCTAAAATATCTTTAAAATCCATGCTTTTAATTTGCCATTTGGTCTTGAGTCAATCAATTACAGAAGGTTAGCATGCTTTTTTTTTCCTCAGATGTATTGTCATTGTTCTGGATTATTACTGTAGTTTTTTATAAAAGGGGGAAATTCATTAATTTAATAGTTTGCTTTCTAAATGGTTTAGTTAGAATTAAAGCATGTATTTTCTTGAGGTACTGTAGATAATCCGCAACGATGGACATTTTGATAACTGTCTGTAGGCTATTTAATTTGGTCGCACACTGTCTCGGTTATGAGAGGGCAGGGTTGCGTGGGTGCACGGAGGCCACCGAGACATCGGTTGAGTTATTCTGCAAGATTCCGCCTATCCTGGTTCCGCCTATATGATGCGCTCGTTAAGCCTACCTTAGACTGGACTTTCCTGGGGAAACACAGTACATCTGTTCACCCTTACTGGGGACTAAATAGGGCAATTTAAAATTTTAATTGAGCTACAGCCACTCTGAGTCATAGTTTAGTGACGTCACTGTTTTTGAACAACAGCGAGCCGAAAGGAATTCTTCACGTTATCGGCATGCAAAAGCATAACGCAAAGAGGCGTTTCCCACGTCATGATGCAAATTAATTCACCAGCCAATCAAGGCCCCCTCTTCTCGCGGGCCCTGGAGCTTCCGCCCCGCTTAGCCCTTATGTTAATCCGGCCCTGCTCACGATTGATTCACCAATCAGATGATTCCTAACTCACTATAAATAACCAGAGGTTCTTATCTCAGCATCTTCGTCTTGTAGAATCCCCCTCACCCACCCCTTCTCCCCCTCCTTTCTAGATGGGCGACACGGCGGCCCAGTGATTAGCACTGTTGCCTCACAGCAAGAATGTCTCTGGTTGAAGTCATTACTAAACCAGTTGACATTAATGTGCGGAGTTTGCTCGTTCTCCCCGTATTCGTGTGGGTATTCCCCGGGGTTTCCTCCCACAGTCCAAAAAACACGCAACCTAAGTAAATTGGACATACCAAATTGACATTACAGTCAAGCTCTTAGCAAGCCGTATATCTTTCATTAGCATCCCTATATCTGTCATTAGCCAGAAATAAGTTGGGGGAGTTCATCGAGATCTACCTGAGCTCAAACTCCCCTTTCACCCTGCTAACGGGAGGGAGCCCAGGGCTTGAGGATCGTATAAGCTCAGGGCTCTCTCCCAGGACAGCATGTCAAACAAGCTTTATTATCAATCATCAGCTAAGTGTGAACTCTTGAAAAAGTTTAAGCATGTAGACGTGGTCAAGATGATCTGCTAAAGTTTAAACTGAGCAACAGATGATTTGAACTCTGCTTGGTTGATGGTTTCAGACAGGCTGGTCTGTTATTTTTTTTTTAAATACTACTGGGATTTTCACACACAACCATCTCCATTGTTTCAAGAGTTCACACTTAGCTGATGATTAATTATAAAGCTTGTTTGGCATGCTGTCCCGGGAGAGAGCCCTGAGCTCATGAGATCCTCGAGCCCGGGGCTCCCTCCCGTTGCAAGGCGAGAGGGGAGATCAAGCTCAGGTAGATCTCGAGAACTCCCCCATCGTAGTGATTGAAGTGCAGATAGTAGTTCTCTTTAACGAGATAGGTACTAGATAGTGAGTAAGTCTATAGTGTTGATTAATAAATAACTTAGGTTGCATGTTTTTAATCGGTGGGAGGAAACCGGAGGACCCGGGGAAAACCCACGTGAGCACGGGAAGAGCATGCAAACTCCGCACAGAAAATGCACGCTGGTTTGGTAAGCCTAGAACCATTGACATTCTTGCTGTGAGGCAACAGCGCTAAGCGCTGGGCCACCGTGTCACCCATCTAAAAGAGAGGAGGAGTAGGGGTGGAAGGGGGGATTCTTCAAAGCGAAGATAGTGGTGATATGGAACCCAGGGTATTTATAGTAGCTTGGGGATCGTCTGATTGGTGCATGGTGATTTGGATAATGTGGGTCCAGCTGCTAGCAATCATAAGCACGTGATCCTCTCGAAATTAGTTTATAAATAAACTTCACTTACAGAGAGTGGTATAAAAAAGAAAAAGTATCAAGCCAGCAGCAGTTCTGTGGGTGAAAATGTCACAGAAAATTACAAAACCTGTCACCAGGGGCAGTACATTTTTAAAAGAATACTTTTGTACCAAACATGTACACATTGGTACCTTAAGAATAAACTTATGGTACACATTTGTACACGTTTGCTCTGATGATTCTCCGTTTCTGCTGTGACATTTGAATGGTAGGGTCAGAATTTTGACATAAACAACATGAAAGTATGGATCCATCTTGCCTTGTATTGATAACGGTACAGACAGTTGGTGATGTGATGACATATGATTTTCTGAGAGGGGTCTGGCTGCAGACTCGGTGCAGTGCAATCTGAGCTGCATTCAATGCTTTTTAATGCGCTCACCTAACCCCACCCCTAACCCTACCCGTCACAGTGATGTCATTGTGTCTGACATTGCATCGCTGAGTGATGCAATCTCAGTTTGGATCATAAAGGCTGCATCCAGACACTATTGTTCACACTTTAGTCCTCTTAGTACTAACTGAGCTTCATTTAAACACTACAGCCTGCCAGAGAATTTCCATCCCTTTATGACCACTGTGCACTCATCTTATGATATCAGCAGGATATCATGCCATGTCACAAAGGACAAATCACCTCAAGCTGGTTTCTTGAACATGACAGTGAGTTCATTAAACTTAAATGGCAAAGTTGCCAGATGTCAATCCATTAGAGCACCTTTGGGATGTGGAGGAACAGGAGAACTGCATCATTGATGTGCAGCCAACAAACCCCCAGCAACAGTGCAATGGAGCACAATCTGTGAGGAATTCTTCCAGTGCCTTTGAGAATCAATGACATGAAAATTTTAAGGCAAACATGGTCCACATTTTAATAAGGTGTACCTAATAAAGGGCCAAATGACACACTTTGCAAAAATTATTTTTGAAGTACTTTAAGTCAAAAAGAATACTAAGTTATATTCTGATCGTCTGAAAACAATGCCTGCACTGCCCCCATCTGGTGAAAAGCGCTTCACAGCATGACTTGATGGTTTACGGCTCTGCTCACTTAGTGTTTTACTAGCTCTGTGGTGAATTTTAAAACCCATTTAAATTGCTTCCCATCAGCATTTTATGGCATCTTTTAGTGTTGCACGTTACAACCATTAATAAAAGGTTCACCACATTTTCCTATTGCACTTTATTATTCACAGATCTGATGTCTTGTTCAGTGGTCAAGCACTAAGAAATATACTCACAAAAGAGCTGAGATATGTATGTGATATACTTTCAGACAGGTGTTTGATGATCATAACACTGCAGCTAACTTTTATTATCTGCTTTTTTTGTATTACTCAATCATTTTGAAAGAACAGCACAGTCATAAACATGATAAACATTTGCTGAAACTTCCCATCAAGCAATTTTCTGTGTAATAAACATCTAAACATAGACAGCTTGGCTAAAGCAAGGCTAAATTTGGGCTGTCAGTGAAAATCTAATAGATGTCCAAGAATAGCCCAAACATAGACAGATTAAACAGACTTCAGATGTGCAGTCATTCATTCTTGTCTATTTGATGATTTGGGGCTATTCTTAAATGCCTATTAGATTTTCATTGACAGCCCAGAATTAGTCTTGTTTTTAGACAAACTGTCTATGGACTGTCTAGGATGCCTGGATGTCTATTGGACTTCTTCTAAAGAAGTGCTTGCACCTACTCTTTCATTTGAACAATACACACATTAGAGCACTATCACATTAACCAGCAGCTAGCTCTCTGCAACTCTCACATGATCGCCCACTGAAGCTAATCAGGGCTGCCCCTGGTCAGTACCTGGATGGAAGACCACATGGAAAAGCCAGGTTGCTGCCGGAAGTGGTGTTAGTGAGGCCAGCAGGGGGGCGCTCAACCAGCGTTCTGTGTGAGTCCTAACACCTCAGTATATTGATGGGGACTCTATACTGCTCAATGAGAGCGTCTTCCAGATGGGACGTTAAACCGAGGTCCTGACCCTCTGTGGTTGTTAAAAATCCCAGGATGTCCTTTGCAAAGAGTAGGGGTGTGCAGTCTGGCGCAATATGGCTGCCGTCGCGTCATCCAGGTGGATGCTGCACACTGGTGGTGGATGAGGAGATTCCCCCCAATGTGTAAAGTGCTTTGAGTGTCTAAGCGCTATATGAATGAAAGGAATTATTATTTTTATTTATTATTAGTTTTTGTGGAATGGAAACCCTGTTTATGGAGATATAGGCAGTCAGAATAAGTGACTTATGTGACTTGTTTGTAATGATTATCATATTATTAAAACCAAAGTTATCAGCTTTTTGTTTTTATTTTATCTTCGGCTAATGGCAGAGAAGCTGTCAACAGTCATATTTCTACTGCAGCATTCAAATATTCTGTCCATTTTCTACTCCATACTTTGTTTCAAACCTGTATAAAACATTCTGAACAAAACAATGCTGGTTACCAGTGTACAAAGCTGTATAAAAAAATAAAAAAGGGATTAAAAATAATGTCCCACAGAATATAGCATCAGTATAGTATATAATATCAGTAAACAATGAGAGCAATTCCTGCGTTATGGATGTGACAATAGCAGTAAAAACTCAAAACATAATTCACAGAGAAAGTATATGCTAACATTATATTGAAACATCTGTTTATATTTTCCAAAGCAACTTACCACAGATTTATGGGATCAGAAAAATATCCATCTGTAAACATATTTTATATTTTAAATGAGGAAAATAAACATGCGTTATGGACATGACCAAAAAAAGTATGTGAGTTTACAGTATACAGCATACTTTGTAGAAATTCTGTGAATTAAACTGCACAACCCAAAATAAACAATGCTAATCAAAAGGATAAGAGTCGGCTCACTATTAAACGAAAAATGATCGATTTATTTTATTTGACATTTTTGTATTTATGAGGAAAAAGCTCCGTTATGGATTTGACAGACGTGAAACTGCCACTCTTGTGACTTTGGTAAATCAAATATATTTGTTTGAAAACATTGATAGAGACATTTATGAGTGTTTTTACAGTACTGTGAAATATAAGCCTACATAAAACACTTAGAAACGGTTTCGCTATTTTAGTGAAAATGTAATTTTTTTCATGACAAGGTTGACATTTGCATGGAATTGCTCATGACAGAATTGTCATCACAGTTTCATGTCAAACTGTAACTATTTTATGTTTTGACGAATTTGTGCTAAGGATTCATACAATCTCAAGGGCCATTAATGAAACACATTATTTAGCTAAAAACTTTTATTGTATTTTGTCTGTTCATTTACACGTTTTAGGGGCCTGAAAAATGCTAACTTTTAGAAGAAAAAAAATTCTTCAGGTGAACCACGTAATTTTGTAATTTGGTAACACATTCATTTGTGATATTGCTAATTACTTTCTATGTTCGTTTCTTTTCATTGTATTTATTTTTCCTTAACATTAGTTAATGGGCTACACTGTAAAAAAAAACTGTAAAATTTGCTGTAAAAAACAGCAACTGTGTTTGCCAGAATTCTTCTGTAAAATTAAGTACTAATGTACTAACCAATTACTAATTAATTTGTACAATGTTAACATATCAGTATTTTGAAGTATTAACATCTAAGGTATACCTTTGTGATAAACATCCAGACAAAACCACACTATCAAAAGCAAAGCTCATCACAAACAGCTTTTCTACAAGCAAAGAAACACAACTACAAAACACAATCATGGTAACATATTGTGACACTAAACTAATGCAATGAACATTCCCTATCAACATAACATTAAACTCTAATCTACATGGTTATTCACCGTATTTAGCAAGGAAATTTACTCCCTGTAAAAGGGATTAGTTAGACTGCTTTAAAAAAGAGAGTATATCCATTTCCTTAAAAAAATGACACGTTGACTTTAAAAAAGTGACTATTATTTTTTTATTTATTTGTATAATTATGCAGTTAATTTACTTAATTTATGGCAACATGTTTATTCACTTTTTGTTAGTAAAATCAACGTATCAATTTATACAATGCTGTTAACCAAGTAGCATATATATATTTTTTTTTAAGTGAATAATTTTTTTACTAGAATCATTGTTTATATCATATTATGAAGACAGCATGTGATAAAATAACTTATGCTGGTGGTGTTTTTAGTTTGATCAAACTTAGACCTACAGCAAAATATTGGGTAACACTTTACAATAATAGTACATGAATAATGATATATAAATATGTAAACTAAACATTACTTTATTATGAATTAATTAGAGTTAATAGAGTTGAGCGCTATGAACTAACTTTAACTACAACATGAGTCACAAGAGTTCATGTGTGAATAACGGCTACCTTAATTACTTGTTAGTACATGTTATTAATTAACCTTTAAGTTTAAGCTAAATGTAACCAACATGAACGCATTAGCTGTTAATGTATAATTATGTCATGACTTTATTTGAAGGGGCACATCATCATTAATTACTAGACCCTAACTATTCATGAACTCCTGTGTTTAAACTGTTGATGTGGACTGAACACTTTTCTATTGTTATTCAGTGTAAACACACTAGACGGACGTGCATAAGGAGTTTATGAGTAGTTAAGAATGGGTTAATGATGATGTGCCCCTCCAAGTAAAGTCATGATATAATTATACATTAACATATCCTGATGGTCAAATTAATCATGAACTAATGTGGTAATTAATACATTAAATAACAAACAATCATGCACTAACAAGTAATTAAGGTAGCTGTTATTTACCCATGAACTCCTGTGACTAGTTAAAATTCATGATTAGCGCATACATTAACTCATCATTAGCTCATAATAATGTTTAGTTTACATATTAATACATCATTATTCATGTACTGTTATTGTAGTTACCAAATATTGTATATTAAGCCCTAATGTACTATGCTTCCAACTGCACAGTTCTCATTCATTCATTCATTTTTTTTTTTTCGGCTTAGTCTCTTTATTAATCTGGAGTCGCCACAGCAGAGTGAACTGCCAACTTATCCAGCATATGTTTTTATGCAGAGAATGCCCCTCCAGCTGCAACCCATCACAGAGAAACATCTATTCATCCATCCACACACTCATTCACACACATACACTACAGACAATTTAGTTAACCCAATTCACCTATAGCGCATGTCTTTGGACTTGTGGGGGAAACCGGAGCACCCAGAGGAAACCCACGCGAACAGGGGGAGAACATGCAAACTCCACACAGACATGCCAACTGAACCAGCTGAAGCTCGAACCAGCGACCTTCTTGCTGTGATGCGATTGTGCTACCCACTGCGCCACTGCACAGGTCTAATATTTAAAAATGTAATGAACAAAAATTTGATTTTTCTTTCTGTCTCATTTTGATACTTATACTGTATGGGAAATCAATAGTGCATGCATTAGTGCAAGAAGCCTTGATGTACTTTTTTCAGACTGTAAACCAAAAAATGTGTGACATTATAGTCATGCCATTTATTCATCTGAATCACTTTAGCAGGGCATTTGCCATTATCTGAAAAGCAGAAATGTAATCAAATGTTGATTCATGGGTACATTCATGTAAATGTCATCAGTAGCCTATATAGAACTGACATCTAGGCTACAATAACAGCAATATAGCAAGTAGATGTGTACAAACCTATGTTTTCAAGAGGAAACTCATGGCCTGAAACATGCAATTTTACTGCAAACTGTATCCCCTCATATAAAGGGAAACATAAACATCACAATAATGAAACACTGAAGCATCACAGAGGGTTTTCAAATGCTGTCAGGAAGAACCAAAATCATTCTTATTTTCAAACTTTTTTTATTTCCCCAAAAATTGTATTCTTTGGTTACTCTTTGAACTTAGATCCTTCTCACTGTAAATTTATTATTAATTTATTGCTTTTACTGGCTAAATATTAACATCCATAAATGTACATTTTCAAAGAAACACCCTTACTTTTGATTTTCAGAAAGAATTTTGATTTATATGTGAACTAATAATTTGCTGGAATTTTACGCAACCCTTTTAGTCTCTTTGCTCATGTTGTATCTTTGTAAATATTCTTTCTTGCATACTAATAATAATAGCACAATCACCTCACAGCAAGAAGGTCGCTGGTTAGAGCCTCAGCTGGGTCAGTTGGCGTTTCTGTGTGGAGTTTGCATGTTCTCCCCGTGTTCGCGTGGCGTGGGTTTCCTCCAGGTGCTCCGGTTTCCCCCACAGTCCAAAGACATGTTGTGTACAGGTGAATTTGGTAGGCTAAATTGTCCATATGTGTGTGAATGAGTGTGTATGTATGTTTCTCAGTGATGGGTTGCAGCTGGAAGGGCATCCGCTGAGTAAAACAAGATGGATAAGTTGGCGGTTCATTCCGCTGCGGTGCCCCCAGATTAATAAAGGGATTACGCTGAAAAGAAAATGAATGGATGAATAATAAAATAACTTCTTGTGGAAAGACCAAAATCCTTTTTTACAATTACACATACCTCGTTAATGTCACAATTTTTCCCACGGTTTAGGGTCAAGAGAATGGAGGGTAAGCATCATTTACACCAGCAGAGAGGGAGAGAGAGCGAGAGAGAGCGAGAGAGAGAGAGAGAGAGAGAGAGAGAGAGAGAGAGAGAGAGAGAGAGAGAGATGGGGGAGTGTCATCATCATCTCTGTGTTTGGTTTTTCGTCGCGGTGAAGCTTCTCTACGAATCGTGGAAATAATATTTTATTCCAATATACAGTGAACATACCGACTAAAACTGTTCGACTCCTGATCCTGATACTCTGTCGACTTAAGGTAATGTCCAAACAAAATCGTCTTGCGAAAGACCAAGCCATTCGGTTCGAATGACTAAATAATCTTTTTATTCCTCACTGCATGCCAGCGTAATGCGTGTTTCTGCACATTATTGTCACATTTTCTAATTATGTGAGAGCAGCAACGCGCAGTCATCACAAACAACGAAGCTCATATAAAGAATAATCAATCGATTAATGATTACCGATTAATGAGATTCGCTGGATTGAAAATTCGCGTTTATTCCGAATGCATTTGTTGGTTTATTTATTTTTGGAACCGATATAACCAACTTGTCTTTGTTTACAGTATGTAGTCTATGTATTACGAGTGAATCAGCATGCTGGGGAAATTGGAAACTAATCAATCCAATTCGTTTTGATATTGCTGCCGAAAAAATACATAGAAACGCTTATAGAATTTGCAATTGCATTAATGGTTAGCAATATAACTATATTAGTTTTACTGTAAACTATAACACTTTAACTGCCTGCTCTACCAAATGGTTGACCATATTTTGACTGTTTTAAATAATGGTTGTTAAAGTCATTTAAAGAATGAGTGGTTTACACAGACAGCATTGTTGGTTTACAAAGAAATCAAACAAACATGATCCTGTTGCACTACTACACTTGATTTTGGTTTTATTGTAAAAAAAAATGAGAAAATGAAATATTTTATGGCATTCTTAAAAAAATTAAGATGATTCAAAATGGTTCAAAAATGTTTAATTTTGATTATGTCTTTAAATAAATTGGCCTTACACTTCATATTTTCTGATTTTTTTAATAGTATATGTATTAATTTCAGTACTTTTACCATAAACCGACATATCAACCATTTGGTAGAGGTTCATATTTTAGAAATTATGGGATGTGTTGTAAAAAAGTGCTTTTGAGTGTGTTAATTAGCGACATTAGCAGTTAAAAAAAGCAACCCTAATTTTTGTTTTCTTTGGTGGGGCAGTTAAAGGGATAATGTCCCTTGTTGTTCTATTAGTGGCATGTTTAATCCTAATGGAAGATGTTCCAAAACTAAATTAAAAATTACATTATAGGCCACTGGTTTCAATTATTAACATTTGGTGGTTTTTAATGTATTAATGTTATAACTTCTGTGACCATTTTTATGTTTGCTACATGAATAATAATGTGAGGTATTATGTGTAGCTAGCCATTTACAAAATTATGTTAATGAAAATAGAAATAATTCACAAACGTCTGTCATTTCTCTTCCACAGAATCAATCCCGGATCTCAATATTTGACTGACCTGGACAATGGACAACTCATTTTTGCTAATATGGGTTCCTGATACTAAATTACATAACTTTTACACTTGATAGCAATGGCTAATGCACTCGAAATCATATATTAAACACCTTTCATTTGCTATTCGGGAGGTGTTCTAATGGACCTACCATCCGAGGCTGTGTAGGTGTGGATTTGCCTTTGACATTATGGGTTGTGGAGGCTCCAGGACAGATGTGTTGGAACCGAGATACATGGAAAGCTGGACCAAAGAGACAGAGTCCACTTGGCTGACCAGCACGGACACAGAAATCCCCCTGTCCTCCATCCAAAGCATCCCCTCAGAAAACTCTTCAGAGGTGGGCTTTCCTTCAGAGAAAACTGCCAACCTGGGTAAGAATGGACTGAGAGTGTCGTTTATAATGCTTTTGAAAATCCCACAGTTTCAGTTAAACACGTTTAAACACATCTGACATCACATTTAAACTTAGTCAGCCTGGTGTAACCTGTAAACGCCTTCAAAAGAGATTTCTTTGGCAAAAGCACAGGGAAAGTGTTGCGAGTCTGCTGTTGGTGAGCAAGTCATTGAAGTAGGCCTCTTGTTGCCATGGCAATGGTTAAGTCCCTTCAGTACTTCAATACAACAATATGAGCAGGGATGAGCACAATAAGCACTCCATACCTCTTTGTGCAGAGTTGTTACACTTTAGGCTGTAGTGTGTAAATGAAAGAATTCAGATTAACTGCTAATGGATCATTAAAGCGGTATTCATAATGACTACTGGTGTCATTATTTCAGTTCTTGTTTGGTTTTAGGATTTTTAGCCCTGCTGGGGAGATGTCGATATATTTAGTCACCTCCATTTGTATAACGTTTTATACAATACAGATGTCAGTGCAGCTTCATAGTGATAATCAAAAATAGCTAAGTAACTTGTGGAAACTCAACACACTTGCTGAGTATCTTTTTTTAAAGGGTGCCTATCATGAAAATAATCCTTTGTAAGCTGTTTGGACAGAACTGTGTGTAGCTATGGTGGGTCCACAGTCATATTGGGGTGATATAAACACAATAAGTCTTTTTATTTTATTTCCTGACGTTAAAAAAGGATCCAAATCTCTCCCATTTTGATGCCACCCCACCCACCGAATTGATTGACAGCCGTGTATTAACATGTCTCCATAGTAACGCGTATAATCATATCAACAAGACAAGACGTGCGCAAACAATGTCCCTTTAAGGCAAGTCATTTCACATGGCGGCCATCTTTGAAACACCTCTCGGGCAGTATTCTGTTTGAATGGGGAAACATCAAATTCTCCAAAACTGTTTGCCAAGCTTACGATTAAATTTCATATTTGGAATCACCAATAAAATTAAAGAACAACTGTCTTTTTAGTTTCATTTCTAAACATCCAAATCACACAAAATCTGCAGAAACTCAAGTCTGGTCCAAGTCTCTCCCCCGGAGTATCATCAGTCTATAGCGATCGATGATTGGCTCCTGTACTAGAAGGCGGGCTTTATTCACCATATCGCGATCGATGATTGGCTCCTGAACTAGTAGGCTTTATTCACCATATTGACATTTACACTTTTCCCCATTCAAAAAGATACGAGTTGTCTTGTGTATTCTATAATCTTTGGCACAAAGCAACCAGGATAAAAGATCTGTTCAGCTCTCTGTGATCATCAAATGTAATCAAGAATGAGTTTTACAAGTTTAAAACATTTTTAAAACAGTGCATGTTTGCAATGAATTACATAGATTTTACCGTCTTTACTTTATCACCACAGCCGCATGTCAGTACAATTCTAAAAGAAGACGCTTTAATCCCGGTTTGTGGACATTAAATCAGGTTTATTTTGTACGTTAACATAACGGAAATCCATACAGCAGTGGATATCAACGTGTATCCTGTCACATTTGCCGTGCAAAAACAGTGCAAAGTTAAATGCACATGCTGTGTGTGTCCGCTGTGTCTGTGCTTGAACTTTGTAACTACATTATGTGTAACTTATCGCAAAAAAGCTTGAATTAACTCCACAACAAATACATCAAATAATCATTGGGAAAGTTCTTACTGTAGTATTTCTCACAAACGTTTTATAAGATCTGCTTACTTCATGTCTGTCACTGTGCTGTTTATCTGACGCAGCCGAGGCGGAGATCGAGGCGCACTCTGACAGGCACGTGGAAACAGTGGGCGGGGAGAACTAGCATTAAAGGCACAGGTTACAAAAACAGCTACTGTACATAGTGTTAAGAGCAGAAAATCTAATGTTCTGAAAGCTATAATAAATAATATGTTGGGTGTTTTGAGCTGAAACCTTACAGACACATTCTGGAGACACAAAAGACAAATCTTAAATCTTGAAAAAGGTGGGAAATAGGTGCCCTTCAAAATCAAAACAAACTGTGATTGATCTGTTAGTGTGTTCTTTTGAACAAGTCTGAACACGGCTATCTCAATCCTGGTGCACAACATGAAATATGAACATAACACCCGCCAAAGACACCATAGCAAACCAAAACAGAATATGATGTCACTAGATAAAACAATAAAATTGGCAGAATCCACTAGTGGTGGGCAAAGTGAGGCTTCATGAAACACTGAAACAGTCGAAGCAAATGTGTCGAAGCTTCGAATTTTTATGTACTGCTCTGGAAAAGCTTCAGCAAATAAACAGTTCAGCAAATTAAGGTATTAAACACCACGTTGTAGAGTTGAGGTTTCACATAATTTAGTGAAGCGATGATTCCTCACTAGCATGCAGAGATATTGGATTCAAATCCAGGGTAATGCAACTATAGACGTTCGTTTTTAAATGCTCTGTTCTTGTATCGTGTTTTGTTTTAACATTGATCTGACATCCATACGAGCACTTTGTGAATAAATATGTCTTGTTTTGGTCATAAAAAAGTAACATTATTAAAATACATCATAACAGTCATAACAGAATATTTGTACAAGTCAGGATTCGAACTCAGTCCATTTACAGCACAATTACCATGTGCACACTAGGCTACATGAGATAGAATTTTTTTCCAACCATTGCAGTCAAACGCAGATTAGCCAGGTATCAAAATGCTTCTGAAATGGCTGATGCTTTGAATCGCTTTAGTCACGTGATCTGGTGTTTCAAAACACTTTAGTCACGTGATGTGGTGTTTCGGATCATGATTCGGTGCAGTGTTTCAAAAGACTTGTGCTTCGGGACCTCAGCACTGTGTCGAAACGTCAGTTTCATGTCAGCCATCCCTAGAATCCACTTTTTTTTCTCTTCATAATTGCAACGTTGCTCATTAATTTAATACAGGTGTTAGAAATGCATCTAATTGTAGCATGTTTTTATTTGTGTGCATCACAAGGGAATTTTGGCTCTGTTCTAACTTCTTTAAAAAACTTATAGTTTCTTTGAGCTCTCAATTGAAAAATAAAATCCATCAACTTTCTCCTTTGGCCTATAAGCAAACAAATATGGTGTGGTATTTATGTGGGTACATCAAAACCTCTTAAAGCATGTTGAAAAATTAAGTAAGTGTTGCCATTTAGCCAGTGATGGATGATTGGCCTTAAACAAGATGAATGTCAGGATTCAGTGTCAGGGATTTGTCTCTTTGTCAGGTTCTTCAGTAAAGGATCTGCCCCATGAACACTCATTCATTCATTAATTTTCTTTTCAGCTTAGTCTATTTATTAATCCGGGTTCGCCACAGCGGAATGAACCGCCAACTTATCCAGCACGTTTTTACGTAGCGGATGCCCTTCTAACCGCAACCCATCTCTGGGAAACATCCACACACACTCATACACTACAGACAATTTAGCCTACCCAATTCACCTGTACCACATGTCTTTGGACTGTGGGGGAAACCAGAGCACCTAGAGGAAACCCACACTAATGCAGGAAGAACATGCAAACTCCACACAGAAATGCAAACTGACCCAGCCGAGGCTTGAACCAGCAACCTTCTTGCTGTGAGGCGACAGCACTACCTACTGCGCCTAACTGCGTCGCCCCATGAACACTCAATTTTTAGAAATGAAAAGAAAATTTTCAAAATGACAGCAGGAGAGTATAAAGGTTAAAGCGTTAGATCACCCAAAACATACAATTACTCACCATCATGTTTCTCCAAAACCATGAGACCTTCGATCATATTCAGAATACAAATTAAGACATTTTAGATGAATCCGTGAGCTTTCTGGCCCATCATAGTCCAGAAAAATACCAAAAACATAATCAAAACTCTCCATGTGTCATCGGTGCATCAATTGTAATTTCATGAAGGCACAAGTGTACTTTTGTGTGGACATAAACAAACATTTCTGACTATTCAATAGCTTCTTCTCTTCAGCATCAGTTCGGGGCATGCTTTTATGAGCGTACTGTGCACTGCATACATGTTGTGCTGCTGACGCATACTTTGGAGGCATATTTTTGCGAATTATAAATCAGCAGCGTGACATGATATGCTTTCATGAACATGTGCCTTGAACTGATACTAAAGAAACTGTGGAAAAAAATGTATTATTGTAAATATATATATATATATTTTTTTTTTGTAGAATGAGATGAAAAGACAATAAAAGCACCATGAAGTGCAACATCAATAGGAAATAAGTGTCCATATTTTGAAGACATAGCAGAGCACATTGCAATTTGAGTCAGGGTTTGTGACCCACATGAAACTGTGTCTCAGTCAGACAGCGTCAATCAAGGTGGATCTGAAACGCAGCAAGTTTAGAATGACAACATATTTCACTGGAAATGTCCAGGCTGACTTATCTAGATGCCCAATAACCGTGCATAAGACCAGTTGGCTACAAATAGCAACTTTGTTGTTGCATTGCCTCAAACCATGTATGGACAGATTTGACTGTCTTTTCTTTATTACAAACATTCACTGTTTTAAAAATATTTCAAACTTTTAAACTCTTTCTTGAGGTGCAGCTGATCACAGACAGTTGGAACAGATCTTTTAATCCCAGTTTCTTTGCAAATCCTGTCTTGTGGACATGTTTATATGTGTTACCATGGGGACATGTTAATATGTGCCTGTCAATCAAAAAGGCAATTTTGAAGAGACTTGTTGTGTTTATATCATGAAAGTGGACACACTATACCTACACACAGTTCTGTCCAAACAAGTTCCAAAAATTGACTTTGCATAATAGGAGTCCTTTAAACAATTTACTGAGGTATCAATGTTTTACACAAAAAATTGATATAGCAATGTATCGTTATACCCCTATACATAAATAAATCGATAGACGTCAGTTAAACTGTGAAATATTTCTTAAATGATCACCTTTAGAGTGAGAATTGCTGATGTCCTTATTATTTTTTCCTTAAAGATCTCTTTGATGACGGTCTGCCGACACCAGCTCAGGCTTATCTGAAAGTGTGTTCTGCCATGTCTGAGGTGGGCCTGAATGACATGAAAACTGGCAGCACCCCAGCAATCCTCTCTTCTCAAGAGCAGGACGTGCTGTCTTCATCTGCTACCACTGTGCAGAGGAGAAGTGTGCTGCGGACTGAAGAAATAGTGAGTATTTGAATTTGTTGCCAGGGTTTCTGCAGGTCACACCAAATCAGGGATGTTTTAAGGCCATCCTGAAGGAAATTTTAAACGTACAGTATATTACAATACTTGTGTAATTTCTTTAGTCATAATGCAGATAATTATATTTAGACAAGCAAAACGAAGAATCAAAAATATTGAAAATAATTGAATTAACTTTAAGTATTTTTGTAGAGAGCTTTTCACAGTAATTATTGCTCCAAAGCAGCTTTGCAAATGGCGCAGGTTACACAATATTACATTACATTCATAATCAGAAAAGTTAAGGTGTTGGGTATAGGGTGGTCAGCATATATATCTAATTAATCTGCAGCTAGTGTCCTTTTTAAATAGGTTTTGTGCTGTATACGTGTATAATACATTTTCAATCAAGTGTTTTTGTGTATAAACAATATTTTGTGTATGATTTAATAATTATAAATATTTATTATTCTACTAATTTAAACTCTACCTGTCCGCATTGCCTTTATAAATAAAAAGATATTTGCATAGCCTGGTTTAGTAAATATTACATTTGCATTAGAGATGAAAACTGCAAACTCTGTCATTGTTTACACCACCTTTACTTGTTCCAAACCTGTATAACTTTCTTCTGTTGAACACAAAAAGCTGGAAAGCTGTAAGCTTTGACTTCCATTGTATTGTTTTTCCTACTAGGGGCTCAATGGTTAGAGGTTTTCAGATTTCTTCAAAATATCTTCTGTAAGGTTTTGAACCACTTGGAGGGACAGTAAATCTTCATTTGGGTGAACTATCCCTTTAAGCACCGATATATAACATTTAGTTGTATTGTTTATATTTACAAAACAGAAACAACATATTTAATGAAAGTAAAGGTCCATGTTTAATAAAAGTTAATTAAATGACAATGTTTCATCTGAAGATTGATACTGTTATTCAGTTTATTGTTCATATATTCTATATATTATTATTATTACTTATTAAATATATTATTATTATTTATTCACAATTAAATCAGTTTTTGCTAAATTGAATCCAATCATACAGCAGTGGTTTATGAGGAATTTATTACAGTGTTCATTATGCCTAAACCCTCCGTAGCTGTTATAAACTCAGCTAACCACAGCTTCTTAGCACTTATTTCTTTTATGAAACAGTTATTTCATATGCAAAACAAAGCTTCTTTGGCTCAGTACTGACAGTGAAAAGTTTGCCAAGCAACATCCACAGGTTTATGTTTATAGAGTAGATTACAACAACTTAGAATGGGTTCAACCAATCAGATTCGAGGATTATAACTATCCATTATATAATTGACATTTTTGAATATATTTTTAGACTTTTTAAGAAAACCGTGGGTGCAAACATCTGCATGTAAAAAAAATGTTATGCTGCGTTCACATCAGACACGGATGAAGTGTCAAGCGTAAGTGATTTACATGTTAAGTCAATGCAAAGACGTGAATAGACATCCTGTAGCACGTTTTGCGTGAATGACGAGATTCGCACAAATGAAGCGGCGTGAGTTGAGCGTTTGCGCGCTTGACTCAAATCATACCCACATCATTGTGGGCATCATTGACATCATTACATACCCACTGCCACAGCACATGTAGATTTGTAATTATGTACACACCCACTGTACATATTCATTTGTAATTATGTTTATCTATCTGCACACTTCTGATTATTAATAGCAACCTGTACATATATCCATCTATTGTAAATCTCTGTTCATAGCTAATACACCTGTATATAATGTCCATAGTACATCCATTTGTAAATATCACCATAGTTTTTCTATAACTGCACTTTATAACTTATACCTGTATCCTGCACTTGCTGCTATTGCACTCCTGGTTAGACCTAAACTGCATTTCGTTTCCTTGTACTTGTACATGTGTAAATGACAATAAAGTTGAATCTAATCTAATAAAAAAAATTAATAAAAAACAATAAAAAATCACTCAAGTTGGAAAATCTGAACTTCAGCGGACATTTGTGCCACGTTAACCAATCATGAGCGTGCTCTTGTAGGAGCGTGATTATGACGTAATGCCCCGAGGGGAAATCTTCTTGCAGACAACAGACAACAGTTCATCAAACTGGGCTCGGCTCAGTCTGAAGCGCCGCTGAAAGCTTCCATCATCCAGATATAGTTTCTGGAGGAGTTGATGAACTCACAGAGCTGGGTGCACCTCTGAAAGGATCTAGTGGACTCGGACAAGGCGCTAAACAAATCTACAATGTTTTTCAGCTTTCCTATAGCACATAAGCACAGCTACTATCTCAATAAAATCCATGTTAGCCATTTAGCAACGAAGCTAGAGTAACCGGGCAGACAGAAGCCCTGCCCATGACACAAATCTATGTCTATTGTAAAGCCAATTTTTTCTTCTTCTCATGAGCTTTATTGGCGGTTGGCATACAACTTTTAGGTGCATTACCGCCACCTGTTTAGGAGTGTGGGCCATGATCGCACTTACAATCCATCTTTAGAAAAGTAAAAAAAAAAAAAATAAATAAATAAAAAAAAGAGAAAAACCTACACAACTTTTAAATTCTTTTATCCAATTTAGGCATTTTTAAAAATAGAATAAACAATTCTATACAGTGCTCATCTGACTTGTTTTTTAGCACTTTAACAAAATAAAAATTCATGTTAACTCTTTTCAAATTTAAAATAAATACTTCCCTTTCCCTATTGTACTTTGGACATTTCATAATAACGTGCTCCGCGTTTTCTTCTTGCCCACAATAATCACATTTTCCAGTCTGATGTTGTGAAGCAAATTTGGCGCGCGAATGAAGCCAGTAAAGTCAAAATGTTCACGTGTCTATTTACGTGTGAATAACGCGATTTATTCATGCGTTCTGCGTCTGGTGTAAACACAGCATATGCATATAAATATACACTGTTTTTGTAAATTACACAGTATTTAACTGTAATACGAACTATTTTACTGTAGGACAGTTATTCAGTATGTTACTGTATTTTGAAGTTGCATTGTGAAAATGACTGTATATATTACACTAAATATATACAATACTGTAAATACATATACAGCAAGATAAATGTTGCTGTAAATGCAACTACAGTATATTTGCTGTAATTGATTTACAATAATTTACTGGCGAACTGCTGCCAGAGAGTTACTGTAGACTCTACAGGAAATTGTTAACAGTGTAACCTTACAACAATCTTTAATAATCTGTCAATATTTATTAGACCAAATGGCAGGACAACAGGATGTCCACCAAGCAAGTGACCATCACTGTGACTCAAAGTATCCGGCAGGTGGACAAGAGCGGAAAGATCAAGGAGACATCGCAGACCACCTACGAGCTGATGAAGCCGGTGGACGGTCTGATGGCCGCAGCGATCGACTCGGTGCCTCAGTGAGGTTCAAGACCTCATGAAGATTGTATCTGGATTGCCTGAAAGCTTTGGTGAAGGTGTGGACCAAAGAAGTACAAAGCAGGGACGACCTAAATGATTCATCAGTGCTGTGATTAACGGGTTTCATTCAAGGGTCAAAGAATTGTTCGTTTCTTGTTTTGTTTTTTTCCGGTTACATTTGACCGCTTTATAAATGTCTATTTTTATGTACATCTTTTCTCTATAGTGTGTGTCAAAATAATGTTAAATGTTGTTTTCTGATGGCGACAGAATGAGTCTTAGTAATCTACTACTGTACATACATTGAAAGCACATGACGGATCAAGAAGTGCAATTGAGTGGCCTACTGACTGACTTTGTTAAAAGTGTTCAAAAAAGTAAATTGTTTAACAAAATACCAACAACATATGTGTTGTTTTTTGTTTTGTTTTGTTTTTTGTTAGTGGCTTGAAGTCGATGTATTGCGTTTGATTTTAGATTTGAAAATCAGGGCTCTTTTGTACATCCTGCACACTTACAGTACTACTGTTGCCTTCAAACATTTGTTCAAAGCCTGATTACAGTTTCTGTAGCAAATACTACTGGGGGGGAAAATTATTGGATGCTCTGTTGTGTTATTCCAATACTCTTTGATACATCACTGCTTTACTGACTGAAAGATGTTATTTATTGCAGAGTTATTAAATATTTATTGCTGTCATTTGGAAGAGCATAACCGCTTGCTGTATTCCAGTCTTTCTCTTGCTCTAATATCAAAAACAAATGAGTACACTGTGGCCATGGGAATGAACAAGTTTAATGCTCAGATCAGCTTTGGTATTTAAAGGCCCAATCCCAATTCTATTTTTGTAGTGTGAAGGGCTTCAAAATGTACCCCTAAGAAATGGGACAGCACTACAACACCTGCACACGTCATCATATGTCATCGCAAGCTCTTTCTTCATATGAGATCGACGACGGCGACTGATGTAGTTATTCCAGTTGCGTCATTTTTTGGTATTTATCTTCAGGAAATCACAGAAGGCAATGATATCATGTTATCATAACGATATAATGTGGCAATAAGATCGTAACTGTACTGTGTATTTACACCGTGGCTATATTCATCTATGTAAACACTTAAACAACATTAACATTATACCAGACACTGTAAAAAGGTCATTCCCAGCCACTAGACTTTTCTGACAGGGTATTGGAGTGTCAGAGTGACAGATGTGAAAGTATGTTGTGGGATTACTATACATGAGTTATTGTTATGGATTATAGATTTATCATTTTTTAAATTATTATTATTATTTTTTTAAACATGACGGTAAAACACGAATGCAGTTATGAATATATTAAAACATATGCTTGTTTGATGTAATAATTACAAAAAATACTAATTTGTACATCTCCTTCCATGTGCAGTCATGCTGCCGTTGTAGATGGTGTATTCTGGGAAATATTCTTACACCTTTAGTGTGGTCCTGAAAAATTCCTTCCCTTTAGCCTATGCCTTCAAGCTAAAGAGCTTTGGAACACCCCTACCCCTTCATGTGAATGCATAAAATGAGGGGTAAAGGGAAGGGCTAAGGGGTAGAATTGGGACTGGGCCTTAAAGTGGCCATGAAACAGAAGACTGTCTTTTTTTTCCAATATCATGATGTACATCCGATTGAATGGTGCTAAAATGAAGGGTGGTGTGTGATTTTGTTCTTTGGGAACTGATTGCATTGTTGGAAGATGGGTCTCGCTAAGAAAATGAAGGAAGAAAAGCAGGGCAGAAACAAGACACGCCCTGATAGCCCCACCCTAAAGGCATTCCATGTGACCAGAAGTGAAGAAAAGTCATTTCGAGGGGGCAGGGAAGGTTATGGTATTTGATAAAAAATATTATGAAGGCAAAATAATGAAGTACACAGATGCATCTTTTACAACAAACACTACTAATAAAATAAGAGCAGCACATGTTGATTTCATTCCAACTTTTATCAATGCTCTGTTGGTACTAAGGGGCCTAAAGTGTGCCAAGAAAATCTCCCACACACCATATCCTGAATTATTAATACAAGGCAGTATTGATCCATGTTTTTATGTTGTTTATGTAGAATTTCTGACCCTGCCATCCAAATGTTGCAGCAGAAAAAAAGACTCATCAGAACAGCCAAACTTTTCCAATCTTCAATTGTCCAATTTCTGGTGAACTTGTGTCAATTGTTGCCTAATTTTGTCAGTTCCCAGCTGACAGGAGTCACCAATGTGATCTTTTACTTACTCTCAGCATGAGCCAGTCTTGTCATTCTTCATTGACATCAACAAGGCTTTTTCATGCACAGAAGTGCATATTTTCTCTTTTCAGACCCTTCTCTGTAAACCCTATAGAGATGATTGTGTTTGAAAATCACCAGCCCATCTGACACCATCAACAATGGCTTGTTCAGAGTCAAATGAATCAGCTTTCTTCTCCATTCTCACACTCAGTTTCAACCCCAGCAGATTGCCTCAAACATGTCTATGCTAATTGAGTTGCTGCCATGTGTTTGATTGGCTGGTTATAACTACCAATGAACAAAACATTTGAGCCTTTTAATTAGGTGGCCTTAATTAGTATGTAGTTAAAATTGAATTAGTCATTTGGTACAATGCACATTTTATGTACACACATGTTTTTACAATGTGTTTTTTTATTACATGCATGTCATTGATTTATGTAATTACACTTATAAATTCCCTATCAAAATACCTTAATCCTTCCCATGCCACCAAACTTGTCCCCTAAACTTACCCATATCCCACCTCAAGGGCTGTGCAATTCAATATGAACACTCCACTTATTTTTTGACGCAAATAGTTAAGGCCACTTAATATACTGTGGGACCTATACTTTTACATCATATATTAATAGGTGGCGACGCAGTGGCGCAGTAGGTAGTGCTGTCGCCTCACAGCAAGAACGTCGCTGGGTCGCAGGTTCGAACCTTGGCTGGGTCAGTTGGTACAGGTGAATTGGGTAGGCTAAATTGTCCGTAGTGTATGAGTGTGAATAAGTGTGTGGATGTTTCCCAGAGATGGGTTGTGGCTGGAAGGGCATCCGCTGCGTAAAAATGTGCTGGATAAGTTGGCGGTTCATTCCGCTGTGGCGACCCCAGATTAATCCGAAACTAAGCCGAAAAGAAAATGAATGAATAAATGAAATATTAATAGGTTAATGTAAGTTTCTACATTTACTAACATATTTTACTACTTGAAGACAGTAAAAAGTAATAAGCGTGCATTTCCTCCTGTTTGTTTTTGTTTAAATGCATCATTACAAAAATATAAAATGAGTATTAAAAATGCCTTTAAATATTTGTATTATCTAAATGTATTCATTTAAAGTCCCTAAAGTTTAAAAACAAATGAATGTTATCATTTCTAAAGGTCCAAATATGGTTAGCTGTGAACTAAAATTGATTAGTTAAAATATAGATTCCAGTAACCAAAATCAGTAAAATGTACAGCAAAATCTTATTCTTGTTTTACCTGGTGGACAAATATGCATCACATTTACTTTATGAAAGAAATAAATTGGAGCAGAACAATAGCCTAAACCATAACAACAGGCATGAAACAATCAATGTGATAATAAAAATGGTACAGAAAAATTACATTTTGATAAATGGAAACAATGGCGGCATGGTGGCTCAGTGGTTAGCACTGCCGCCTTACAGCAAGAAGGTCACTGGTTCAAGTCTCGGCTGGACCAGTTGGCATTTCTGTATAAAGTTTGTTTCCCCAGTCCAAAGACATGCAGTATAGGTGAATTGGATGAACGGAATTGGCCATAGTTTATGAGTGTGTGTGAATGAGTGTGTTTTCCAGTACTGGGTTGCAGCTGGAAAGGCATCCGCTGCATGAAACATATGCTGGATAAACTGGCGGTTCATTCCACTGTGGCGACCCCTGATAAATAAGGGACTAAGCCGAAGTAACATGAATTAATCAATGGAAACAAACCTTCAAAGCAGCAAACAAAAATCCAGATATTTCATAACTTGGACAAAAGAAAAAATATTTGAAAAATTCCCTGACTTTCAGTTAAGTTTGGAATAGATTTTAGAAAGTTCAATGATATTCAGAAAAATCCATGACCCATGGGAACCCTGTAAAAATCCATTTTAAATGCAAGTAATCACTTTTAAGATTTTAAATTAGTTTTTTTTTTTTTTTTTTTTAAAGAGAATTTGGTCATTGAATAACGTAGTTGTCAGCATTTTAAAATTACTAATATCATTTTAATTGCTGAGGTTGAGAAAATCTGAATTTTCAAAGTTGAAATCAAAATCAAATGTCCAATGAACACAGAATTACAGTTCTTGTTTCCATTGACACTTAATGTATCGATATATTTAAATATATTTGTTGTGCTGGGGAAATTTACATTTTATTTTACACCTACTACAACACTAGTACATGTTCATAAATTTGCATATATACAAAACAGTTGGCAGAGCTGTGGTAGAAGTCTTAAGTTACAATAGAATAACATGGCAATGCAAAGAAAACATAATCATCAAGTGCAGCAGAAGGAAAACGTGGTGAAAATCACAATCATGTAACACTGCAGAAATACCATCAGTCCAGTGATCCTCGTGTGTGCTTGACAGTATGAATCTGGCTCTCTTCATTATATTCAGTAAGTCCCAAACGAAAACGTGGCTCTTCCTTCATCATCCATTCATCTGCACTGAATTCTGGGAAGAAAAACAAAATCTCTCTTTTGGCTGATTCAATGGAATCTGAAAGAAAGAATTAAAGATAATACTGTATTAGTGTTTAGAGTGGATAAGAAAGAAGTCTTTAATTTATAAAATCATAGTTATAGTTTGAAAGATTTGGATCCAACAGAATGGATAAAGTGTTTTATAAAGTTTATTGCTGTATATTCACTCCATTAAAATCACAGTAAGCGGAGCGATATGACATGATGCATAAATGTGCATATATTCAGCAGTCTACGTGTGGTTGTTGCCTCATTACAAAAATATGCGGCAAATATATGTTAAACTATCTAAAGATACATTTAAACATATCTTATGTCTCATAGAAGGGGCAATGAATACATTTGTAATCCTTAAATACCGTATTTTGCCTTCTGACGTTAGTATACGCAGATGAGATCATGGGTGGCTGCCTGTTTTTCAAAACTGCTGTTTTCTCTTCCTTTAAAGGCTGATTTATACTTCCACGTTGAGTGATTATCGTGACCCACGGCGCCTGCCTTGCGCGTAGTCATGCATTTATACTTCTGCGTGCTGTTTGTGTTGCTCTGCAATAACACTTTTGAGACGCTAGCTGGCAGTGAGGTTTTTATGTTCCTCTGTGTGGAGTTTCTTCACGGGTATTTTGTTTTTTCTGAATGCTACAAGTAGCTAAAACTCGCTCATTCAGAGGTGGGAACTGGCGGACGTGCAACCACTTTAATCATAAGATAAACACAAAACAAAGGTTTCCATCCGGAACTCCTTCACAAGACTCGCAACTCGTTCCATTGGACTCGTGGCTCTTAGAGCTGCCCACACTCGTCACCAGGACAAAGCAGACCAATCACAGTGTGCGCTATGCATTGGTGCGACTTGTAGTTACATTTTTTGAGAGGTGCAAGCTTGACGCAGACGTATAAATTAGCCTTAAGCCTGTCCCATTTCCAAAATCAGAGTCTCACAGTAAGTAAATATAATCTTATATAAACTTAAAAATATAGGGGGGGATATCAGTGTTGTAATCTAATTATGAAGTGTGGCCAATCAGATGCTTGCTAGAGTGTGCATATTAATGATCCCATGTGGCTGCCTGTTTCACAAAACTGCACTTTACTCTTCGGCCCCGTTTACACTAATGCGTTTTCGTTTTAAAACGCATAAGTTTTGCTACGGTTACGCCATCCGTCCACACTACGCCGGAGTTTTCGAGCCCCGAAAACGGAGCGTTTTGGAAGCGCTGGAGAGGCTGTTTTCATTCTAAAATGCTGCTGCTCCGTCTCAGTGTGGATGGGGGAAAACGGAGACATGCAGACATTCGCCTCTCTGATTGAGGCTTTTCCATCAATATTAAGTAGCCTACACACAGTTCAGTCCTGCATCGTCTCCTTGTAAGTTCAGACTTCGCAAATTGATAAGGAAAACAAACTCCCGAGTGTGTACTTTATAAAGTCATTCACATCACCCTGGCTACGCTGTTTCACTTTGCTGTTTCACTTTCTTAACAATAAAATGAAAACATGATGTGAGGAACTGCCTATTTTTGTTTTGATATTATTAGCAACTTAACAGACATCAAAAATGTTGAGGCGTCAGGTGGCTTCATAATATGAGCGTCATCTTCATGCATATTTATAACAAAACGGAGCCTACAACATTACTGCCTCCTTTCATTTTCATTGAAAATACGAAACATAACCTCACTTACATTGAATATCAGTTTTAATAATTAATAATGATTATTATAAAAGTATAACGCACAATAAGTTTATACAATAAAGAAAATAAAAGCAAGCAATCAGTCAGATGTGCAGAATCCGTGTCCGCGGTTACATTAATTAAGATATTAACCTAACTTATCTTTGCGCTCAGTCAAAACACGTTACCTGAGAACAAGTAATAGATTCAAAAGGCCAAAGTCGGGGAATATGTCGTTAGATATAGACAACAAGATGAATTAAATATCACGTTTAACAAATATAGTGAGATTAGATCCAGCGGTAGATCCGTGATGAACAGTCCGACGAGGACAGCTCTCATATGGGTATGCGCTCAAAGCATGCTGCAGTGCATCCCAGAGAGTGTGTGTGATCACGTTTTAGTGTAGACAGAGAGCTGTTCAGAAACGCTGGGTGAAACGCTAGTGTGGACGCGGATCATTTTCATTCTAAAACGCCGTTTTAAAACTAAAACGTAGTAGTGTAAACGGGGCCTTCCTTAAAGCCTGTCCCATTTTCAAAATAAAAGTCCCATACATATAGTAGATAAATATAAGGTTATATAAACTTAAAAGTATGGAAAACATATATAATTGTTGTAATCTCATAAGGAAATGTTGTGGCCAATCAGACTCTGCCTGAAGTGTGCATATTAATGATCCTGTGTGGATTGTCAGAGTCTGTGTTTTATTCTGGTTGGCCTGTTATTCACTGGGATTTTACACATACTGGAGAATGAGAAACAATGGTGTTTGAGGCTCATAACATGCCATTTCTGTGTTCTGATCTCTTATTATTTAGTTATGCCTAGGTATATCTAGATTTATATTCTATGGCATGTTTAACATCTTGAATGACAAAGAGCTGTACAGCGTCCTGGTTAAAAGATGATTAAGTCTTTCACTGATGGTTCACGATTCACTTATTGATCACATTCCATTAAACAACATTGCATCATGAATCACTGTAAGAACTAGAGAGAAAACAAACAAACAAACAAACAAACACAATTGAATCCCGAAAATTAAAAGCCTAACTAAGCCAACATCAACAATCAAACATTAATCTTAAACAAATAAACCAAATTACCTTATTTTCCCTTAAATCAGGAGCTAAAACTCATAAATGGGGAACCCTTAAATCAGCTCCGTAATCTCAGTGTCATAATTAAAGTCCCCAACCATAACTTCATTCATTCAACAAAATCAAACCATATACAAAATACAACAAAATAACAAACAAAACAAAAAAATCTAAATCATAAACAACGAAGTAACACATTATTTAAAGTTTCGTTACAAGCTGAGTAAATGATGGGTATTTAATTCTGGATGTGAACTAATTCTTTAAACTATCCAGCTTAAAAAAAATCATCAAGACAGGTCAGTGTTAATCTACCTGAGCCATGAGTGGTGTTTCTGGTGTCAGTCAGTCCATACTTGCCCCGAAGGGTCTCTGGTGAACTGAAACGAGCTCTAAAAACTTTAGTCGGTCCCATCATCGTCCTCCAGTGAGTGATAGCATCTTCCCTGGCTAAGATGTACGCTCTCATTGGGCCACTATTGTGGAAATAAGAGTTAGTGTTTTTTCTAGATGGAAAAACAGAAATAAATCCAAACAGAAGAGTGACATAATTTGCTACCAGACGTCAATAGTGCATTCAGACCTGAAAAGTACTGCCTTAATGGCTCTGCTGACACAAAAGGATAAAAATTTCAGAATAATCAGCTGCTTGTTTTTAGATGACTCTGATGTAGACTAAAATAAGCACAGGCTAATGTTTCATCTTTCATAGACAAAGACATGTTCAGAAGACAGGCTGCCATGGAAACATCCGTTTCAGCGTCTTTGAGCACTGATGTCCCTCTCCACAGATGAAAGATCATATCTGCATTAATTATTACTTTCAAAAGGACCGATGGCACAACATACTGAATTCCCAATTGAAAAAAAAAAAACTATTTTATAGTAAATACTACTATAAATACTGTAATACTAATTGTATACTGTATATTTTATACTATTTACCACACTTTGGTAATGAGAGCATACTATAGTATATATACAGTATTATTTCCTACAGTGAACTAAAAAAATGTTATTAAACGCTGTATTATACTTAAACTATATTAAACAAATTACCCAAAACTGAGTTTTCTATAAATATAGGGTATATTATACTGCAATATAATATACTTATAATATACAATATAATTGCAGTATAATATACCTACATTTATAGAAAACTCAGTTTTGGGTAATTTGTTTAATATAGTTGTTTATTACTATAGAAATAATAGAATTATGACAACAGATTACTTAAAGTACTTTAATATGGTTTAAAACACTATAGTATTTATTTATATAAATTACTATAGTATTTTTTCTGGATGCTATAGTCCAGGGATGTCAAACTCAATTCCTAGAGGGCCGCAGCCCTGCACAGTTTAGTTCCTACCCTAATTAAACACACCTCATCAAACTAATTGAATCCTTCAGGCTTGTTTGAAATCTACCAGTAAAGCTGTGGTCACACTAGAGTTTGTGTGTGCGAAATTCTGTCATACGGCGCTGCGAAAAAGGGGCGGGATTAAACAAGATGTTTAGACATTAAAAAAAGCAAGCGATTGGTCCATGTTTTAAATTTCTGTCCTGAAATGTCATGTTTTGATCCTCGATTGGTCTTACGCAGTGAAGTGATGCGATTTCGCAGGTCAGAGTTCACCAAGTTTCAACTTTGCACTGCAGCGACCTGCGAAACTCGACGCATGACCTTGCTTTCAGGTCTGACGCATTCGCGTGCGTATGAATGGAAGTCTATGGGGAGAAAAGTCCAGTGTGACCGCGGCTTAAGTGTGTTGAAGCAGGTTTGGAACTAAACTGTGCAGGGCTGCGGCTCTCCAGGAATTGAGTTTGACATCCCTGCTATAGTAGGATAGCTTTAGGCACAAAACTTTACACTACAAAATGTACTTTTTTTTTTGCGTTGTGCAAAAAAAGTGCAAAGTGCATGTGAAATTAAAACATTAACCTTAATTATCACATAAAGAAATCAGTCAAATACAGGTATGTTCCAAAAAATTTTAATTGAGGGAAAGTCCATTTATTTCAATAATTTGTTTCAAAAAATGAAACTTGTGTGTTATATTAGTTCACTACACACAAAGTGAAATATTTCAAACCTTCATTTGTTCCAATTTTAATGATTATAGATTAAAGATTTACAATCTACAAAGTTCAACATTGCAGCCTCCCTGTGTCTCAATCTAGTCTGCTAATTAATGCAAAGCCTTAAAATTGTCTCAGTCTGGCTCAGTATGCATCAGAATCATGGGGAAGACTGCTGACTTGACAGTTGTGCAAAAGATGGAACCCTTAAGGAGGAAAGGTCTCAAAAGGCAATTGCAAAGGAAGCTGGATGCTCTCAGAGTGCAGTATCTAAGTATATTATTAGAGTGTTAAGAGGAAGGGAAAAATGTGGCTGGAAAAGATGCACAAGTATGACCGCAGCCTTGAGAGGATTGTTAAGCAAGGGTGACTAAAGCTGGTGTCAGAGCATCAAGAACCACCACATACAGACATCTGCATGACATGGGCTACAACTGTAGAATTCCATGTGTCAAGCCACTCCTGAACCAAAAACAAAGCTAGAAGCATCTGTGCTGGGCTAAAGAGAAAAAAAATACTGGTTTGTTGCGCAGTGGTCCCAAGTCTACTTTTCAGATGAATGCAAATTTTGTATTTCCTTTGGAAATTAAGATCTCAGAGTCTGGAGGAAGAGCGGAGACACACAAAAGTCAAGCTGCTTAAAGTCCAGTGTGAAGTTTCCACAGTCAGTGATGGTTTGGAGAGCCATGTCATATGCTGGTGTGGGCCCACTGTCTTTTATCAAGTCCACAGTCAACGCAGCTCTACACCAGGATGTTTCAGAGCACTTCATGCTTCTTGCTGTCCACAAGCTTTTTGGAGATGATGATTTTATTTTCCAGCAGCACTTAGAACTTGCACACAGTGCCAAAGCTACTAGTGGTTTAAGGAAACTCACCTGACTTAAACCCCATTGAAAATCTATGGGCTATTGTCAAGAGGAAGATGAGGGAACAGAGACCCTGAAATGCAGATGAGCTAAAGACCGATATCAAAGCAACTTGGGCTACCATATAACACCTCAACTGTGCCAAAGGCTGATCGCCTCCATACCACACCGCCTTGATGATGTACTTGGTGCTAAAGGAGGCCCAACAAAGTACTGAGGAGATAATACAGTACATGAACACACTTTTCAAAAGGCCAACATGAGTTTAAGATCCCTTTTTTATTGGTCACATGAAATATTCCAATTTTGTGAAATACTGGATTAGGTTTTTTTTTTTTCATCTTTAATCCATAATCATTAAAATTGAAACAAATGAAGGCTTGAAATCTTTTACTTTGTGTGTAGTGAACTAATATAACACAAATTTCACTTTTTGAAACAAATAATTGAAATAAATGGACTTTCCCTCGATATTCAAATTTTTTGGAACATACCTGTATTACAGTTATGAATCTCCAACAAATGATCCAATAAACGATGCCAATATGACAACCAAAACTGTATAAAGTGCTAGTTCTTCCTTTGTGACCACCACTGGTTCTTTGCTTATTGGTTCATATTTGTCCATGAAATCTTTTGTAACATAATAAATCTCTTCAGTGTTCCTATCACTCAATTTATTGCATCTTTGCTGTCTGAAATTATTCACTTCTTTCGAAATGTTACTGTCCCCAAACTTACTGACCTCAAAAATCCACTGAAAGAAGATCCATTCTTTCCTATGAATGCGTGATAATAATTTGAGGCAATTAATTTCTGAAAACCTCTGAAAAGTGCTTGTGAACTACAAGCGGTTAACCTATAACCTTTATAAATGCATGTTCAGTTGAATCACATACAATTTAAAAAGTTCCACATCAGTCGTTCTTCTACTCAGTAATGTGAACACGTTTTACCAGGAAACCATTCATAAAATTAATGAAATGTTAACAAAGTGTACTTTATATAACGGCACAATACGTAGATTGTCAAAGTCTGAATACATGTGGTAATAAATAAATGACACGCAACAGACAAAATGTTTACTATTTAATAAGAATGTAAAACAACAGATGTCTGGATGACCTATAGGCTGCACATACTGAATTATTCAACAGTTTTTCCTTTTCAATAATAATTGTCACAACGGAGCAATCAGAGGAGCAATCACTATATCCATAAGTCCAAAGATCCACGAATGCTATATCAGTGCATACTATAAACCATGAATATTCATTTTCTATTAGTTAGTGGCCATTATTTAACTTGTAGCTTCCAATTATTTAATCAGTGTATCCACGTATACGCATGTATAAAGTTGTACATACAAACATAATAAAACCTTATGGTAACACTTTATAATAACTAGACACTATATGAACCATTTATTAAGCATTAGCAAATAGTGAATTCATTATCTGTTAAGCACTAACTCTACATTAATAAGCGTTAGTAAGCAGTTTATAACTGCAGCTACAAAAATGCTGTATTCTTGACTTACAACCACATTTATAATGGGATTAATAACTGTACTTTCATACTTTACTAATGATTTATTTTTCATTACTAAATTAAGTATTGCATTATTTACAAACCAGTTATTTAAGCATAGTTAGTTGTTTTTTAAGATCATTCAGAATGAGTAAGTAAATGATTAATAAACTATTAAAATTTACATTTATAATTCTTATTATTCAGCCATATAGTAATAGTTAATTTATATGTTAATAAATGCTTTATTAACTCAACTTCATCCAGTTTTGTGACCTAAAGTGATGACTATTTATGCTTTATAAATCCTTTATAAATGACAATTAAAGGCTCTGTTAAATTCTAAACAGGAAAACAGAACATAAACAACATTATTCATTCCTATTAGTTTAAAGATACACAAATCAAACTGTATCAAATGAAAAATAAATCTTAAAGCTTATCTAAAATAAAATTACTGTACAGTTTAAACATTGCATCCTATTATGTTGTTAAATTATTATATTGTTGTTTTTTATCCAATTTTGTTGTATTTTGACACTCCTGTTATTCAGCAATGTTTAAACTTGACAGTAATTTTACTTTTTAGATAAGATTGTAAAGATTATTGTTCATTTGATATTGAGCCTTTAATTGTCATTTATAAAGCATTTATAAAGCATAAATAGTCCTCACTTTAGATTAGGTCACAAAACTGGATATAACCATTACTATATGCCTGAATAATAAGATATATAAACGTTGATTTCAATAGTTTATTATTCATTTACTAACTCATTCTGAATGATCTTAAAAACCATCGACTACTCTTAAATACAAATGATTTGTAAATAATGCAACACTTAATTTAGTAATGAAAAATAAATCATTAACAAAGTATGAAAGTACAGTTATTAAGCACATTATAAATGTGGCTGTAAGTCAAGAATACAGCATTTGTAGGCTTTTATACGTTTAATACATTGTAAAAAATTGTACGTTTAATAATGTCGAGTTAATGCTTAACAAATAATGAATTCACTAGATGCTAATGCTTAGTAAATGATTCATAGTGTGTAGTTATTAGTATAAGTGTTACCTATTTTTTTTTTCTTAATATTATTACATTTATATCTTACAATTTATTTTAAATTCATCTCATAATCCTGAGTTTATAATTCACAATGAAAAGCGTAACCGTGATTTTGTTAATCTCAAAATTACCCTCACAATTAACTGGGAAAATAAGTTTAAATTGTAGAATAAAAGTCATAATTACCTTTTCTATTCATTTTATTTCCATATATTTCACAAAATTAGCATAGAAAATATGTGTGTGTATGTACATTGTGTGTATGTATAAATAAGCATGTAAATTTCCAAAGTGTTATTATTATTTAAAATCTTTACAGTTAAACAAGGAAATAATAATTTAAATTACCTCGACATGAATTCAACCAGTCTTTGAAAGAAGAAACGTCCTGTAAAATAAACACAGGGATTATAATAATAAAAAAAAAACACTGACTGTTTATTAAATCAGTTTATTAATTACGAATAAACCAACAAGGTTGTTTGTTTTATTCCACAGATTTCTTCTGCAATCTGTTAACGTGATCTGAACAGGCTCGTGTGCATATATTATTCAGACATCTGAATGTGAGGCAGCTGCTTTTCTTTGGATGCAGGATCAGATAAGCTGAGACTGACTAACATGTTCACTCTCCACATGCTGTCTCTACATTGTATCTGCAGGTTGTGTGAAGCCTTTTACTATGAGTCATGCTGTTAAAATCACGCATCACACAGACAACCACCCACACATGTGCTTCACCATTCAGTCTCATACAAACACACAGCGTTTTCATTCATCCAGTTTTTCATAGAATAAAAAAGGTCAGTTTTTACCTGTATGTTCAGCATAAAACATCTCAGAATCGGCTTTTTGCCATATCAGATCTTTCTTTCTAATTATAACGAAGTTTTCCAGAATCTTCTTATGAAGAGCCTGAAATTAAAAGTAATAATATATTAGAGACTGTTGCATCTGCATAAAACTGAAAACACTGTCTGTAATAAATGAGTCGCTGCATGCTAATGGGAGCTTGTAGAGATTTTTATTTCATCTTTTTCATCAACAAAGGATCATAAAAAAATAAATAAAGCAGAGTTAATTAAGTGTTTCAATCTCCCAGAAGAAGGAGAGTAAAGGCTGAGTGATGAAAGCACGTCTCACTCCAAATTAACAGACAAACATTTCATTTAAAATATGCAGTTGTGAATTAAATCAGTTCTAGGCTTCAGTTTTTTAAAACCACATCGCATCGGAGGAAATTGTTGCTAATTAAAGACACCTTTATCTCTTTGAAGTATCGGAGAGCGGAAATTAAATCTGATGAGACTTTTGCTCGGTTTATTAGTAAAGACAAAATATTATGTAGCTTTAATTCTCCTCTGACTTTGAATTTTGCGCTTTAAAAGCTATCAAAATGAGCTTAGGAGAGACTGGTGCTGTTTTTCAAGTGTTACAGTAAGTGTTAAAGTCTGCATGAACTGGACGTTTTGGAGACTTTTATGTCAGTATGTTGTTGTACTTCCAATGGGCTATACGCACAGCTAGTGTTTTTCAGCCAACGATAAACTTCTGGTGAAAGCTTAATGTGACAATTTTCAATTTCATAAGGTTCCTTTCACAGCATCAATGTTGTAATGTAATTACAATACATTCAGTTAAATAGACTTAAGCATTCATTTAGTTGTTCAAGCGTAAAACGAGATGAAAGATCGATATCGTAGTCAGGATCAGCAGATGAGCACAGAAACTCCATTGAAAATACTGCATGGGGTAAAATAAACTGTCATATTTTAAAGACATGGCAGGGGAAATGGAATTTCATACAGTGCTTCTTGTCCAGTCTAAAGCATGGTTTATACTTCTGCGTCAAGTGATCGGCGTGACCCACGGCGCAAGCCTCGCGCGTAGCCACTTATACTTCTGCGCGCTGTTTCTGTTTCTCTGCAATACACTTCCGAAATGCTAGCTGGCAGTATGTGTTTATGTTTCTCTGTGTCGCGTTTCTACGCTGGTGTTTTGTTTTTTCTAAACACTTCCTTAATGTACAAATGGCTCAAATTCGCTCATTTTGATGCGGGAACCGGCAGACGTGCAACAACTTTAATCATAAGGTAAACACAAAACAACAGTCTCCATCCGGAGCTCCTTCACGGGACTCCACAATTGTAAACACTCGCTGCATCACGCTCGCGCGGCTCTCACCTCCGCCCACAAGCCTGGTTTATACTTCTGCGTCAAGTGATCGGCGTGACCCACAGCGAAAGCCTCGCGCCTAGCCGTGCATTTATACTTCTGCGCACTTTTTCTGTTTCTCTGCAATACACTTCCGAAACGATAGCTGGCAGTAGGTGTTTATGTTCCTCTGTGTCGAGTTTCTTCATGGTTTTTTGTTTTTCTGAACACTTACTTAATGTACAAGTGGCTCAAACTCGCTCATTTTGAGGCGGGAACCGGCGGACGTGCAACAACTTTAATCATAAGGTAAACACAAAACAACAGTCTCCATCTGGAGCTCCTTCATGGGACTCCACACTTGTAAACACTCGCTGCATCGAGCGCGCGGCTCTCACCTTCGCCCACACTCGTCAACACTACCAAGTCGACCAATGACAGAGCTTGCGCTACTTCTGCGTCAAGTGATCACCGTAACCCACGGCGCAAGCCTCACGCGTAGCCGTGCATTTATACTTCTGTGCGCTGTTTCTGTTTCTCTGCAATACACTTCCGAAACGCTAGCTGGCAGTAGGTGTTTGTTTCTCTGTGTCGAGTTTCTTCGCTGGTTTTTTTGTTTTTCCTGAACACTTCCTTAATGTACAAGTGGCTCAAACTCGCTCATTTTGAGGCGGGAACCGTCGGACGTGGAACAACTTTAATCATGAGGTAAACACAAAACAACAGTCTCCATCCGGAGCTCCTTCACGGGACTCCATACTTGTAAACACTCGCTGCATCGGGCACGCGGCTCTCACGTCCGCCCACACTCGTCAGCGCTACCAAGCCAACCAATCGCAGAGCTTGCGCTACGCGTACGCGTTACATTTTTTGAGAGGTGCATGCCAAAGACGCCGACGGCCACGGCGAGGGGCTATGCGTCCACGCGTAGGCTGCGCCGTAGCATACGCGTGCGCTTGACGCAGAAGTATAAATCGGCCTTATGTATCCACGCGTAAGCAGCGCCGTAGCATTGGCGTGCGCTTGACGCAGAAGTATAAATCAGCCTTAAGACCCACTTTATATTGTATATCTATCAGGTAGTGAAGATCACTGATTTTTAAAGAAATCAGACCTTAAACATAGCAATTTTATAATAGAAAGACTGGTAACACTAGAAGCGATGAGGCTGGCTGACTGAAATTAAAAGTCTGTGTGCATATACCCTAGTAAAATGGAATAGTGAATAGGGGAGGGCTTTTTTGTGTCTCACTCTCTCATAGTAAACTAACAGTACGAGGGGCGTAGTTAAATATATTGATATACAGTTATTATGGAAGCCATCAGGTTGACGTTAACAGAAGAACCGCAGCTTCAAAGATGGAAGCAAATGGTCAGATTTTAAAGATTATTGAAGATAAGATAAATGGAAGATTACCAAAACATTTTGCACACATTAAATTATTCACTTTAAAAGTAACAATGTGAGCTAGCAAAATAAACATTGTACATTTTAATTTCACGCTGACTTTAAAGAGACCCCCCCCCCCATAAAAAAGTCATCATTTACTCTCCTTCTTCCATTTGTTTAGATCCTGTTTGAGCATCTTTTTTTATTATTTTTAATGGAACAGAAGATATTTGGAAGAATGTTTGAAACCTGTATCCACTGACGTCCATATCATTTTCCTTTTTCTACAATGGATGTTAATAGTTATCGGTTTCCATTTCTTAAAAATATCTTCTTTTTTTGTTCAACAGAAGAAGAAAAAAACCATTAAGGTTTCGGACCACTGGATAACTAGGTAATGATGGGTATTTTTTTTTATACTCATGTTATGTTATGAATAATGTGAGTAGCCACAGCAGAGTTCAAATACAAATCTTATGAGTAAAACAAAAATCTTTCCAATAACATTTCAGACAAACAATACTATCTATTAGACAGCATTATTGGCTAATCAAGTACTTGTCATGATTAAGTACTAGTAGGGAATGAATAATTACTAGTAGTAGAGCAATTCCAAATGTAAACCTTGCCATGAAAAAAAGTTTTCACCAAAATAGCCAAACCGTTTCTAGGCTTTTTGTGCAAGCAAGTATTTTACAGTACTGCAAAAATACTCAAAAATGTCTCTGTCAATGTTTTCAAACTATTATATTTAATTTACCAAAGTCACACAAGTGGAAATTTCATATCTGTCACATCCATTACCAAGCTTTTAACTAAGCTTTATCCTCATAAATGCAAAAATGTCAAATAAAATAAAATAAATCATGTTTGTTCTATAGTGAGCTGACCCTTGTCCTTTTGATTAGCATTATTTCTTTTGGGTTGTGCAGTTTAATTCACAGAATTTCTAAAAAGTATGTTGCACAGTATACTGTAAACTCGCAGACTTTTTTGGTCGCATCCATAACGCATGTGTATTGTTCTTATTTAAAATATAAAAAAGGATTGCAGATTGATATTTTTGTGACCTTATAACTCTGTGATTAGTAGTTTTGGAAAATATAAACAGATGTTTCAACATAATGTTAACATTTACTTTCTCTGTGAATTTATGTTTTAAGCTTTTACTGCAAATGTCACAGCCATAACGCTGGAATTGATCAGTAGTATACTAGTATGAAAAATATACTACACTGTAAAAAAACAACAGAATTTTCCAACCAACATAACGCTGGTTTTCAGTATTTTACTGTTAAAATATGGTACAAACCGTCAACAAATGTTTAATTTTTACTACCATATTTCTTGAGTTTATAGTGTTGTTAACACACTAATGTTTCGATGTACTAAGATATACACATTATATCCTATGTTACACAACCATAAGAATATGGAGATGATAAAGTCATATAATGAACCAATGATCAAACAACTTTTCCCACAAACAAAAAAATAATAATTAATATTTAGAAGGCAATCAGTGTCATTCACACATCTACAAAACACCATAATGGTCAATCGGAAAAAAGTAGAGGAATATGGGAGAAAAACGAAACATAAAGTCAACAAAAAACATAAAACGTGAAGTGTCATGAAGGGTATTCTGAGAAAGTAACTTTAGTTATTCTTATATATTAATACATCTAATTTATATACATATATACATAAGCTTACTGCTAACCAGGTTACACATTTTTTACCATTGAAATCATGACCTATTACAATGTAGCATTCACAATATAATATGAAAATCAGGGTTCATACACATTTTAACTACTAAAATTCCATGACTTTTCCAAGATTTTTCCAAGACTTTCAAGTAAATTTTCATGACCTAATGTTTCATGCAATGTCCACATGTCTGGTAAAAAAACAATACATGTTAAAATTATTACAGCATATCGTAAAACACGCAACAATCTATTTAGTTTCAATTTATCTTTGTTCATTCATTAATTCATTTTATTTTTGGCTTTATTAATCTGGGGTCGCCACAACTCATCCAGCATATATTTTACACCGCCGGATGCCCTTCCAGCTGCAACCCATCACTGGGAAACATCTATAAACACTTATTCACACACATAGACTACGGACAATTTTAGCTTACCCAATTCACCTACAGCACATGTCTTTGGACTGTGGGGGAAACCGGAGGAAAACCACGCAAACACGAGGAGAACATGCTAACTCCACACAGAAATGCCAACTGACCCAGCCAAGGCTTGAACCAGCAGCCTTCTTGCTGGGAGGCAATTGTGCTACCCACTGCGCCACCATAACGCTCAATTTATATGTATATCTATGTAAAAATTATTTAGATAATGCTTACACCACACTAATAATGTGAGAGTATGTGATTGGCCAAGGACAGAAAAGTAATGACAACGTTATATGACCGTTCATTTTGACTTGGCGGCTGGCCTGACCGCAGTCCTATACTTAAGTATACAGATATCTGTTTTCCATGACTTTTCCAAAACTTTGTGGGTTTTTCTGATTTTCCAAAACTTTTCTAGGCCTGGAAAATATAAAATTGCTATAGGAATAAAAACAGTTGCTACAAAACCTTAAAATCCAAAACTACTGCATGTGAAAATATAATTAAGTTATTCTCCAGTAAAAACTAGCTCTGGTCTCCCCGTCAATGTGAAATAGGAGAGACTCGACAAAAATAGTGCTTGCACATTAAAAATGTAGACTCCATATGGTCTGCAGCCATTGACTTTTCTTCATCTGTGTATGTAATAAGACAGGTGCTGATAATAACAGGTGCAGAGCAGTATAATCATCATCATCATCATCATCTCACCTCCAGTATGAGCGGATGAGCCACGGCATCTGGTTTGATGACCGCAAGGGTGAGCTGAAGCGCCTTCACACACCGCATGTCTGCCAGAGCTTCAGTTTGATGATTTCAACACTACTGACAGCATTAATCGACTTATATTTCCCCGTGTTTCTTATATTTCCCCGTGTTTCTCCGGTTTAATCCGCTATTTATTTACACTCTAACGAGCAGACATAATCACACACGAGCGAACAAGAACATTCCGCAGTCCACTGCAGATCGGTGGTATAAAAAGTAAGAGTCAGGGCTGTCTACCCTACGCGTGCAATTCCCCAGAAAACTCTTTATGTGTCATTTAAAGTTTAAATTATGTGTTCAAATTGATTTATCAAGAGAATATAGCGTTCGTTTTAGAACCCGTACATGCTCCTTGGTGCCATTCGTATGGGCGCCGCCATTTTGCCCGGTTGTAAACAGGAAGTAACAGAGCCTGATCTTGGATTGTGGTAACTGTGTTTTATTTTGTTTAGTTTTTTACTATTAAAGTAAAATATGTTTAAACTATGGTACGTGTTTGTTTTTTGTGGTAAAATATAGGCTAATTTCTGTCAGGGATTCATAAATACATACTAACATTCGTTTTTTGGTCCTATAAAAGATTTTGTTTCATACAGTAATGTATTGCCCATAATCTGGCAAGACGGAAAGATTCAATAGAATATCAAAAATAACTGAATGTTAAATGTGAATAAAAAACTTGCCCCAGTCTCTCCCATATAGCTTAGAAGACATTTTATAAAGATACTGAATAATAACATTTAGAGAAACCATTAAAGATGTTTCTACAGTCTTTATCCTGTAAGCTGACTTCACATGTGATCATGCTATTTAAAGCAGAGCAGTCACGAATTTTACTTGTTTAAAACAAGATGCCATGGCCGTCAAATACGATCAAACTAATCAATGCATTTGTAGTTGTTTCTTTTTGTTTTTTGCTTAATGACATGATTATATGTAAAAGTATTATAAAGGAGTTTAAATATTATGAAAAATATTTTGTTTCTATTAAGCAGCATTGTTTTTAGCAACATTTTATTTATTTACATAGTTTTTGAATTTATATTGGTATGGTTAATTTTAAATTTAAGTGCTTTTCATTAGTTTTAATCTATTTTTTATTATTGATCTATTTTAAAGATTTGTTTTGAATATTGTATATTTAGTACTAATTATTTTAGTTACTAATTTTGTGTTTTTAATTTTTTTTTAATATAAATGTATGCATAAATAAAATGCTTAATCATTTATTTTAATCTTATTTGTATTTAATTAATTTTCTAATTTTATAGCTAGTTTTATTTACTTTAAAAATTGGTATATGATTTTTCCCCCAGACAATTACACATAACCCCTGGCACTCTCTTGTGGTCCCTTGGTGTAAAAGAAAGTTGATTAAACGATTTAGCAAAGTTGATATTTTAAAGAATATTTATTTAAAGAAAATCAAGTTCATTAAAAATATTTTGAAATATGTACGTATAATTCATGTAAGTCAACAGTTTGCTCTAACACCCTATACAGTATATTGTTTTTTGACAAAAAAAACCACAATATATATATACATATACAGTATATATATATATAAATAAATCCACACCAATTGATGACATATTGTGAATGACCATCTTAACACTGAAGTGACAATCCCAGTATATTACTTATTTGTCCCACATCACAGCTTCAGTACACTTCAATGTAGAATCCTTCATTTCCCACACCTATTATGCCTTGTTCATTGGTCATTTGACGTAACCGTGCCAGGTTTGACCTAGTCACCCCAATCTTACCCTGACCACCGATGCTCATTCACTGGCCTCCCCCGCTCACAGTGTGTGATTGCTGACACCAGTTGAACCAACGCATCTCCTACTCTGACACCTTGCCTGTTTCATGTAGGTCTTCAAGGAGCGACCAGATAAGGTCAAAGGTGCATTTCCTGCCATTTGACCGTTTGGTCTGCTGTTTATTAATATCTAGCCTTCAATTACTAAAGCTGTAGCCAACACAAGACTGGAAAAAAAGCACATAAAAGCTATAGTCAGAGTAAACAGGTGTGTGTGTACTGGTTTTTGAAGATGTCGCTACTGCAACCAGCATCAGTGTTGTCTCTTCAAGGCAACTTGGCTAAGAATTGGAAGGTATGGCTTCAGAAATTGGAATTGTACCTCATTCCTAGCGGAGTGGCAGAGAAATCAGGAATCGTACAGTGTGCAACCTTTCATATCGCAGGTGAAGAAGCGATCAAAGTTTACAACACATGCAGTTGACCGCAGAAGATGTAAATAAGATTGACTAAAAAGAAAATCTAAAGAGTACTGTGAGCCAATATCACAAAGAAGTGCAATAAATTAATTTTGTGTGCCAATTATTTGTGTGCTGCACCCACAAGTTGTTTATCTAAGTCTAACCAATCAGATGGGGCCTTTATTATCTTCATCCCCACCTCTCCAGTAGGTGCTGTTCGGTGAACCTAGAGCTGAAAATAAATACTGAAGACAAAAGAGGAAAATGACAACAGCCAATAAGAATCCAAATGTCCGCCAAAGTGTTCAGTCATTCTTGGTGTTTTAATATTTGTTTGTTTTTTTGTTTCAATTAGCTCAGAAAAAAATCTATTACCTGTTTATTTTAGTATTATCATTAAATAAAGTTAAAAAAAATATATCATTATGCAACACTCAACAACATCAACAATTTTGCATATCGCACAAATATTCCCAGTGTTACAAAAAAAACTTTAAGGGATATATAGAGAGAGTCATCTTTTTGTGGCATAGATATTTACATTAGATGTCACCTACTCTGTTGTTGTCTATTGGAAGGAATGTGTCAATAGAGTTGCCATTTTAGTTCAGGGTAGCGCTCCTTTGAAATGAATGTGGGACCAAGTTGTAGTGGAGCAGTGGTTCCCAAAGTGGGGGTCGGGAACCCTTGGGGGGTCGCAGGACAATGAAGGGGGGGGTCACTTGGTGATTTCCAAAAATGTATTTAATTTTATTAAACCATTAGAATTACCATATTTTATCCATAACTTACTGAAGATAAAAATAGTAGTTTATAGTTACAGCCTTTTGGTTTTTGTTTGCGACCCTTGGGGTGATTATATTAAACACACAGCAATAGCGTCAGATGCAGCAGATTAATTTTATGGCACCAGGTTAAACTTTTTGGTATTTTTACAGCACACACACATTTAAAAAAATACAACCCATTCTCACCCCGAAGGCGTCAAAATCTGAAGCATGGTCAAGCACCTTGCGCGTCACTATGAAGACGCTGAAAGCGACCCCTGGCGTCAGTATACCGACGCAAAAGGAATTCCATTGGTTTCAATGGGTTGCCCCGAGGCGTCAAATGGAGACGCTCAAAGACTAGTTTAATTACCAATTGATGTCAACGCAATTTTTTAAACCTGGTTTACGCCTATTATCGCAGTTTTCTTATTTAAAACTATGTGATTTTTGTTTTGTTTATGAAAAGCGTCTGTAAACAGGGTCGAGACAACTGTAAATAAGGATACACGGAGGTCAACGTTACTTCCATTCAACGGTGAGTTTAACATCGCTCAGCTATTGGTCAAACTGCTTCACCGGTGAGTTCACCGATGAGTTCTACTCCATGACACGTGCAACAATACGTGGTAGGTTAATGCTGCATAATGTATTTTTATTATTATTGGAGATTAGTTGGTGTTGATAAATATGTTATATGTCATATACTTTATATTGAATGAGTGAAATTATAGTCGATTGCCCAGTTTAGGGTAAATATGCCTAATAATATCATAAATAAAACTGATTAATTCATTTTTATTTGTATTTTTTTACTTCAAAAAATATTACATTTAAAGTACTAAGTTTAAAAAATATTTTAGCTGATCTTTTTATTATCAAATTATTCATTGAAGTTGGGGGTCATTGTATATCGCGCTCTATTTTTTTACAGTCTATGGTCGCGATCCCAAGGTTCATTGCGATCCCAAGGTTCACTGCGGTTTTCCACTCGGTAAGTAAGAAGTAAATAAATAAAGACGATTTGTTGATTCAGATTAAGGGTTTGCTTAGAACATTTATGAAAGCAAGGTAGCTATCTCCTGATGCAGTACATGACTGCAGACTTGATATAAATAAAGCATGTACTGTAAACTAGCAACGTTATCTAATTACATCCAAGTTTATTTATTAGAAAAATATATTTTTCCCACATTTAGTCATGCATAGCTCAGAACTATATAGTTATACATTTTAAGATGAGGAACAGTTACCAGATTGTTGCTTTCCACAACAGTAATCGTCCAAAATCTATATAAATGGTGCAGATAAATGAATATATGCAATAAAAATTACCTCTAATAATAAAATTGTATTCGTAACTGCATCAATATTAAAGCAAATCAAGAGTTTCTCAAAAGTTTAAAGGCTACATTGTAACTACAATTATTTCCCATGCCTTAAAAGAAACAAAAAAGGTAGACATAACAGAAATTCTGCATGTCTGAGCACATTTTATTCATTGTACAACACAAAACTAACCAAAAACTGCTTAATCTACCATATATATATATATATATATATATATATATATATATATATATATATATATATATATATATATATATATATATACATACATACATACATACATACAGTTAAATTCAGAATTATTAGCCCCCCTTTAATTTTTTTTTTTATATATATTTCCCAAATGATGTTGAACAGAGCAAGGAAATTTTCACAGAATGTCTGATAATATTTTTTCTTCTGGAGAAAGTCTTATTTGTTTTATTTCGGCTAGAATAAAAGCAGTTTTAACTTTTTAAAACACATTTTAAGGTCAAAATTATTAGCCCCTTTAAGCTTTATATTTTTCTGATAGTCTACAGAACAAACCATCATTATACAATAACTTGCCTAAATACCCTAACCTGCCTAGTTAACCTAATTAACCTAGTTAATCCCTTAAATGTCACTTTAAGCTGTATAGAAGTGTCTTGAAGAATATCTAGTAAAATATTATTTACTGTCATCATGACAAAGATAAAATACATCAGTTAATAGAGATGAGTTATTAAAACTATTTAAAACTATTATGTTTTTATAATGTTAAATGTGCTGAAAAAAAATCTTTTCTCTGTTAAACAGAAATTGGAGAAAAAAAATAAATGGGGGCTAATAATTCTGACTTCAACTGTGTGTGTGTGTGTGTATATATATTTTTTTAATATATTTTTTTTTTCTTTGCTCTTTTCAGGTCCTTCAAATTACTTTAAAATTCCAATTTTATTTTCTAACAAGCAAAAGCTAAAGGCACTTTTAGAACCCATGCCTATATTGTTAAATTGCACTTGTCCCTCTCTCTATCTCTGTTAACATATTTGTATTTGTTTGATTAATCCTTGACCTTGTGTCTTTCAGTCTGTTTCTGCCTATCACCATGAGTGATACAGAACTCCATAAGGAACCTATGAATCTTGATACTCAAATTGATGATCAAGATTTCAATTATAAGCTCAAGTCTTGATGACAACTTGGTGATCTGCAGGAAGCACCACCAGTAAAGACACCTGAATCAAGGGTATGTTGGAGAAAGAGACAGACACATTGTGTAAGGAAGGCCAAGACCGTTCTGGAATCAGTCAAGGGTTAGTTTTTCATTCCATGTATATTAAATATCTACAATGTTTAGACATATATGGTTGTATGAGATAAAATGTACATGTATTTATTCTTCCACTACTATTGTATTAACGGAAAGAGACACATTAGTTTTACTATTACTATTGTTTATTAAAAACATTATACTACAGTATAAGCTCACAAAATATTGTGCCTTAACTGTTTAAAACAATTTGTTCTGGGTGTTGATAGTGGCCAACCTTTTTTTCTTTATCAGAAAGTATTTTGTTTTGTCTGATTTGTATGACACCTTATAGACCATAAACTGATTGGACTGTCGACATTGTTGTCCAGGAAATTAGAAGTCTGCTTATGCTGCTTGTCTTATGATAAGTTGGAAATGTTATAAATGTTCATTTTCTGTTGCTTTATCTGATACAGATCATAGGAACTCTGATCTTCCCAACTGTGAGAGGGCCTTGCTCCAGTGACTGTTGGTGTGTATTTCATTGTTTCCATTAGTCCCTGTATCTGTAGAGCTAGGTGGCAGTGGGCTAGAGTAAAAATTTGGTTTTATTTAAACTAAGGCATAATGATGGCCTTTTTATCTCCGATTTGGTCATGCAAGTATTAAAGTGATATATCCTACAATATTTTTATATTCTTTCCATTGTAGGTGGAAAAGATGTTGGTATAATTATTTTTAATAGACTGCCAAGATCTCAGCAGACAGTTTTCTGAGATATTTTTGAGTGGGAGCCTGTGCGATACAAGGTGTATAGAATTTGCAAGGAAGAGCCCTTCTTCTGTCCTTCCACACCAGATAAACTGCCAATTTAAGTAGATGTGAACCATAAGCATTATCATTTCAAGAATGCACTAGGTACTTTAAACTGTATGTGTTGAAACTAAATTAACAAGAAAACAGCTCTTTGATGTTCACCTAGTAAAATTAGATTATAATATATAAACTGTTATGTACTGTTTCTTTTTTTTTCAAACACAGGCATTCTTTGAAGGTGTATTTACAGATATTGTTTAAGGATTGACAGGAAGATTTGTGGACTACATTAACTAATGACACAACCTCCAAAGAGTTGCAAAAAGCTGTCCAAAGTTCCAGCACCCTCTTTAAGCCCTTAATTTTGGTGTTTCATGCCAAAGCACATGAATTTAAATGTGAGATAGGTGAACTACGTGATTATCTTAAACTGATGCCAAAACTTTGTTATTGGTTTACTTATTTGTTTGTTTGTTTGTTTGTTTGTATATGTTAACCAGGTGAAACGGAGTGAGGCATACCAGAATAGGTGTGGTTTAACTCTTGGGGAGGAGGTTGGAACAGTGCAATGTTTCCTCTCTAGGATTGCAGTGACCAGACATGCTACTGTAACTCTCATGGTCATGTGCTGGAATTAGCAGATGTTCAACAATTTGGCCATCCCGCTGACCTGTTGATATCAGAAGGTAACAACATCCAGTAGAATTTGTTTAAGATGTTCAGTAACCTATTTGAATAGTATTATGATTTTTCATTGCTTATCACTGTAGACCACAGAAGCTCTGCAAAGCAAGTTGCAAAACAGAATCCATGAAACTGGCAGTGACTGGAAACCAACTGGAAGACTGGGTCTGTGATGTAGAGGAGTGGGCAGACGGTGAGGGAGTTATTATTACTATTACATGTTGTCATGAATAATTGTAAGTTTTACTATTTTTGTAATTTTTTCCACTAGCAGAAGCAAAGACAACAAAAAACAGCAATGATGCGGATGTCTTCGCCTTATGGCATGGTATGTACACTAGACTTCTGCCAGTTTTGATTCTTTAAAAGTTGATGTATAATCCATATGATTGATACAACTTTCTTCTTATGAATGCATTTCAGACTCTGTCGATCTAACAACGAGGAGAAGGGCGTTCAACATCATCATGCTAGTAAGGATTCTTCAGGAGAAGCAGAGGATTCTTGTGGCAGAGATGGCCAACCACTGCAAATACCTTTCAACTCATCCTGGATCCTTCAGAGAACTGTCCTGCTTGTTTGCCATTGAAAAGTATGTATTTATATTATTTGGCACTAACATAAGCATAAGGTTATCCAGTCCAAAGGATGTTAATAAATGTTAATGTTGTTGTGTTTTTCTTTTAAGATTCGACATGTGGCCTAAACGAAGAGGGGTTGAAAGGTCTGTGGATCATCATTCTCGGAAAGGAACAAAATAACTGAGAAAAAAACAACGATACGAGGGTGCTAGAGACCTGCAAGGTACCAGCAAGTTTTGGCTGGAGCAGAGAACATACATTTTTTTTAAATAAAGCTCCAGCTGATGAGTATGACATTGACTACGGATTTTCTTTTAATGTAAAGAAAGAAGGCAATGACCTTAACCCTGAATCTAAAGCATGTAATAAAATCTGATTTTGATCATAACCCAATTGTTGTCTCTTCTTCTCCAAATACATAGATATGTACAGTATGTATGCATGCCTCTAAAATCAATTAGTGGTGTAAATTAAGAGCATTATTGTAACTGCTTACATGTATAGATTTGAGGTACTCTATATGAAAATAAAATAAATGCATTAACTGACATTAAAAGCTTTTAAAATATGAATTTTATGACAAAGAATGTGTATTGAATTTTTGCATATACTTGGCCAAAGAAATGTATATAATAATTATTATTATTATTATGGTCAACTGCTCAGATACCTCCAGTCAATATGTGGCTGAGACCGGTAACCAGACTTCTACCACTGGAAAAATTAACCTGAGATTTACATCAAAGATCTGATGTGTTCTGGCACATTTGGTCCTCCTTCTGGATTTTTCTTGAGGGTACTCAGTGACTATATGTCTTTCTAAATTTGTTTTATAATCTCCTTTTATTTTTGTTTTTGCTTTGAAGTATTTGTATGCATTTGTTAGAATGTCTAACAAAAACTGCTGTACGTGTTACAAGATACCAGTACCACTGTTGTTCTGTTTAAAAATAAAATAATATTAATAACAATAAAATAAAATAAAAATTGTATAATATTCTACTTAATGCAAGAAAATAAAATAATGCCAAATAAAACATTTTCAAAACAAACAAAAAATAAAATATAAATTTTTTTGTATACATAAAACATCTCAGTAGCTTATACTTGCATATAAGTATACAGCACAAAATTATTTTACTTCTAGTTTAGATAATGTGAAGGCTTGCATTTTTATTTTGTTTAATGGCTATGCATTTTTAATCATTTGGAGGTTTGAACTATTCACAAAATTTGTAAAGATTTCTTTTCGTCATTGTAACCTCATTTCCCACTATTTTCATAGTTCTTACAATGTAGCAATTCTTACAAATCATTTGATTAATAAATAAAATAATTAGCAAATTAACCCATGATGAAAACAATAATTAAATGCAGTGTCTACAAAATTATCCAGATTGAGTTTCACAATAAGTTGCATGGCGCAATACTAATTTGAAGAAATATGGTATGATAAAGGAGAAATTTTTATTTCAGACTTTAGTCCTTGGCTGAAGAAAGACAACAAAGGCCACGTTTGTCAGTATCATAGTGTAGTATGCTGTGTAATAACTGAAAACTGTTTAAAGATTAGTATAGGGACACATGCAGGATAAAGAAATTACGTGGAATCATTATTTCCTAGATTAAATACAAGTTCATCCATTGTCACTGGGGTGGTACCTTTTCAAAAGGTACAAATTTGTACCTAAAAGGTCCATATTAATGCCTCAAGGGTACATAATAGTACCGAAAAAGTACAAAAGTGTTCCTCTTAAAATTTTATATACTTTTGAGGTACCAATATGAACCCTTTAATTACAAACATGTACCTTTTGAAAAGGTACCACCCCAGTGACAGCTCGCATACCTTTATTTCTAAGTGTAGTTACACAAGTTGAAAATTTAGAAAGTAAATATTAATAATGTTATTTAGTAATGTTCAGATAAAGAGTTGTTTTTAAAACAAATACAATACCTTTAAAAAGATTACATTTATAAACATTTACATATTTTAAAATAGCTTTTATCCATATTTCAAATAAAGTGTAATCAATTAAACATCAAACGACCATTATTGAAACAATTTCTTACCCAGAATTAATCCAGTGTCAGAAAATCCACACATATTATTCTGAACACTTACTATTCAATGAATTAACCAATTACTCATTTAATTTGTGAGGAACATATATCATATTGGTGATAACTAGTGATTTAAGAGGATACTAATGTTGTACAGCTTATTTTTTTAACACAACTGTACATGTGACAATACAATTTGTTGTCCATGTTGAAGATGATACATCTATATAGGTTTTGCTGCCCTACTCCCAGGGGATGTGTATAGAGCCCCATAGAAAAGGAAAAAGTGTTCACATTGCAAACGGCTCTAACTCGAAGTCAAATTAGAATATATAAGAGAAAATCCGCAAGACTATTACCTATGTTATGTTCCATAAATAATGTTGGACATAGTTTTCTGATATGTCAATAAAAGCTGTTTAAAAAAACACTCATTGTAAAATAACAAATGTATGCCTGGCTTTCATATATGTCATAAATATAGGAACAATGACATTATTTAGATAGTCATGTTAATTTAAGATAGTATTTATTACATTTTATTACAAAAAGGTTTTAAACTACATTACCCACAAGCCTTTGTCACTATATAGATGGGACGAGAAAAACATGGCTACTAAATTGTAGTTCTTTAAAAGGTGCAGTTAGGGTTAAGTTTAGGGTTACGATCTTGGTTAATCGGTAAATATTTGAAACATAGCGATATCTCATTGATAAATGACACTGTTAGGAATGTGGCAAAGTTAGCAAAACATAGTTAGCAACACAAAGCATCTTTTAATTTGGCTTTAAAGTTAGTCCAACCACAACGTCGCGATCTACGTCACACTTGATGTCTCTATTTGGTAATCTTCCGGCTGAAGGTAGATTATAGTAACCTTTTATTTTAATATTGAAATTCATATTAATATTACATGTTTATTATTATATCTTATTAAAAATACAAATGTATATTTACAGTGACAAATTCCTTTGTGGGGGTAACCTGATGTGGAAAGTGATCACAGTGAAACCAGATCATAGGCTGTATACTACATTTGAAATGAATAATAAAATAATAAATGTCATGTTTGAAAACATATATAGTTCAGCATTTCCTGTAAATGAACCCTGCATCCTGTAGGTATATAAATATAAATATTTCAACACCTTAGAATTATAAGGTTCTATCTGACATTTGTCAAAATTGAGTTATTGACATATTCTTATTAAATGACAACTTATTTACATTATGGAATGTTTTTTTATAAGTTGTTTACATTTTAAGACTTTTTATTAAAAAAAAAAAACAAATGTTACACTCATACTGTTTGCTATGGAATGCAAACTTTGAAGCTCAATATCTCAAAATCTTTAAGAACGCAGATAGAACCTTATATTTCTAAGGTGACGACATGTCAAACTTCATGACAAATTTAGTGCCCATTAAATAGTAAAAATAGAAGTTCATTGTAAATGAGTATGCAAATAAACACAATACATTTTTAATGAAATATTTTTATAATGTATTTATAATACCACAAAAAATAAATCACACAAACATGCAAACACCAAAAAAATATAATTTATAACAGTTTTTATTGCAATATTTTATACCATACATATATAAATGGTTAAAACAATTATAATTGAAGGAAATGTATATTTTGTATTATTATTATTACTATTATTAATATATTTATTTTGTGGTATTTATTCATTTCACATCTGGTGTGTCGAGCTCAAATAAAATTGCACTGCAAAAAATCTTTTCAAATGATGCCTTTGGAAATGCCATTATAACAAACAGCTTTCACAACAACAAGTCAAATTCATGACAAATGCAAATTATGTTTATAATGACAACTTTCTGAACTTAAACATCAAAAGTGCCTAAAAGCTATGACACTATTCAAAAACATATTCAAGTACTTACAGAAGAATAGTAAAAACATTTTTTACAAAACACTGAAAACCAAAGTGTGCTTGGCGAGTCCAGGTGTTTATGGTGACTAGACTGTCATACTGCAAACTGGTTGGCATGAGGAGACTTGGGAGTAAAGTGTCGGGAATTCCTGGAAGGCTCCCATGTGTTATCCCAGGTTTTGCCACTGTAAAGTATCAGAAGTGCACAACATCATTAAAAAACAAAGAATCAAGATGATTGTTAGGTTTGATTTAGAAAGTTCAGTGATATTTATTTATATCTGTAAAGTGTCATTAAACCTGGCACTCTTGAATTAGCTGCTTAAATAAGTTTAAACAGTTTCAGCATGTTTCATGTATTCCAAGCAGATCTGACAGTTCTACAGAGTCAGAGATAAGAAAAGTGACTGCACTGATCACTGCTTGCTATTTAAAACACACTGTTTGACTCATCAATTCTTTGAAAACTACAACAGCATACAGTGCTCCACCCTAAAAAAATAGCTAAATTATGACAAATTTATTGCTTTACATGACTAAACATTTATTTTATGCCTGCATGATCCACTGCTATTAGTGTAACCCATTACACTCTTAACCCAAACTAGTTGACTTTATTAGAAAACTGCATAAAACCTGTTGCCTTAAACCACTTATGTTTTTACACAAGGTGAAATTAAACAGCCCTACTTGAATTAACTCAGAACCTTTACAATCTTATTGGACTTATGGTAATATGTTAATTCAAGTAGGGCTGTTAAATTTTACCTTGTATATAATGTAAAGGGTTTAAGGCAATGGGTTTCTATACAATTTTCTAGTAAAGTCAACTAGTTTGGGTTAAAGGAATAGATCAGTACTTCTTCTCCGTCAAGTGGTTGTAAACCTTTTTTTTTATAAAACTTGCAAGTTTCTTTGTGTTGAAGTTGAACACAAAGGAAGTTTTTTGAAGAAAACTGAAAACCTGAAAACCCTGACATACATAGTAGAAAAAAAACAAATACTATGTAAGTCAATGTTTACAGGTTTTCATCTTTCTTTAAAATAACTTTTTTGTGTGTTCAACTAAAGAAAGCCACTCAGACACATTTGGAACAAGTGAAGGATAAGTCATTATAACAGAATTTTCATTTTTGGGTGAAGCATCTCTTTAAGAGTATACTGAAAGATATGTCCTACTCAACGTAGCTAACTTCAGCTACGTGTGTAGCCCCTTGAGTACTTAATTAGAAATCAAAACAATGATCATGTCAGTCCCATTTTATGCCCTTTATATCATATTGGCCACAGAATGGACTACTTAGTGTTGCAATGAAATTAAACAATTAATAAAACTATGACTTACCACACAATGCAAGACAACCAGTCAACTCTGCCTTTTCTGTACACAAAATGAGGTTCCAGCTTCAAAATGGCACCATTACACTGATCCTGAGTGGGGCAGTTGTGCTGCTCTGTGAGGTTGTGACTGTTCAGATGCTGTGCTGTGAAGAGATCTTTATTAGAAGTACATTCTTTTCAAATCTGTACATATTAACAAAGAAAATACAATGATTTAAAATAATGACTAATTCTGGACAAAAACCTTACCCTTAGTCAAGATAAATTCATATGGCCTCTGCATTCTATTGCTACAAGTGTGGAAGACAGATGAGTAATTATGTCTGCAACCCACTTATTTGCAGATTTTTCTACTGTTTTCCAATAAATACACTGGACTTGTAATCCAGTGTCTGAAGTTTCTGCATCTGAAATTAATAAAAACAGATGTGACATTAGTTAAACCCACTAAACTACTAGATACATTAGTACTGCATTAAGCAATTGTAATGTCATTTAAGTCTAGTCTAAAATGAGCCTTAATCTGTTTAAGATTATGATTTAAAATCAGAATCAGTTTTATTAGTGTGCTTCACACACAAGGAATTTGTTTTGGCAACAAAGCTTGTTTTGGAAAGACAAAAAGCATGTATTGCATTAAAAAAAATCCTGCCTCTTGTTATACATATGATCAATAGTAAATTTCTGAAAAGGTCCAAGGTAATCCTTGAGTTTTACCATTACCATCATGACTGACACTAATATTTGACAGAGAAGACAGCTTGTTGTGTCCCTTTACCAAACTTTCTGATATACTAAAGCTTATGTTATACTTCGAATAATGAAAAGTTGCGTTTTAACTTAAATAAGGGCATAATCATCTGCAACAATCTGCTTTTCTTAACACTTATCCCACACACATATACATACATATATACACATATCCATGCTTATTTTTTCCCCAATTTCTGTTTAACAGAGAGCAGATTTTTTCAGCACATTTCTAAACATAATAATTTTACTAACTCATTTCTAATAACTGATTTATTTTATCTTTGCCATGATGACAGTAAATAATATTTTATTAGATATTTTTCAAGACACTTCTATACAGCTTAAAGTGACATTTAAAGGATTAACTAGGTTAATTAGGTTAACTAGGCAGGTTAGGGTAATTAGGCAAGTTATTGTATAACGATGGTTTGTTCTGTAGACTATTGGAAAAAATATATATAGCTCAAAGGGGCTAATAATTTTCACCTTAAAATGTGTTTTAAAAAATTAAAAACTGCTTTTATTCTAGCCAAAATAAAACAAATAAGACTTTCTTCAGAAGAAAAAATATTATCAGACATTCTGTGAAAATTTCTTTGCTCTGTTAAACATAATTTGGGAAATATATATAAATAATTAATAATTCTGAATTTAACTGTATGTATGTATGTATGTATGTATATATATATATATATATATATATATATATATATATATATATATATATATATATATATATATATATATATGGTAGATTAAGCAGTTTTTGGTTAGTTTTGTGTTGTACAATGAATAAAATGTGCTCAGACATGCAGAATTTCTGTTATGTCTACCTTTTTTGTTTCTTTTAAGGCATGGGAAATAATTGTAGTTACAATGTAGCCTTTAAACTTTTGAGAAACTCTTGATTTGCTTTAATATTGATGCAGTTACGAATACAATTTTATTATTAGAGGTAATTTTTATTGCATATATTCATTTATCTGCACCATTTATATAGATTTTGGACGATTACTGTTGTGAAAAGCAACAATCTGGTAACTGTTCCTCATCTTAAAATGTATAACTATATAGTTCTGAGCTATGCATGACTAAATGTGGGAAAAATATATTTTTCTAATAAATAAACTTGGATGTAATTAGATAACGTTGCTAGTTTACAGTACATGCTTTATTTATATCAAGTCTGCAGTCATGTACTGCATCAGGAGATAGCTACCTTGCTTTCATAAATGTTCTAAGCAAACCCTTAATCTGAATCAACAAATCGTCTTTATTTATTTACTTCTTACTTACCGAGTGGAAAACCGCAGTGAACCTTGGGATCGCAATGAACCTTGGGATCGCGACCATAGACTGTAAAAAAATAGAGCGCGATATACAATGACCCCCAACTTCAATGAATAATTTGATAATAAAAAGATCAGCTAAAATATTTTTTAAACTTAGTACTTTAAATGTAATATTTTTTGAAGTAAAAAAATACAAATAAAAATGAATTAATCAGTTTTATTTATGATATTATTAGGCATATTTACCCTAAACTGGGCAATCGACTATAATTTCACTCATTCAATATAAAGTATATGACATATAACATATTTATCAACACCAACTAATCTCCAATAATAATAAAAATACATTATGCAGCATTAACCTACCACGTATTGTTGCACGTGTCATGGAGTAGAACTCATCGGTGAACTCACCGGTGAAGCAGTTTGACCAATAGCTGAGCGATGTTAAACTCACCGTTGAATGGAAGTAACGTTGACCTCCGTGTATCCTTATTTACAGTTGTCTCGACCCTGTTTACAGACGCTTTTCATAAACAAAACAAAAATCACATAGTTTTAAATAAGAAAACTGCGATAATAGGCGTAAACCAGGTTTAAAAAATTGCGTTGACATCAATTGGTAATTAAACTAGTCTTTGAGCGTCTCCATTTGACGCCTCGGGGCAACCCATTGAAACCAATGGAATTCCTTTTGCGTCGGTATACTGACGCCAGGGGTCGCTTTCAGCGTCTTCATAGTGACGCGCAAGGTGCTTGACCATGCTTCAGATTTTGACGCCTTCGGGGTGAGAATGGGTTGAAAAATAATGGAGAATAGACTTGAGCCTATTGATGTGTGTGTGCCGTTGCATGCAATGTTTCTATATTTATAACTACCTCAAAGGATATTATGGGTCACGAGTCATTGACATTGTTATTTTGGGGGTCACGGGCTGAAAAGTTTGGGAACCTCTGTAGTGAAGGACTGGCCATCCGGATCCATATAAACATTTATACACACAGTATATCTATGATCGGGAGTTTTCCCGGTGGTCAGTATGCAAATACTTTTTTTAATTACAAAAATTATAATTTGACATCACTTTTCTACATCAATGGATAAGTGATCACACGGGCATTGGTGACAAATAGCATGTGTTTTTGTGCATGGAAATGTATTATCCTCCCTCCCTGTTAAATTTAATCTAATCCATGTCCTGAAACACACCCCCTCTCCCGCTTTCACTTCAAATTCTAATTCTATATTCAAATTCTAATTAGTTTGTGAATGAATCTCCGTTATGAACGACTCATGTGAACCATCGATATCCCTGCGTCTCAATGTGCACATCCACCTTTCTGATCTAAATGGTATATAACATTTGTAATATTTAGTAATTTAGGATGGACATTATGCACATTGAGGCTCAGGCATTGTTATGTCATCAGGCATCGTTATAAGTTACTTCAACAACTAGCCGTTGCTTCACTTAGACGACAATAATACAAGTTTCTGGCACTGCATCATCTTGTTGTCATATTTCATTCACAGCATTTGCTGATTTTATTCAACAAAACTAGCATAAGCCTAGTATTGAGTGCGAGTTGGTCCTACTTTGCTTTATGGTCAGTGCAGTAAGAGACTGTATTATCATCAATAACTTGTTTAGCAAAGAAGTTTGTAACATACAAAAACGTAAAAAACGAAATCTTACCTATGAAATGTTCTGCATTTGTGCTTTGTTTTCTTTGTTTGCTCATTACTACACCTGTACGCAGCGCAAAAGTCCAGCATCTTCACATTGGCTTTAGTCTTGACTAGTGCAGTTGAATAACATTTGTCCTGTGAGCACTGTACAAATATGGCGGCGGTATTGACGCATGCTCAGGGTCCATATGCGATATCTCGTGTATATATCTTTATATATTTATGTCTTTGTGGCTTTTATAAAAGTATTATTTAGGCACTGTTTTCTTCAGTGGCCGAGAGAGCTTAATATGCTGCAAATAACCATATAGCCTAAATAGTGGCGTCCGTCCCGTTTAGAGTTCCCTTGAAACATTTTGTGTTCTGTGCTATTTTGTAGCATAATTATTATTTATAACTTATCATTTGTTTGCTTTGTGAGAAAATGCAACATGTTTTTTAAAATGTGTTTGTGTTGTGAGGATTTGCAACATGTATGCTGTAAAACCAATGAGGATCTTTTCTTAATTTGCTGGCGTTAATTTGTAAATGTGTTTTCTTTAATTGCAGCACGTTAAACTCTCTTGGCCACCGTAGGTTTGGCACCGGTACCATTTTATCGAATTGGCAAGGGTATCGGAAAACAAATATTATACCCAACTAGAGATGTTAAACTGTACTTTATTTTCAAAACTACTTTACTTTCACAAAAAATCTAAGAAATTCTCCTCCCGCAGGAAAAATAATAAAGGTGAATTGACAACAAAATACCAACCAAGAAATTCAAATTACTCAGAGAGCCATTTTCAGCATGTTTCTGTGGCATGGAATAAGCTGTTTACCTCTGATTTCCTCGCACCTGTTTTGACATCAACTGACATGCGAGTGTCCTCTGACCTTTTCTATTCCCATCGTTGCGAGAGCAGCAGCAGACTCTCCCAGACAGCTGTGTCAACCTCAGCGCCAGCAACTGTCATACCTCAGGAAGGACAACACTTTTAAATGTCTTTCACATTAGACACGATCTTCTCAGTCATATATAGGTCACGTGTATGTTTCCGTTTTGATTTATTTTCATTGATTTCATTCCAAACCTGGCTCGTTCTTCTGTGAAATGTGCGGATGGTATTCCGTTCAATATTTCAATGCTTTTTGTCCTTTCTTTTACTGTGTAATTCAGCGTGGTCCAAACCAGCGTTTGACTCCATTGACTTTCAAAGAAGAAAAATAGATCTGACATGTTCGGAACAATATTGTTGGATAAATATTTTTAGCATTTTCATTTTTGGTTGATCATTTTAATCAGAGTCAGTTTTATTGCCAAGTGTGCTTCACACACACAAGGAATTTGTTTTGGCAACAGAAGCTTCCAGTGTACATAAAGTGACAAGTGACAACACAAAATTAAATATGAGAAAAGAAAAAAAAGGCGATAAACATTAAACAGAGATGCAGTTAGTCAAAATGATCTGGATGTTGAATTGTATGTACAGATTTGTTGTAAATATACAGGTTATAAGGTGCTGTGTACCAATGCGAATGGAGAAAGTATTGCATTTTTGTGCTGTGTACAAGTGCGTATGAGAAAGTATCGCTCGTTTATTGCAAAGTAGGAGAATATTTAACTGTTCATGAGGTAGATGGCCTGAGGAAAGAAACTTTTCCTGTGTCTGGCTGTTTTTGTGCTTGGTGCTCTGTAACGCCGACCAGACGGTAACAGGTAGTGTGCTGGGTGCGAGGCGTCCAGAGGGATTTTGCGAGCCCTTTTACTCACTCTGGAAGAGTACAATTCTTGAAGTGTAGGAAGGGTAGTGCCAGTGACTCGTTCAGCAGTCCGGACTATTCGCTGTAGTCTACGGAGGTCAGTTTTGGCAGCTGAGCTGAACCAGATGGTGATTGAAGTGCAGAGGATGTATTGGATGACAGCTGAGTAGAACTGTATGAGCAGCTCCTGTGGCAGGTTGAACTTCCTCAGCTGACGAAGAAAGTACAGTCTCTGCTGGGCTTTCTTCACAATAGAGTCTATGTGAATGACCCACTTCAGATCCTGAGAGATGGTGGTGCCCAGAAACCTGAATGACTCTACTGCCGCCACAGTGCTGTTCATGATGGTGAGTGGGGGGAGTGCAGATGGGTTTCTCCTAAAGTCCACTATCATCTCCACTGTTTTGAGCGTGTTCAGCTCCAGGTTGTTGTATCTGCACCATAAAGCCAGCCCCTCCACCTCCTGTCTGTATGCAGATTCGTCACCGTTCCGGATGAGGCCGTTTAGGTATTTACTTAAAGTACTTAAATATTACAAGAATTTCAGCAATCCATTTTTTACTTTAAACAAAACTATGTTTATATTATAGCTGGTGGTCTTAAAATGTCCCTGCATATCACCATCATGTCTGTTGTTCAGTTAACATTAGTATACATTTTGATATTGAACAAATGATCTTTCAGGTTTATGAGTGATTTGTCATAAAAATCTATTTTCTATGATAATAGATAATCATTTCTATGGTAATTTCTATGAACATGAGGAGTGTCTACCAAAGATTCCCAAACTAGGGCCTACGGGCCTTTGATTTGGCCTCCAGAGGGAATATATACAGTATATATGAGTGTGTATATATATATATATATATATATATATATATATATATATATATATATATATATATATATATATATATATATATATATATATATATATATATATATATATATATATATATATATATATATGTGTGTGTGTGTGTGTGTGTGTGTGTGTGTGTGTGTGTGTGTGTGTGTGTGTGTGTGTGTGTGTGTGTGTGTGTATATATATGTATATGTATATGTATATATAGACAGTTGAAGTCAGAATTATTAGCCCCCCTGTTTATTTTGTTTCCCCAATTTCTGTTTAACAGAGTGAAGATTTTTTTTCAACACATTTCTAAACATAATAGTTTTAATAACTCATTTCTAATATATGATTTATTTTATCTTTGCAATGATGACAGTAAATAATATTTGACTAGATATTTTTTAAGACACTTCCATACAGTTTAAAGTGACATTTAAAGGTTTAACTAGGTTAATTAGGTTAACTAGGCAGGTTAGGGTAATTAGGCAAGTTATTGTATAATGATGGTTTGTTCTGTAGACTATCGGAAAAAAATACAACTTAAAGGGGCTAATAATTTTGACCTTAAAATGGTTTTTAAAAAATTTAAAAAAACTGCTTTTATTCTAGCCAAAATAAAACAAATAAGACTTTCCCCCCCAAAAAAAATAAAAAATACAAAATAAATATATATTATTTCCACCTAGGTTTCAGTAAACTTTTTTTAGATTTTTTAAAATGATTATAATTTAATCTGGTACAAGCTAAAAACAATACTGGGTTGTGTTTTAATTCAATGCTGGCTGCAAATATGAACAATACAAACAAATATTTTGTAAATATTATATTAAAAAATGTTTACCGAATGTATATATAGGGCTAAACTAACAGAATCTCACAGCAATTTTAATTCAAGTGGCATTTCCATGTGAATTTGTTCGATTAGTGATATTTACATTCCAAAAGTGCAGGCTTGTGTCATCTCAAAATTGGGTAAAGTACAGACAAACCTAACTTCTCTGTTACATTTTTATTAAAATATTTAACACAACGTGAATGTTTACTGTAAAAGATGGGTTCTCATGTTCAATAAAAACATCTATTGCTATATAACTGGTCAAAATGAAAATGTATAAAATGTTCATCCCAAAAATATATTCCATTTGTTTTAAATCAAATTCTTAATTGTGTGGTTCATGGGGGTTTCCTCCAGGTGCTCCAGTTTTCCCCACAGTCCAAAGACATTCTAGGTGAATTGAATAAACTAAATTGGCCAGTGTGTGAATATGTGTTTCCCAACAATGAGGGTTGTACTCTCAGTGATGGGTTGCAGCTGGAAGGGCATCCGCTGTGTAAAACATTCATTTTCCTTCAGCTAAGTCCCTTTATTCATCAGGGGTCGCCACAGTGGAATGAACCGCCTGTGTAAAACATATGCCAGAGTACTTGGCGGTTCATTCCAATGTGGCAACCCCTGATAAAGCAGGGAAAAAGCCAAAGGTGAGTGAGTGAGTGAGTGAGTGAGTGAGTGAGTGAGTGAGTGAGTGAGTGAGTGAGTGAGTGAGTGAGTGAGTGAGTGAGAGAGAGAGTTTTTTAGAGATATGTAAGTGTATTTATATTGTACTTGTATGTTGGGTCACACTTTATTTTGATGGTCCATTTGTTGAATTTAATTTACATTGCATCTACATGCCAACTAATTCTCATTAGCTTATAAGTAGACTGTTAGGTTTGGGTTAAGGTTGGGGTTAGGGTTAGTGTAAGTTGACATGTACTTGCAAAGTTTCTTATAGTCAGTTAAATGTCTGTTGAAGGAGCAGTCTCAACAGATATTAAGCAGACAGTCTACTAATACTCAAATGGACCATCAAAATAAAGTGTTACCAAGTAAAGTAAAGTAAAGTAAAGTATTACTCTGCTGTTTGCTTTGAGCAGAAATTAATCCTAAAAAAAGTTTCTGAGTAGCTACATCATGTCCTGTCCTGTGCATCTGTGTCTTGGCAATCAGCTGTTTAAATTGCATTGCCTGAAAAATTATATGTCAGCCTCCGGAAAAAGAGAGAGCAATATGACCTCGTAGAATAAACTGGGATGCTGCTGGCCAAATGCTACTGACAGAGAGGAACAAAGTTATTAGCACTGTGGGGCCCAGCTTGACTGACAGTGGTAAAAATAAACAGAGCGGTCAGATTTGGAGCTTACGTTCTCCTCAAACACTGAGCATTCTCTCTCTCTCTCTCTCTCTCTCTTACTCTCTATCTCTCTCTCTGTCATTCTCTATTTTCCGGTTGAGCTAAATGAACACTTGCTCTGTATTGTTTCCGTAGAGCATTAAAGACACACCCTTGTTTCACAGCTTCCATGGGATTGCTACTGAAACTGACATGAAGTTTTTCAAGGTTTCTACTTTTTCTCTTTTGTTTTTCCCCAAAATTTCTATTATCGGAGTGAACATTAATCCATATCGGTGCACGTTTATTACACACCCACATAGCAAAATTTCTTTGGCCCAGCTCTGGCCCACACAATCAGTTTTTGCTTGGCCCACATGCCGCAGTGAATTCCGGTACATGACTGGACCAAGTCTGGCTAAGGGTCAAACGTGGATCATATCTGGGCCTAGTCTCAGTCAAGTTAATAGCCCATAACTCAGCCTGAACTGGGCCAGCTATGGACCATGTTTGCCCATTGTCTTGAAGCATATTTGGTGTTTCACAACTGCAATGAAATTGATAAACCCATGAAGCATTCTGCTTTAGGCGCGTTAATAATGGTAATAGTTAGTAATGGTAAATAATGACATAATTTGTAAAATAATAATTTGGTTAATAAATTATATGTAATGTAGGTTAAATTCAGTTATTTTGCAACACACAGGAAACAATAGATTAATAAATCTTGATTGTTTTCTGGAATAAAATAAAGGCATTAAGGAAATGACTTTGTGCATCCAAACATTTCTATACTCAAAAAATAATTTAAATGTGGGTCAAGATAGGCCAAACTTACCTGGCTGGCCCACATATCAGTTTTTAACATCTGGGCCAAATACTACATTTGACATCTGGCCCATGTCTTGCGTGCCGCTTTAAAGACCGTGCCACCACTGTTAAACCTAGGCCATGTTTGGCACACATGCTGTATGCCAGAGCCGGATAAACGCCTGCTTTGCCAGCTTTATGCCAAATCTGGGCCAGAATTCGTTGCTACCTGGGTTGGTAAGCACCACACTTCACCGTTATGGAAAAATCCCTGGCAAAAAATAATACCAATAATAACAACTAAATAAAGTGAATTAAAACTAGTAAAATCTATTTAAAATAGCACGTGCACATACACACACACACACACACACACACACACATAAATAACATTTAAATTATAATAAGTTACTATTAATATTATTATTATTATTATTCTAAGCCTTATTTTACTAGGAAAGACAGATTGAGATTAAGAATCCTGGCCAAGATTAAGCAGTATACATGTCACATGGGTCTAACAGACAACAAACAAAAAACAATTAACATTAACAAGATTTTTCCAGTACTGGGTTGCAGCTAGAAGGGCATCCGCTGCGTAAAACATGCTGGATAGGTTGGCGGTTCATTCCGCTGTGGCAACCCCAGATTAATAAAGGGACTAAGCCGAAAAGAAATTGAATGAATGAAAGAATCACACTTTGACAAACAAACTATTCAAAACATCTACACTCTCAGAAATAAAGGTACAGGAGCTGTCACTGGGGCAGTCCCTTTTCAAAGATACATATTTGTACCCAAAGAGTCGACTCCACAGTGGTACCTCAAAAGGGCATATTAGTGCCCAAATGTACCTAAAAGTACCTTTGAGGTGCCATTATGGACCCTACCAAATATGTACATTTGAGAGTGTACAAGCCTGTGTTTCAATTTCTAAATCATTTATACTCTTTTTAAAAGCATTTAGTGAAATCAGTTATCAGATTATTCCATGCAAAAGGTGCTACATATTTAAAAGCCTCTCAGTCCGCACTTTAGGAACAGACAGTAAATAAATATCCTGTGACCAAAGGCCATAGCTAAGGACAGGTTTTTTACAAATGTATTTCTGGAGATATGATGGGAGTAAACCCAATATAAATTTGTAAACAAGTTGTTTAGTAATACAGTTGAAGTCAGAATTTTTAAACCCCCTGAATTATTATCCCCCTTGTTTATTTTTACCCCAATTTCTGTTTAATGGAGAGAAGATTTTTCTATCTTTTCAATACATTTCTAAACATAATAGTTATAATAACTTATTTCTAATAACTGATTTATTTTATCTTTGCCATGATGACAGTACATAATATTTTACTAGATATTTTTCAAGACACTTTTACAGCTTAAAGTGACATTTAAAGGCTTAACTAGGTTAATTAGGGTAACTAGGCAGGTTAGGGTAATTAGGCAAGTTATTGTATAATGATGGTTTGTTCTGTAGACTATCAAATTAAAAACTGCTTTTATTCTAGCTGAAATAAAACAAATAAGACTTTCTCCAGAGGAAAAAATATTATTAGACATACTGTGAAAATTGCCCTGCTCTGGTAAACATAATTTGGGAAATAAAAAAAAAAAATTAAAAAAATTAAAAAAAATTCAAAGGGGGTTTAATAATTCGGATTTCAACTGTGTATACATTATTTGTTTCATCCATTAATCTTTGGCTAAGTCCCTTTATTTATCAGGAGTCACCACAGCGGAATGAACCACCAACTTATCCAGCATATGTTTTACACAGCGGATGCCCTTTGGACTGTAGGGGAAGTGGGAGGAAACCCTTCACGAACATGGGGAGAATGTGCAAACGGCAACTGACCCAGCCAGGACTCAAACCAGCGACCTTCTTGCTGTTAGGTGAAAGTGCTAACCACTGAGCCACCGTGTCACCCATATATATATACACGTTGTATATAAGATAAATTAAAAGAAAAAAGGAAGCCAGCATTTTGCTCAGCTTTGCTCAAGTATGATTCAGAAATATTCTAAAATGGGGCACAATTTGTCCTAAATGTGGCCCGGATGTCCTTAAAAAATGAATGAGTCATAGTTTTATGTCTCAATATAAGTAAACGGCAAAATATTTCTTGAATTCGTTTAAATTTGGTATTTATGGGAAACAAATGTGTATTTTTGGGTAAAGAAAAGAAACTATCTTCACTGACAGGTGTATAATGGCCCGATGGCATATGTTGTAATCCTCTGTAATGCTGTAGATGGAAATGTCTAATTTGTTACTGTCATGTGTGTCCACAGGAAACAGTAATTGTTGAGCATGCATGCTGCTATTCCCGAGTAGAGCAATGCTGCTGGCTATTTGTGGCGTTTAGTGCTGTTAAAAGGCTGCATGGCAAGTGTTGGGTTTCAGAGTAAGCCTGATCTCTGGCTCGGGGTCTCCTGTTGCCTGGGCTTCTTTTAGATCACAGGTGCTGACTTCAGGGGCTCTGGCATGCTTGTTGCAGGGGAAAATGTATCCAGACCTCTCCCATTTCCTCCAGAGAACTAGGTTGGGTTCATTATGTGCAGGACTCGAGCTTGAACATCATGCGGCCATCAAGGAACATGCAAAACTATGCAGATAATCAAACATAATAATAATTGTGGCAGTATGAAAAAGAGTAATATGGCTCATTGATTATTTAAAGAGTGTAATGGACTGTTAGTATTATATTTTATTAAGGCATAGTCCACCCAAAAAATCTGTTATCTTACAACACTACTTGTTTCTTTCTTCTGTTCAACACAAATTAAGAATTTTGGTAACTTGTAACCATTGACATCTATTGTATTTGTTTTTCCTACTATGGAAGTCAATGGTTACAGGTTTTCAGCTTTCTTCAAAATATCATGTTTTGTTTTTAACAGAATAAAGAAACTCATAGAGGTTAGAAACCACTTGAGGGTGAGTAAATAGTGATAAAATGTTCATCTTAGGGTGAACTACTCCTTTATGATCAGTGGTGAAAAGAGTACTGAAAAATCATAAGTAAAAGTATTATTACTTGCCCAAAAATGTAGTGCAAGTAGAGTAAAAATATCTGTTGTAAACATTACTCAAGGTATGAGTAAAAAGTAGACCTTTCAAAACTTCCCAAGAGTAGTGAGTATTATGCTGTGAAAATCTATGCATTTACATGTAATTTGTGGATGTGTGTAAACGTAACATTCTGTAGTGCATTTAGTTTTTGCCCAGGAGGCACACAACGTCATAAGATGTTAATATTAGGTTAGATTTAGGTTGTGTTGTCAGGTGACCAAAATTCAATGTCTAGCCAACGTCTAAGGACAACATTATTTGACTTCCAATAACGACGTCAAATGACGTTTGATTTTAGGTTGTGTTAGAAAGTAACCAAACACCAACATCAAACCAACATCTTAAACCAACATCATATTAACATCAAATACTGACATTTATTCATCAGGTATGGAAAAATCCAACATGACATCATAGTGGTAACGTCTACACAACGTCAAGCTATAACATCATTTGACATTAATATTTGGTTGATTTCAGGTTCTGATTTCAGAGTTCTGATGTAAAGCCGATGTTCATTTCCAAACAAAATGCAACGTCCCCGTATAATGTAAATCTGGCGCCATGTTGACGTCTTTTGCCTGTTGGGTGTTTAAGGCCATTTCGGTCATCATACAGTAAACATTTTCTCATCAGTGACATGCATCTAAACAGTCTCTGGGTCAATGCATGTAAAGATTTTGGACATCTTCTTGGACACTTTTAATTCTTCCAAACATTTTGCTGCAATTATAAATCGTCCAAGTCTTGAGGTAGTTCATTATGATGCGATTTACCTTCTATGTGCGATTTGATAGGACAGGAATCACAGGACTGATTTTTCTAATCCAAAAAAAAAATGAAGTAATGACTGCAGGTTGAAGGAAAGTAGTGGACTAAAAGTAGTGATACAGCACTACAAATGGACTCAAGGGAAAGTAAAAGTACACATTTTTAAAACTACTTAGTAAATGACAATTCCTGAGAAAAACTACTCAATTACAGTGGTTTGAGTATTTGTAATTTGTTACTTTACACCACTGATTATGATACATTTGTGGAACAATTGTTATATTTTCATCAATTAATTTTGCAAAGCATTTGTATTTCAAATAATAATGTATTTCAAACTAAATGCTGTGCTTTTGAGCATTTGTATTCGTCAGAATACTGTAAAAGTGTATAATTTATTAGGCAACATGGATGATAATAATATGAAATGTTTCTTCAGCTGCCAGTCAGCTTATTAAAATGATTTCTGAAGGATCTTGTAACTTCATCTCTTTGACTAACTGCATCTCTGTTTGATGTTTATCGTCTTTTTTCATATTCATTTTGTGTTGTCACTTGTCACTCTATGTACACTGGAAGCTTCTGTAGCCAAAACAAATTCCTTGTGTGTGTGAAGCATACTTGGCAATAAAACTGATTCTGATTCAATGGCTGGAGTAATGACATATTCTATACAAAGTGTATTTAAAAAAGTATTTATAATCATGTTCTACAAATAATTTACAATTGGTGTGCAATCATTTTCATGGAACCACACTGCAATACACAGTTCATATTAGTATGCTAAATGATTTCAGTTATTTCACAGCTAAAACTGCAACAACAATAATAATAATAATCTAATCAAAACCAAAGACTTTGAATGAGATGCAAAAAAACTATCACTACACACAGGATTGGTTTGAGGACAGAAAGCCGACAAATCGCTTGATACAACAAAACAGTGTCTTTATAACCACACTGTAAAAAATTATATGATCAGTTAGTCCTGACAGCATATTTTTAGGTCATTGTAACGTCTTAAATTAGGTTAATCATGTTATAACTTTATTTTATGTTACGCAAGCCAAGGGTGTAGAATTAGCATGGATGGAGGGGATGTGTCCCCACCAATATCAAAGATTTTTAAAATGTCCCCACCAATAATTGAATCGCTTCCAAAATAAAATAATGCTTTGTGGAACTTGTCCAGTTAGGCTTACTGTGCAAGACTCAGGTGAGACATGGACATAAGCAGCTACATTTCAAAGAAAAGTGTCACTCACTTGAAGTCAAGTTCGCTACAGGTCCACCATAATAGTAACCATGGATGTGCAATTAAAAAACGATTTGTTTCGACTTTGGCCTCCACGACGATTATGAAAAAAACAACAATCAAGATAAAATGGTTATTGTGTCAATTCTGCATTCATTCCTTGTCAAAGTAAAATCATATAAATTTCCTTTTGCACCATAAGACATGCTTGATTTAATGTTGTTTTAATTACTAATTGTATTTGATTTGTTTATTTATTAAAGTTTTTGGTGTCAAATTAGGTCCCCACCAATATCAAAAGCAATTCTACACCCTTGACTCAAGCTGTTTTAAGTTAGTTTAACATAATATAAGTTCAATGGACTCATAAGGTTTAATTAGATTCAGCTTTAAAATTTAAGGCAACCAGAATTTTTTTTTACAGTGTAGGATAAGCAGAATAATCAACTCTGTTCTATTGAATTATTAGAAAATAACACACGCTTGAGGTTATTAAAGTGATAATTCACTCGAAACTGAAAATTCTGTCATAATTTACTGTCCCTTCACTTTGTTACAAACCTGATTGTGTTTCTTCTGTTGAAAAAAACAAATAAGATATTTTGTAGAAACCTGTACCTACTGACTTTCATAATATTCGTGTTACCTATTGAAGTCAATGGTTACAGGTGTCCACTTTTTTTCTAAACCCATCTTCTTTAGTGTTAAAAATAAAGAAACTCATAACAATTTTAACCACTTGAGGATGAGTAAATGTTCATTTTTGGTCAAACTATCCCTTTAATAATTTTATACAGTCTAAAAAAATGCTGAGTTATTTCAACCCAATCCTTGGTAAAATATGGACATTTTTTTACATTTAATTTACAGTATCAAATTAATCCAACATTTGGGTTTGCCCATATTTTTATAATTTGTGTTGCAATAACCAAACTTTTGTGAATATATGTGTGTGTTATTTCTTACATATTGCTTCACTCTCATAATTGTATTACTGATGTGTAAAATCTTACAAAAAATATGTATGAAAACTAGGGATGTCCAGATCCGATCATGTGATCGGAAATCGGGCCCGATCACGCGGTTTCAGACTCGATCGGAATCGGACGTTACCTCCCGATCAGGACTTGAATATATGTGTACATATATAGAGAGATTCTCATTATTTTTAACACATCTAGACTTCTTTCTTGACCTCACACAGAAACAGCAACGCTTGCAGGATGACATCACGTTGTTGCAGCAACGTTATTGGTTAAATGTCGACAAAGTAGAACACGAAAGCAGCTTGAAGTGGAAAGCGCGAATATGTTGGTGTCAAATTAGGTCCCCACCAATATCAAAAGCAATTTTACAGTATGCCCTTGACGCAAGCTGTTTTAAGTTAATTTAACGTAATATAAGTTCAATGGACTCATAAGATTTAATTTGATTCAGCTTTAAAATTTAAGGCAACCAGAATTTTTTTTTACAGTGTAGGATAAGCAGAATAATCAACTCTGTTCTATTGAATTATTAGAAAATAACACACGCTTGAGGTTATTAAAGGGATAATTCACTCAAAACTGAAAATCCTGTCATATTTTACTGTCCCTTCACTTTGTTACAAACCTGATTGTGTTTCTTCTGTTAAACAAACAAATAAGATATTTTGTAGAAACCTGTAACTACTGACTTTCATAATATTCGTGTTACCTATTGAAGTCAATGGTTACAGGTGTCCACTTTTTTTCTAAACCCATCTTCTTTAGTGTTAAAAATAAAGAAACTCATAACAATTTTAACCACTTGAGGATGAGTAAATGTTCATTTTTGGTCAAACTATCCCTTTAATAATTTTATACAGTCTAAAAAATGCTGAGTTATTTCAACCCAATCCTTGGTAAAATATGGACATTTTTTTACATTTAATTTACAGCATCAAATTAATCCAACATTTGGGTTTGCCCATATTTTTTATAATTTGTGTTGCAATAACCAAGCTTTTGTGAATATATGTGTGTGTTATTTCTTACATATTGCTACACTCTCATAATTGTATTACTGATGTGTAAAATCTTACAAAAAATATGTATAAAAACTAAAAGATCGGAAATCGGGCCCGATCACGCGGTTTCAGACTCGATTGGAATCGGACGTTACCTCCCGATCAGGACTTGAATATATGTGTACATATATATAGAGAGATTCTCATTATTTTTAACACATCTAGACTTCTTTCTTGACCTTACAAAGAAACAGCAAGGCTTTCAGCATGACATCACGTTGTTGCAGCAACGTTATTGGTTAAATGTAGAACACGGAAGCAGCTTGAAGTGGAAAGTGCGAATATGTCAGCGGTCTGGAGGTATTATAATGTTGATGACGACAACATTGCCATAGCAAACTGAGAGATATATAAACTTGGCTTATTTTAAGTTAAGGTGCTATTTGTTTTTATATTAGACTTTTTTTTATATTTATTGTTGCACTAAAGTCTAAAAGTGAAGAATTTATGTTAATTATTACTTAATTCTTCAAGCTACCTCACAGAAGTGCTCTGTTTGTTATCAGAGTTGTTGAATGTTAAAATAAGGTGAATTAAATAAAAAATAAGGAACATATTGGATCTGTTTCTTCACTCTTCTTTGATCTTTTTTTATGTATTATAGAAGTATTGGATCGGGTTTTCTGTATCGGTAGATACTCGAAATCAAATAACTCGGACTCAGACTCAAGGGCAAAAAAACCTGACCGGGACATCCCTAATAAAAACCTTACTTATTGTCATTGATAAAAAACAATTACCCTGAAACCCATAATTTGCCAAAGATCACCGATTTCTTTAGCCTTGAGATTAAAGTGGTTTACTAAACATTAGCTCCCCTCAGCTGTGACTACTAACCAGCACCGCACAGAAGCCACTCACTCGCCCACAGTTGTTTCCCACTTCTCTCTCCCTAAAGCAGCCATTGAAAAGGGGTGTAAAATGGGAGCAGCGGGTGTAGGGTGTCTTGGGGCCAGTGTGAACAGCTGAGAGGTGTGATTTCACGGCTCTGATTGGGCTGGACAGCAGGCCCCAGATCCTAAAGGACACCAACAGGTGGAGCAGCGCGGGGCCGAGGGGGAGTATAAGGGACGGCGAGCACTTGAAAAGCCCAGGAGCGAGTGGCCACGTCTGGACAGAAACCAACAGCCACGCAAAGAGGACGGTACACTTTAGCACTCAGAAGAAGAGGAGAGATGTGGACTGAGAGGTGTGGGGAAAGCTTTCATTTGGTGGTAGTTAAGGGGCTTTGTTTTATTTTGATAGCACCGTTTTATTGTTAATGGATTTGTCAGTTGATAATATTTGAGGCTTTTGTATTTTTTACATTTAAATTTTTAAAGATTTTTTTAGATTATTATTATTATTATTATTATTATTATTATTATTATTATTATTATTATTATTAATATTATTATTATTATTATTATTATTATTATTATATGCAGCTCTGGAGATCACTAATTATGTTTTTTTTTATTTGCCATTAATATGAACATGTTTTGAGTAGAATGCTTATTTGTTTTTTAGTTATTTCTACTGACAGCATGTCTTCAGCATTAGAATTTTGTATATAAATATGATCATTTTGAGCACCTATTTGTAGAACGTGACAATTGGTCAATATAAAATGTTAAATATTGGGGAAGATATGTATATATATATATATATATATATATATATATATATATATATATATATATATATATATATATATATATATATATATATATATATATATATATATATATATATATAATACATTTATGCAATGTTTCTTATTTGTTGCAATTTTTAAGGTCTAAAAACATGGAATACGTCGTATTGATTAACTTTTTTACAGATATATTTTCTAAATGATAATATTCTTACTTTGAAGACCCATTATAAATAGTTTATAAGATGAAATGTAAATGAACATTAATCATTTCATACTAATGGCAAATCTAATACTCATACTAAATCTAGAAAACCAATAATAATTTTTTTCAATTTATTAAATTTTTACATATTTTTTAATTTTATAATTTTTTTAACAGACCTGTATATGTAAATTAAATAAATACACTTTAATATCTTTAATTCAATAGTTTTAATGTATTTTTAAAAGTATTTTCTCATTCTTTAATTGGCAATGCTAAAAAAATGCCATTTCTTTAAATTGATTTCAGAAAAAATGCTGCAACAGTCTGCGTTTTATTAGAACTAAAGGTTTTTTTTTGTCACATTTTTTCTTTACCATTACTTAGTTAATTTTAATATATTAATTCCGATAAGATTTTTTTCTTCCTGAGATGCTGGGTGACATCTCTATTTTTTACGAGGCAGCAAATGGAAGATTTTACAGTTCTGCCTCTGGAAATGGTGTTGTTAAAGGAAATGGAGGTATTAGCGCGTTACTGGGTTTTCACCTGAGGTGTCATAGCTCGACTTTGATCTACTGTATATCAAGCTCCTACATCAAGAAAGAGTCTAAAATGGGCAGTTTAGCCACATGTCAGAATAGAAAACCAGGTCTATTTAAATGCAAGATAGACGTCAGAGTGCTAGATGTGCTAGTCCTCTTCTGCTTGACTGGCCTTCCTCCATGTAGTTCTCTGTCTATGAACACACACAAATGTGAAGGAAGAGACAACTGCACACAGGTAAATGCACTTTTCTTTGCACATTAACTGTAATATTCCTCATTTGACACAATGTCAATTTTTGTGTGTGCTTTGAAATGAAGGACAAATGTCTGGAGTCATGAAGGAATGCTAAAATACTGCTTTCAGCCCAAAGATTTGGTTGATCTGAAGTTATTGTAGTGTAACTTCATTTAATATATAACTTAAACAAATGATTAAATTAAAATAATAATAATAATATACTAATTATTTGTCTGTATGTGTGCCTGTTCTTTGAAGGAAACTGAATGTTGCCTCTTGTGAAGACATGCTTCCTTATATGCCCATATTAATGCTCAAGTTATGGAATGTAAGGAAGTGTGTGGTTTCAGGGGGAAATTTCTCTACATGACCAAAACACCATGATATAAACTGATCAAATATAACTAATTGTACAATTTAACCTTAGTTTGACGTATATTGCTGTCATTTTGAACTCTGAGATGGCATTTGTTTGTAATAAATAGACTAATTGTAAATAGATTCTTACAGCACTCAGTCTGGTGGTAAACCTTGTTTGAGATGGTTAACAGTTCATAGGCCTCCACAACGTGAATATCAAGCCGAGTTATAGATACTTTTTTACCAAAT
>CAIGQS010000097.1:5000-10000 GCA_903798195.1 Danio kyathit
TAGATAGATAGATAGATAGATAGATAGATAGATAGATAGATAGTTTAAAACAGTTTAAAGATAGATAGATAGATAGATAGATAGATAGATAGATAGATTAAAACAGTTTAAGATAGATAGATAGATAGATAGATAGATAGATAGATAGATAGATAGATAGATAGATAGATAGATAGATAGATAGTTTAAAACAGTTTAAAGATAGATAGATAGATAGATAGATAGATAGATAGATAGATAGATAGATAGATAGATAGATAGATAGATAGATAGATAGATAGATAGATAGATAGATAGACAGATTAAAACAGTTTATAGATAGATAGATAGATAGATAGATAGATAGATAGATAGATAGATAGATAGATAGATAGATAGATAGATAGATAGATAGATAGATAGATAGTTTAAAACAGTTTATAGATAGATAGATAGATAGATAGATAGATAGATAGATAGATAGATAGATAGATAGATAGATAGATAGATAGATAGATAGATAGATAGATAGATAGATAGATAGATAGTTTAAAACAGTTTGATAGATAGATAGATAGATAGATAGATAGATAGATAGATAGATAGATAGATAGATAGATAGATAGATAGATAGATAGATAGATAGATAGATAGATAGATAGATAGATAGATAGATAGATAGTTTAAACAGTTTATAGATAGATAGATAGATAGATAGATAGATAGATAGATAGATAGATAGATAGATAGATAGATAGATAGATAGTTTAAAACAGTTTATAGATAGATAGATAGATAGATAGATAGATAGATAGATAGATAGATAGATAGATAGATAGATAGTTTAAAACAGTTTAAAGATAGATAGATAGATAGATAGATAGATAGATAGATAGATAGATAGATAGATAGATAGATAGATAGATAGATAGATAGATAGATAGATAGATTAAAACAGTTTATAGATAGATAGATAGATAGATAGATAGATAGATAGATAGATAGATAGATAGATAGATAGATAGATAGATAGATAGATAGATAGATAGATAGATAGATAGATAGATAGATAGATAGACAGACAGACAGACAGACAGATAGATAGATAGATAGATAGATAGACAGACAGATAGATAGATAGATAGTTTAAAACAGTTTATAGATAGATAGATAGATAGATAGATAGATAGATAGATAGATAGATAGATAGATAGATAGATAGATAGATAGATAGATAGATAGATAGATAGATAGATAGATAGATAGAAGCAGTTTGAAAGGATAGATATAGTGTGTGACAGTCTGATGCAAAGTTAGGAGCTCACACAGTTTGATCCAATGTAAAGTCAATGAGAGTTTTTTGAATGGAAGTCTATGGGACGGTTTCTAGGGTCCAAAAGTGGTTGCTAGGGCGTGGCTAGAAAGTTTAAAGTTGATCAGTTATTGGCAGTTTGGTAGTCTGAGTTAAATGAGCCCAGTTAGAAGTCTGTGCGACAGTCTGACGCTGAGTTATGAGGTCACAAAGTTTGATCCAATGTTAAGTCTATGGGATTTTTCCGACGGTCCCAGGACGTTTTTCGGAAAACCGAAAGTCGGATCAGTCGGAAAAGATATGGCACACCGAGTCAGAATAGTTTGGAGGTCTGGTCTGAGTTTGGTGGTCATAGCTCGAAAGCTCTATGAGGAGATAGAGTTTGATTTTTAGTCTCAGAAGAAGAATAATAATAATAATAATAAGTTTAAAAGGTAGAACAATAGGTTGGCTTTGACAAGCCAGCCTAATAATAATAATAAGTTTAAAAGGTAGAACAATAGGTTGGCTTTGACAAGCCAGCCTAATAATAAGTTTATGTAGTATATCAGGATGGTGGCTTTCTCAAGCCACCATAATAAACTTAAAATGAAGTCTATATTTTTTCATTATCATTGACACACTATATATTGTATGTAAATTATAATAGAAAAACGTAATTTAATTAAATTTTTTGTTTAATTTATTTCATTTATTTTGTTATAATTTTAAAAAAATTTTCTCGTGATTGTTTTATTTGTAATTTTAGTTTTAATTAGTTTTGTTGTGTTTAATTGTAATAATAATTGTAATTTTTTTTTTAAGTTTTTTTTTTAATAAGTTTAAAATTATTTTTTGCTAGTAACTTATTTATTTGTAATTTTAATTGTGTGTTAATTTAGTTTGTTTTGTTTAATTGTAATATTTGAGTTGTTTATTATAATTGTAATTGTAATTTATCTTTAATTAAATGTAATTTTAGTTTTTAAAATAATTTTTATTTGATTGAAAATTTAAATTAAGCTATTTTTAGCAGCGTATTTGTCATTTTAATTGTAAAAATGTTCTTAATTTAATTTGTTTTTAATTAAATGTCATTTTAATTTTTACTTGATTTAATAAATTTTTATTTAATTAAAAATAAATTTAAGTTATTTTTAACAGCTTATTTATTTGTTATTTTAATTGTAAAATTATTCTTTAATATGTTTTGTTTAATTGTAACATTTTAATTGAGTTTGTTTATTTTAAATAATTGTAATTTAATTTTAAATAGGTGTCATTTTAATTTTAGATATATTTAATTTTTATTTAATTAAATTAAATTAAATAATTGTTAGCAATTTATTTTTTGTCCTTTTATTTGTAAAATTATTCTTAATTTAATTCTTTTTAATTTACTGTATGTATTCAATTAATGTAATTTTAATTTTAGTTTTCACTTCATTTAATTAATTAATTTTTTGCTATTTATTTATTTGTAGTTTTAATTGTAATAATAGTTTTGATAAAATTTTTGTTTAATTGTAATATTTAATTAAATTGTTTCCATTCCAGTATAGTGTCCATTTAATTTAATACAATTTTAATTAGATTTTTTTTTTTTTTTGGAACCTAATTAGGTCTAAGTATTTTCTTTTTTGTGTATGTGTTTTGTGCACCAAATAATTTTTGTTAGTAACTTTAGTAAATTCAAGTACATTTTTGGTAGTTTAACCAGATTGTGGATTAACTCTGCCTCTGATGGCTGGTTATATAAACTATCGCTGCGCTCCGCATTAGTCAGGAGGTCAAGGTGTGTGTTCGTTGTGTGTGATGTAATGTTAATTTTAGTCTCTTATTGTCTAAAGCTCAGCAGTGAAGGACAGATTTACACTGATGACCGCGGTGTTTTTCTGACGTATAAATGTCCGGTTATTCCTGAGATTCTGTGAACTGCATAATGTCTGGATTATCCACAATAGCTCACAGTAGATTATATGATGTTGGGGGCAGGAAATGATCCTGACAACCTGCTCTGTGTCATAATGGATTAAGCTGATGCTGATTTTCTGCTATAATGTACGTGATATTGATAAGAAATACAGGAGTGTGTGTGTGTGTGTGTGTGTGTGTGTGTGTGTGTGTGTGTGTGTGTGTGTGTGTGTGTGTGTGTGTGTGTGTGTGTGTGTGTGTGTGTGTGTGTGTGTGTGTGTGTGTGTGAATTAGTGTGTACGGTTTTTTTTACACTAATTTTATTTGATGTTATTTTGTTTTTTTATTTTATTCGTTTGTTTGTTTTGTATTTTGTTGTTGTTTTCTGTTGTATTTTTGTTTTGTTTCATTTAATTTTTTGTTTTGTATTTTGCTGTTTTGTGTTTTCTGTGATTTTATTTGATCTTATTTTGTTTTTTATTATGGTTTGTTTGTTTTCTTTTCTTTTCTTTTGTATTGTATTTTATTTTAGATTATTTTATTTTGTTGATTTTGTTTTTGGTTTTATTTTCTGTTTTGTTTTTTTTTTTTGTATTTTGTTTTTATTTTGTCTTGTTTTCTGTTGTGTTTTGTATTTTGTTTGTTTTGTGTTGTATTTTGTTTTGCATTTTTTTTGTTTTGTATCTTGTTTTGTATTTTGTTTGTTTTGTGTTTTGTATTTTGTTTGTTTTGTTTTGCATTTTGTTGTTTTATATTGTTTGTTTTTTGTATTTTGTTTGTTTAGTTTAGATTTGTATTTTGTTTGTTTTTGTTTTGTATTTTGTTTTTTTTATTTAGTTTCTTTTGTTTTGCATTTTGTTGTTTTATATTGTTTGTTTTTTGTATTTTGTTTGTTTAGTTTAGATTTGTATTTTGTTTGTTTTTGTTTTGTATTTTGTTTTTTTTATTTAGTTTCTTTTGTTTTGCATTTTGTTGTTTTATATTGTTTGTTTTTTGTATTTTGTTTGTTTAGTTTAGATTTGTATTTTGTTTGTTTAGTTTAGATTTGTATTTTGTTTGTTTTGTTTTGTATTTTGTGGTTTTGTTTTTGGTTTAATTTTCTGTTTTGCTTTCTTTTGGTTTTTTTCATTTTGTATTTTGTTGTTTTCTTTTCTGTTGTATTTTGTTTAATTGTATTTTTAATTGTATTTAATTGTTTCGTTTTGTTTTCTGTTCTTTGCTTGGTTTGTTTGTTTTTTCAGTTTTTTGTTTAATTTCGTTTAGTTTTGTTTCCTGAAAAATAATGTGAATTTGTATGGAGTCTGTGGACACTAATATTTACAGTAAATCATTACAGTTAGTGTTGTTGGGTTGAATAAACATTAATTCACATCAAAGGTGGCAAAATATTTGCCCTCCTGTGAAATTATGTCACAAAAAACAAGAACGTGCTGTTTAACAGAGCAAGGACATATTTCACAGTATTTTTTCTTATTTTTTAGTTAATAATAAAATATAAATATATATATATTGGGAAATATTTGAAAAATAATCGTTTTTTTTTTACTTTTAATTTTAAAATAAAAAAATGTTTTGTTGAATTGTAATGTTTAACTTAATTTGTTCATTTGTAATTATTAATATTGATATTATTTGTATTGTTTTTACTGCAATTATAATTAAGAATTAATATTTCACAGCCAGGCCCGTAATTTTGCCCTCAGGTGTGTGTGTGTGTGTGTGTGTGTGTGTGTGTGTGTGTGTGTGTGTGTGTGTGTGTGTGTGTGTGTGTGTGTGTGTGTGTGTGTGTGTGTGTGTGTGTGTGTGTGTGTGTGTG
>CAIGQS010000097.1:17500-50751 GCA_903798195.1 Danio kyathit
GTGATCTTAGTAACTCTTGATGAGTGTTAGGCTTGTATGAGCAATGCTGCTTAGCTACTGATCTCAGAACAGTGTTGTGGCCTCAGTAACTCTTGGTAAGTGTTAGGTTTATTGTTGTATGAGCAATGCTGCTTATCTTCTGATCTCAGAGCAGTGTCGTGATCTCAGTAACTCTTGATGAGTGTTAGGCTTGTATGAGCAATGCGGCTTAGCTACTGATCTCAGAGCAGTGTTGTGGCCTCAGTAACTCTTGGTAAGTGTTAGGTTTGTTGTTGTATGAGCAATGCTGCTTATCTTCTGATCTCAGAACAGTGTTGTGATCTCAGTAACTCCAGAATCCACATCTCTCTCTCTCTCTCTCTCTCTCTCTTTCTCGTTCTATCTCTCTCTCTCTCTGATGAATAATTTAATCACAGACGGAGATGCGGGGTTATTCTGGACACACGCTGCAATGGAACATAATATGAAACCGCCGTGTTAATATTTAATTCTGCCATCTGCTCGACTTCTGGCCAATCAGGATCAGAGGTCTGGAGAGATTGGATTTCTCTCAGTCTCTGGTGTAGTCGAGAGGCATAATAAGATTGACTGCTGAGAGAAGAGTAAGAAAGATCCTGGTGCACTGATCTTCCAGGTCATTTCTGTGGGAAATGCTGAACGCAATAGCTGTCAATCTGATCAATCAAGTTCAAGTGCCCTTCTGCTTTACAACAGTCCCGATTGATCTTTACTTGTCGTCCCTATCCATGATACGCAGTCACCGTTGTTGACCTTGTTGCGTATTACTGGAGAGTGATCTTTGTCTTGGTATTGACTGCATTTGTAATCAGTTTTACCTCAGTCTCAGAGTAAGAGGACGTGGGATTGTATTTAAAGACCAGTCATGACCACAGCTTTAAGAAAATCACTAAATGGCCAATGCGTTGCCAGATTTATTTCTAGCATCATTATTGTGATTGGATATAAAACGTTCAGCTTCAAACACAATCAGTTCTTGTTTATGTCATGTGTTTTGTTAACCAGTAAGTCTATAGAGTAGATTTGTGTAGTGTAGATTGGTGTAGAGTATGTTTATGTAGAGTGGATTTGTGTAACCTAGTGGACAGTATATTAGTGTAGAGTTGAGCTGATTAGTTGTGCAGAATAGATTAGAGTAGTGTAGACTATTGTATATTTGCATAGAGTAGTGTAGTTCAGATTTGTGTAGAGTAATATAGTGTAGATTTGAGCATGTTTGAGAGAATAGAAGAGTAGTGAGCAGAGTGTATTAGAGAGTAGTGAGTAGAGAGTAATGAGTAACGTAGTAGAGAATACTAGAGAGTAGGCCAGGGTAGAGTAGAGTATACTAGAGTAAGGTATGGTAGAGTTGGGTAGATTAGGGTAGAGTATATTAGAGAGTAGGGTATACTAGAGAGTAGGGTATACTAGAGAGTAGGGTAGAGTTGGGTAAATTAGGGTAGAGTATATTAGAGAGTAGGGTATACTGCAGAGTATACTAGAGAGTAGAGTATACTAGAGAGTAGGGTAGAGTTGGGTAAATTAGGGTAGAGTATATTAGAGAGTAGAGTATACTAGAGAGTAGGGTAGAGTTGGGTAAATTAGGGTAGAGTATATTAGAGAGTAGGGTATACTGCAGAGTATACTAGAGAGTAGGGTAGGGTAGAGTAATGGTATACAGTAGAGTAGCGTATACTAGAATAAGGTATGGTAGAGTTGGGTAGATTAGGGTAGAGTATACTAGAGAGTAGAGTATACTAGAGAGTAGGGTAGAGTTGGGTAGATTAGGGTAGAGTATATTAGAGAGTAGGGTATACTGTAGAGTATACTAGAGAGTAGAGTATACTAGAGAGTAGGGTAGGGTAGAGTATGGTATACAGTAGAGTAGCGTATACAAGAGTAAGGTATGGTAGAGTTGGGTAGATTAGGGTAGAGTATACTAGAGAGTATACTAGAGAGTAGTGTATACTAGAGAGTAGGGTAGGGTAGATTAGGGTAGAGTATATTAGAGTAGGGTAGGGTAGGGTATACTGTAGAGTATACTAGAGAGTAGAGTATATTAGAGAGGAGGGTAGGGGAGAGTTGGGTAGATTAGGGTAGAGTATATTAGATAGTAGGGTAGGGTATACTGTAGGGTACAGTATACTAGAGAGTAGGGCAGGGTAGGGTAGAGTAGGGTATACTTTAAAGTAGAGTATACTAAAGTAGGGTTGGGTAGATTAGGGTAGAGTATATTAGAGAGTAGGGTATACTGTAGAGTATACTAGAGAGAGTATACTAGAGAGTAGGGTAGAGTTGGGTAAATTAGGGTAGAGTATATTAGAGAGTAGGGTATACTGCAGAGTATACTAGAGAGTAGGGTAGGATAGAGTAATGGTATACAGTAGAGTAGCGTATACTAGAATAAGGTATGGTAGAGTTGGGTAGATTAGGGTAGAGTATACTAGAGAGTAGAGTATACTAGAGAGTAGGGTAGAGTTGGGTAAATTAGGGTAGAGTATATTAGAGAGTAGGGTATACTGTAGAGTATACTAGAGAGTAGAGTATACTAGAGAGTAGGGTAGGGTAGAGTAATGGTATACAGTAGAGTAGCGTATACTAGAATAAGGTATGGTAGAGTTGGGTAGATTAGGGTAGAGTATACTAGAGAGTAGAGTATACTAGAGAGTAGTGTATACTAGAGAGTAGAGTATACTAGAGAGTAGGGTAGAGTTGGGTAGATTAGGGTAGAGTATATTAGAGAGTAGGGTATACTGTAGAGTATACTAGAGAGTAGAGTATACTAGAGAGTAGGGTAGGGTAGAGTATGGTATACAGTAGAGTAGCGTATACTAGAGTAAGGTATGGTAGAGTTGGGTAGATTAGGGTAGAGTATACTAGAGAGTAGAGTATACTAGAGAGTAGGGTAGGGTAGATTAGGGTAGAGTATATTAGAGTAGGGTAGGGTAGGGTATACTGTAGAGTATACTAGAGAGTAGAGTATATTAGAGAGGAGGGTAGGGTAGATTAGGGTAGAGTATATTAGAGTAGGGTAGGGTAGGGTATACTGTAGAGTATACTAGAGAGTAGAGTATATTAGAGAGGAGGGTAGGGGAGAGTTGGGTAGATTAGGGTAGAGTATATTAGATAGTAGGGTAGGGTATACTGTAGGGTACAGTATACTAGAGAGTAGGGTAGGGTAGGGTAGAGTAGGATATACTTTAAAGTAGAGTATACTAGAGTAGGGTTGGGTAGATTAGGGTAGAGTATATTAGAGAGTAGGGTATACTGTAGAGTATACTAGAGAGAGTATACTAGAGAGTAGGGTAGAGTAGGGTACTCTACAGTAGAGTTGCGTATACTAGAGTAAGGTATGGTAGAGTTGGGTAGATTAGGGTAGAGTATACTAGAGAGTAGAGTATACTAGAGAGTAGGGTAGGGTAGGGTAGATTAGGGTAGAGTATATTAGAGAGTAGGGCAGGGTATACTGTAGAGTATACTAGAGAGTAGAGTATATTAGAGAGGAGGGTAGGGGAGAGTTGGGTAGATTAGGGTAGGGTAGGGTATACTGTAGGGTAGAGTATACTAGAGAGTAGGGTAGAGTAGGGTATACTGTAAAGTAGAGTATACTAGAGTAGGGTTGGGTAGATTAGGGTAGAGTATACTAGAGAGTAGGGAAGGGTAGAGTGTACCAGAGAGCAGGGTAGGGTAGAGAGTAGAGTATACTAGAGGGTAGGGAAAGGTAGTGTATGGTAGGGTAGAATAGGATAGGGTAGGATAGAGTATACTAGAGAGTAGGGTATAGCCAGGTAGGGTAGATTAGACTAGAGTATACTGTAGGGTAGGGTAGATTAGACTAGCGTAGGGTAGAGTATACTAGAGTAGGGTAGGGCAGAGTATGGTAGTATAGAGTAGAATAGGGTAGGATAGAGTAAAGTATACTAGAGAGTAGGGTAGGGTAGAGTATGGTAGTATAGAGTAGAATAGGGTAGGATAGAGTAAAGTATACTAGAGGGTAGGGTAGAGTAGGGTAGGGTAGAGTATGGTAGTATAGAGTAGAATAGGGTAGGATAGAGTAAAGTATACTAGAGAGTAGGGTAGGGTAGAGTATAGTAGTATAGAGTAGAATAGGGTAGGATAGAGTAAAGTATACTAGAGAGTAGGGTAGGGTAGAGTATGGTAGTATAGAGTAGAATAGGGTAGGATAGAGTAAAGTATACTAGAGAGTAGGGTAGGGTAGAGTAGGGTAGGGTAGAGTATGGTAGTATAGAGTAGAATAGGGTAGGATAGAGTAAAGTATACTAGAGAGTAGGGTAGGGTAGAGTATAGTAGTATAGAGTAGAATAGGGTAGGATAAAGTATACTAGAGAGTAGGGTAGGGTAGAGTAGGGTAGGGTAGAGTATAGTAGTATAGAGTAGAATAGGGTAGGATAAAGTATACTAGAGAGTAGGGTAGAGTAGGGTGGGGTAGAGTATACTGTAGGGTAGGGTAGGGTAGAGCATACTAGAGAGTAGGGTAGAGCAAGGTGGGGTAGAGTATACTGTAGGGTAGGCTAGAGTATACTAAAGAGTAGCCTAGGGTGGGGTAGGGTAGAGTATACTAGAGAGTAGGGTGCGGTAGAGTTGGGTAGATTATGGTAAAGTATACTAGAGACTAGGGTAGGGCAGGGTTGGGTAGGATAGGATAGAGTATACTAGAGAGTAGGATGGGGTAGAGTTGGGCAGATTATGTTAAATTATATTAGAGACTAGGGTAGAGTAGTGTAGAGTAGAATGGGGTAGGGTAGGATAGAGTATACTAGAAAGTAGAGTATACTAGAGAGTAGGGTAGAGCAAGATGGGGTAGAGTAGAGTATACTGTAGGGTAGGCTAGAGTATACTAAAGAGTATCGTAGGGTGGGGTAGGGTAGAGTATACTAGAGAGTAGGGTAGAGCAAGATGGGGTAGAGTAGAGTATACTGTAGGGTAGGCTAGAGTATACTAAAGAGTATCGTAGGGTGGGGTAGGGTAGAGTATACTAGAGAGTAGGGTAGAGCAAGATGGGGTAGAGTAGAGTATACTGTAGGGTAGGCTAGAGTATACTAAAGAGTAGCGTAGGGTGGGGTAGGGTAGAGTATACTAGAGAGTAGGGTGGGGTAGAGTAGGGTAGGGTAGGATAGAGAAGGGTTGAGTATACTAGAGAGTACAGTAGAGTACGATAAAATAGAGTATACTGTAGGGTAGGGTGTAGAGCAGGGGTGTCCAAACTCGGTCCTGGAGGGCCGGTGTCCTGCTGAGTTTAGCTCCAACTTGCTTCAACACACCTGCCACGAAGTTTCTAGTATATCTAGTAAGAGCTTGATTAGCTGGTTCAGGTGTGTTTGATTAGGGCTGGAGCTAAACTCTCCAGGACACCGGCCCTCCAGGACCGAGTTTGGACACCCCTGGTGTAGAGTATACTATAGAGTAGGGAAGGGTAGGGTTGAGTAGAGTAGGGTAGGATAGTGTAGGGTAGAGTATACTAGAGCACAGTAGGATAGGATAGAATAGAACAGAGTATACTGTAGAGTGTCAGTCTCTGTGCCGCTGTACACCTGACTCACACAGAGCACCTGTTTCCTGGCATTTCTGTGGCTTTTGTCCATTTCTAGACAGTTTCACCTTCCTGACCTTCCTCTTCCTGTCACTCTCACTCCAGATTTCTCCCGTTGCTCTCAGGCTTCAGTCAGTGTGTGTTGGCGGAGCTGCTTGTTTTCACAGGATCAGGCTGTTGTAGTGGTTACAGTGGTAATGACTGAATAATGGCGCGCTTTTCTTTTTTTCATCCGTTTCTTCTGTCTTAGGGCTCATTGGCGGGACCATGTGGCCAGTGACCCTGAATGACCCTCTCTCTCTCTTTCTGTTTGTGTGTGTGTGTGTGTGTGTGTGTGTGTACGCACCAGCACCTGCAGATATAGTATTTCATGTCTGAGCACCTGATACCCACCTATTACCTAATATGCAATGCAGATGCTTCATCCACCCCCCTTTTCTGAAACGCAAATGTATTAAAAATGATGTATTTATTCATTTATTTACTTGCATTTTTGCAATGATTATTTGCATTTCTTTAAATGTTTTACTACACTACATAAACTGAATGCCCACTGAAGCTAAGCAGAGCTGCGCCCGTTCAGTACCTAGATGGGAGACCACTGGGGAAAACTAGGTACCCAGTATAGTGAAGGGGACTCTATACTGCTCAGTGAGCACCGTCTTTTGGATGAGACGTTAAATCGAGGTCCTGACTCTCTGTGGTCTTTAAAAATCCCAGGATGTCCTTCGAAAAAGAGTAGGGGTTTAACCAAGGCATACTGGCCAAATTTGCCCTCTGTCCATCATGGCCTCATCCTAATTGGCTTCATCACCCTGTTTCCTCTCCACCAATCAGAAGTGTGCGGTCTAGCACAATTTGGCTGCCGTCGCGTCATCCAGGTGGATGCTGCACACTGGTTGTGGATGAGGAGATTCCCCCCCCAAAAATGTGTAAAGAGCTTTGAGTGTCCAGAAAAGCGCTATATAAATGCCCTATTATTGCTTAAGGCGGCTAATAATATTGACCTTTTTTAAATGGGTTTAAAAAAATTGAAAACTGCTTTTATTCTAGCCGAAATAAAACAAATAAGACTTTTTCCAGAAGAAAAAATATTGTAGAAAATACTGTCAAAAATGTTAAACATCATATGGAAAATATTTAAAAAAGAAAATAAAGGAAAAAAACATTTTAACATTTAGTAGCTATAAAATAAGGATAAATATGAATAAACGCATAGAAATATTACTTAAATGCACATTATTATTTTCAAAATTGTACTATATTACTAAGCCACTCCGTCTGTGACATTTTTTTACTCCTCCATTGGTCGTGTGTATTTTAGTGAATGAATTGCAGGTCAAAGGTCAAAGCTATTTTGATTTACTCAAAGCTCAGACGTCCTGGAAAAAAATCCCTAGCGTGTGTTATTTTTGTGTGTGCTGTTTGTTTCTCAGACAGACTGGATTTACAGTAGTGAACGTGAGTGTGTGTGTGTGTGTTACTGTCTTCCAGAAAACACTTCCTCTAGTTTGACTCATTCTGCTCTCAGTATTGTTCACTGTTTTTGACCTAGTGGGAAACGAAAATCTCTCCTGCGATTATTTACCGAAATCTCTGCAGCTTCCTGTTTGGATGTTTACTCCGTGTGTTCGTCCAGGAACAAATAACCCGCTCAAACCCATTCACATCTTTTGTTTGCGTCGCGTCGCCGCGTTTGTGTTTTAACTGCGCTTTGAGCACAAAGACTAAATATGTGGAAAAGGAGAAAGCGGAGGAAGAGGAAGTGTGGTGGCAGAGAGGTGAAGCGATGAGAACAGATCTGATAAGAGTGTGTGTGTGTAAGTGTGTGTTTTCACGTCACTGGTCTAGCAGCAGGTGCAGTGGCAGATCTCCAGAGCCGTTCTGACCACATCTGTGAGAACTAGCTGCACTTTTACACTCGATCTTCACTCTCTAATGCACAGAATGGAATTGAATTGATGGATTTATCAATTATTCCAGCAGTGTTTTGAATAATATTAGGCGTATTATATATACACTACCTGACAAAAGTCTCCCAGTTGTAAGAGCAACAAATAATAACTCGACTTCTAGTTGATCGTTTGGAAAAGTGTCAGAAGGTGGATTTTTCTGATGAATCATCTGTTGAGCTGCATCCCGATCATCACAAATACTGCAGAAGACCTACTGGAACCAGCATGGACCAAGATTCACACAGAAATCAGTCAAGTTTGGTGAAGGAGAAATCATGGTTTGGGGTCACATTCAGTATAGGGGCGTGCGAGAGATCTGCAGAGTGGATGATCAACATCAACAGCCTGAGGTATCAAGACATTTGTGCTGCCCATTACATTACAAACCACAGGAGAGGGACAATTCTCCAGCAGGATAGCGCTTCCTTCTCATACTTCAGCCTCCACATCAAAGCTCCTGAAATGCAAGCTTTGTCTAAGCAGAGTCAAACCTTACTGTCCTAATGAAATCATTCAAAATCAAGACATGATCATATTTTATTTTGGTCAAATAAGCGTCATCTAGAGGCCTTTGCCTTTCATATGAGCCACTTCTGATACCAAATGATCAACTAGAAGTCAACTTATTATTTATTGATCCTAAAACTAAAAACTTTAGTGTTGGAGTTTTCATGGCTCTCAGGATGATAATGCACCAATACACACAGCCTGGTGTATGAGTGGTTTGAGGAACATGAAAGTGAAGTTGAACATCTCCCATGGCCTGCACAGTGCCCAGACCTAAATATTATTGAGCACTTTGGAAGAAGCGAGTCAGGAAAATCAGGTGTTTCAGTTCTATTGTCCAACCCCTGTATAAATACAGCTTTATATGTCCTACTTGAGGCAGCACCAGTGGTGTAAAGTACTTGAGTAAATGGACTTCGTTACTTTACTTAAGTATTTTTTTGGCTACTTTGTACTTGTACTGAGTATCAAAAATATAAGCAACTTTTACTCTTTACTTGACTACATTTTTGATTGAATATATGTACTTTTTACTCCACTACATTTGAACAGATGCTTACCGTTACTCGTTACATTGTAATTGTGCCAATGACTGTATAAAATATGGACGACGCGACAGCGCCATTTTCCATTAAACGCTGTGAAGGAAAAAACGCCTCGTGACGGGCACAAACTGTGGCAGAAGACTGCTGAAATTGGAGCCTGGGCATGCGCAGAAGGACTGCCTGATGGAGCCAGAGGAGGAGCTGCGGAATCAAGCTTCCAACCAAACGCTTGTACATCAAATCAACCACGCCCCCCGAACTGCTCACTTGACCGCCGGTGTCTGCACTATAACAAAGGCTCGCTAATGTACACTTTGCGTTTACATAGGAGCCTGGTTTGCTGTTTTATCAACACAAATGGTTGTAATAACGTTAACAAAGGTGCGGTTTATATAATGAAGATTTAATCGCCCCAGCTCCAGGCCGCAGCGCACATTACTCGCGGGCCGATCCGGCTCGGATGCGGCAGCGTCGGCTCGCTAACGGCCGCCGGATCTGACTGGATGCCTATGGACACACTGCCCGAGTCAATCGGGCCAGATGCGGCGGCCGTTAGCGAGCCGACGCTGCCGCATCCGAGCCGGATCGGCCCGCGAGTAATGTGCGCGAGTAGGTACAGCAGACGGAGTCGGGCCGAGGGGTAAGTCTCCGGCAGGCGAGAGTGTAGCCGGAACTGGCCCGAGTGTATTTTGCTATCTGGGTGGTTAGGCGTGTATCAAATAACTGATAAAGCCCCCTGACCCTAACGAATAAACAGTGTTTCACCAGATCCTGTATGTCAGAAACTCTAGTTTACTGCTGAGCAACTCATTTTATCATGGTAAAATAACACAGAAATGGAATAATAACACTTCAGTCTCCTGCCGAAGCTCCGGCGTCTGCTTTGATAAACTGTCAATCACAGCTGTCAATCACGATGACACGCCCAGCATTAAATTACTGCTCAAAACATACTGTTTACAAAACTACTCAAAATAAAAAATATTGCCCCCCTCTGATACTGAGAGATGAATCACATCAAAGTCAGCTCTGATTTTTTTTACTACGTTTTACTACTTTTTTTTTTTTGTTGATAAATTGTTTGTGGCTTTTTTGAACATTTGAGTGTGACTGAGACTTTTTGTTCTATTTTTAAATATATTTTGTTCTGCCATTTTGAAACATTGAGGTGTTAAATTTAATTTATATATTAGGAAAATAAACCTTTCTTGGTGCTCTTTGAGCCTACGTTCAGTATGAGTAAAATACTTAAGTTCTTTTAAAATCGGATACTTTAATACTTTTACTCAAGTCTTATTTGAATTGGTGACTTGTAACTTGTAATGGAGTAATTTTTACAGTAAGGTATCTGTACTTTTACTCAAGTATGGTTTTCAGGTACTCTTTACACCTCTGGGCAGCACGGTGGCGCAGTGGGTAGCACAATTGCCTCACAGCAAGAAGGTCGCTGGTTCGAGCCTGGGTCTGGGTCAGTTGGCGTTTCTGCGTTGAGTTTGCATGTTCTCCCCGTGTTCGTGTGGGTTTCCTCCAGTTGCTCCGGTTTCCCCCACAGTCCAAACACATGTGGTATAGGTGAATTGGGTATGCTAAATTGTCCGTAGTGCAGGAATGAGAGTGTATGGATGTTTCCCAGTGATGGGTTGCAGCTGGAAGGGCATCCGCTGTGTAAAAAAACATATTCTGGATAAGTTGGCGGTTCATTCCGCTGTGGCAACCCCAGATTAATAAATGGATTAAGCCAAAAAGAAAATGAATGAATGTCCTGCTTGAATACTATCATGTTTCCAGGTTAGGATGTTAAAATATAATATTAGTTAATTAGTGTGGGCAACACGGTGGCGCAATGGGTAGCACGATCGCCTCACAGCAAGAAAGTCACTGGTTCAAGCCGCCCAAAATTTAAATTCTTACTTCAACAACTTAAAAATTCTAAGAAAAAAGTGTTTAATTGCAAGATGCAAACTCAAAATTCTAAAATAAATAAAATAAATGAACTTAATGTAGAAGTCAGAATCTCCAACTGTAAACTCCAATTCTGTGGAAATAAGCAGAACTGTCAAATATAATCTCAGACTTCTGCGAAAAGAGTCAGAACTGTGAGATTAACACAGTTTAAACTTATCATTTTTATGAAAAAGTTGCAATGTTCCCAGAGATGGGTTGCAGCTGGAAGGGCATCCGCTGCGTAAAACATGTGCTGGATTAGTTGGCGGTTCATTCCGCTGTGGCGACCCCGGATTAATAAAGGGACTAAGCTGAAAAGAAAATGAATGAATGAAGTTGCAATAATGAAATTTACACTAAATCCTGTGGGGAAAAAAGGCCAAATGTAAACTCTACTTCTGAGAAAGAGTTATAATTGACAGAATTCTGAGGAAAATATGATCGGAAGATGTAAACACTGATTTATGAGGAAAAAAAGAGCACAATTATGTGAAGAATTCAGATGTAAAATCAGAATTATATTAAAAAGAATTAAATTACAACAGGTAAACTCTGAATACTGCAGAAGAAAAGTCAAAATTGTGAAATGTCAATGTAAAATTCTGAAAGACAAATCTGAATTGCAATAGGTAGATTAAAAAGATGCGGCGGCATGGTCACTCAGTGGACGCTGGTTCAAATCTCGGCTGGGTCAGTTGGCATTTCTGTGTGGAGTTTGCATGTTCTCCCCGATTTCCTCCGGGTGCTCCGGTTTCCGCCACAGTTCAAACACATGCACTATAGGGGAATTGATGCGCATGTGAGAGTGTATGGGTGTTTTCCAGTACTGGGTTGCAGCTGGAAGGCATCCACTGTGTAAAACATGCTGGATAAGTTGGCGGTTCATTCTGCTGTGGGGCCCCTGATTAATAAAGGGACTAAGCTGAAGGAACATGAATGAATGAATCATTTTAGTGTCTGCCGCCATCTGTGCTGTGGAAGTAACCTGAGTGTCTGTTGCATAAGTTCAGGAATGTTCTGTTCTGAACACACTCTTCAGTGCTCCTCGCTTTACGTCACTGAGTCTCTCTCTCTCTCTCTCTCTCTACTCTCTCACTTCATTCACATTCTCTCTTTCTCTCAATCTCACTCTCTCGCTCCTTTTATGTATATCTCACCTTCTCAGTCTCTCTCTTTCATTCACTCTCCCTGTCTCTCTCTCTCTCAGTTATTTCTGTAGTGATGATGATTCTCTGTCATCTGTGTGAGGTTATGTGTGTGTTCTAATGGTGTGGTTATGATGGAGGTTTATGACGGACAGCTGACGTGTGTGTGTGTGTTTATTCTGCTTAATAACAGCCTCACAGAACAAACACACGCACACACATGCAGGATGAGTCTCTCTCCATCTGCAGTTTGACTCTTTCACTGCTGGATTCTGACGTCACACACGTCTCTTAAAGTGGATCTGTGTGTTTCTGCTGCGTTTGTTTTAACAATCATACTGTTTTAAAGCCTCATTTACATATTTCTGACTTGTTTTCTAAATGTGGGCAGCTTTATTACAGCAAGTATGTGGTTCTGCAGACAGTCCATTCCCTTTTTTTATATATTTTAAAATCTTTTTAGATTTTTATGATTGACAATATGATTTTTTTTATGTTGTGTGTTATGTTTTTTTTATATGTATTTACTTGGTGGTTGATCTGTATTCTGTTTGGTATGTTTGTTATATTTCTTATTCTCAAAAATGTCATTCATTTATTTTCCTTCGGCGAAGTCCCTTATTTATCAGGGGTCACCACAGCGGAATGCACCGCCAATTATTCCAGCATATGTTTTACACAGCGGATGCCCTTCCAGCTGCAACCCAGTTCTGGGAAACACCCATACACACTCACATTCACACACACACTACGGCCAATTTAGTTCATTAATTCCCCTATAGCGCATGTGTATGGACTGTGGGGGAAACCGGAGCACCCGAGGAAACCCACGCCAACACGGGGAGAACATGCAAACTCCTCACAGAAATGCGAACTGGCCCAGCCGGGACTCGAACCAGCAACCGTGCTGCCCCTATTCTCAAAATACAATTATTCATTATTTATATATATATATATATATATATATATATATATATATATATATATATATATATATATATATATATATATATATATATATAATATAATTAAATATTATATACTGTATACCCACATTTTCTATCAGCACTCTACTGTTTTTATTTCTGTATTTATTTTTTTATTATTTTTAGGTGTTTTTTTTACCTTTATTGGACAGGACAGTAGAGAGAATTGACAGGAAAGTGAGGGAAGCAGAGAGAGGGGAAGGATCAGCATAGGACCTCAAGGCGGGAATCGAACTCTGGTCGCCGTGAACACTGGAGTGCATGTGTCGGTTCACTTTCCACTACGCCATTGGCACCGACTTATTTCTGTATTTATACTCTCACAATTGTTTTTAATGGCCCGTTTCCACAGTACGGTACGGGTCACCTTTATCAGGCTTGTGTTTCCACTGCTAAAAGGGCACCAATGGTAGTCTTTTGATAGGTGTGGTGTACGACAGAAAGTTTCAGTCGACGTCATTTTCGCTCGAGAAAATGTCTTGAGTAAAGCTGTACGGGTCGCTCACATATCATATGAGGAGCACTTCTTACAAAACAGATGATTTATACCAGAGGTGGGCAAACTACGGCCCGCGGGCAATATGCGGCCTGCTAAACACTTTCATTCGGCCCGCGAGGGAGTTTTTAAAATGCTGCTTCTGAGTAAGGGTTTGGTTTCAGAATTAGTAAATTAATGATGCAATACAAGTGAATGCCATTTGATGGCAGTATTGCACGCAGTACAGTTAGCGCAACCAGTAGAATTAAAACACACTCTCGGGTATTAAAATGCACTTTTACGCAAAATGCGCTTCTTTTTTTTTTTTCGAGAGCTCTTCTTAAACTGAACAGCGCATCATCGATGACGTAAGCGTGCTCAGGCCCAAATGTAATGTGAGTGCGGGTCGTCAGGGGAGATGGGAGGGGGAACAAGCATGCTTCGGCCCAGTTCAAGGCAACTGTACATAGTGTGAGTACGCCCTCAGATTCTTCTTCCGTTTTATCTCGTAGTTTTATGATCGATATGAGCATATTAATACAAGCTCAAATGAGATTGTTGTGATTGTTTTATGATGATTAATAAGTAAATATAGATAGCAGTGCAAATTAATTTTACTTGTAAATTTGACTCAATTATAACTATTAAAATAATCTGTTTTGTATTAATGTGACATGATTCTGTCCGATATTACATATTATTCCATGCATACTGACACTATAAATAAAAGTTATTTTTTGAAGGATTTGACATGTGGCCCTTCACTTGGCTTGCAAAACTTTAGGCCCTCGGGTCTAAAAAGTTTGCCCACCACTGCTTTATACACATAAATACTTGTGTATAAATGTTCATTACTAACCTTTCTATAAACATGAGTTGATTATAACTGCAGATCAATGATCAGTGCGAAATAGCCCACTGTAACGTCTGCAATTATATAAAAAAATAAAGGGGGTACACTCAAAAAAATGAACTAGGAAGGTTGTGGACTTTACATAATATATTTATATTTGGTTTACTTATATTTATTGTCTTTGTTGACTTTAAATGTTTTTTTCTATTAAGGTCTACGTAATTATGTCTTAACTTAACTATACAAAATCCTAATGTGTTGTCTAATCACAAACCATTTATGTTAAGTGAACATTTCTTACTACCACATGGTGGCAGTAATGCGACGACAACTGCCAAGAATCTCCAATGAAAAAGATGAGCAAATCGCCTCAGATTACGCATGCTCAAAGACATTTGAATCTGACCACGTTTTGCTGCAAAGTTTTTCATCGGTTGGTTTTGACGGAGGGAAGTCCAACTTTTGACAACTTGAAAAGGTAGGAGGTTATTTGTTTTTCCATCTGTATCGATCTATTTTATTTGTGATAAGAGGTGTTTATTCTTTAGTGATTCAGTGCCTTAGACATGCTGATGTTAGCTAGAAAACTTAGCCATGTGGTGCAGGTCGGTCAGCTCATTATATTTATTATTTCAGCAAAAGAAAAGTAAATATTTCGATACTATGGTAGATGTCTGAACCCTCAGTTTGACCCCATTCAATGTTTAATATCTAAATACGTAGTTTATTTAAAGGGATATGTTAGTGTATTAATAAAAAAATGTTTACCACACACATATTATCAAGCAGAGGATTGAATTAGTTTTTATTGTTTCTACGTGACTAATAAATCAACTAATACATCTCACAGAATGAATTATTTCAAACACTCGTTCATGTGATTAAAGCTTGGAGTAGCGCAAATGTATGCTCCTCCCTCCTATCCGAGCTCTGTAATTGCTAGGTGCAGCTGCATCCGCTCCGGGTTTTCTGTTCCTGCTCGCAGACATATTTTTTCTTGTTCACTCTAGTGTTGTCAAGATACTGGAATTTAGTACAATCTGTAGTGGAATTTAAAAACGTCAATTTCCCGCTAAAATTTAATTGCTGAAGTGCACATCCTTACATGCCACTGATTTGCCATTGTGTACATGTGCTCAACAGATATGACTGTGATTGGCCGGGAAGGACATAAAATTTTAAAGATATTCTGGTGTGTTTATTTTTTATATAATGAGCGTATAATTTATAATACTATATGTAATGGTTTGGAAATTCTTCTACACGTTTAATGTAATTATTACATAATCCTGTTCATTGTTCTGACTAGTGTTAAAGGTTTTGTTTTTGTTTTACTTTTAATTGTACTAAAGCATAAACATACAATATTTTTGCTAATTTAAAAAACACTTCCACTGTATTTTTTTTTCTCCTTTGAAGTCACAAAATTTACTCCAACCACTAGGTGTTCATTCTTTTCACAGCAAAAAGACTGACTAAAACAAGATGAAAATCTGCTATTAAAAATAATATTTATTAACACAATTAACTGTTATTAAAAATAGCAGTGATTAATACTTGGTTTGAAAGTTTGTTTATTTCAATTTAAGTTTAAAAACATTACAAAATCTTATTGGTGGTATTTTTCTGTTTTCTGCATTTTTAATTTTTATTCTTGTATTTTTTTTTTATTAGATTCTTAATGATTGGTGAAGGTTTTTTACTCACAATTGGTAAGTATCATCTGCAACATCTATTAATCTAAATTGTTTCTTCCATGACCATTTCATGTGTTCTGAGTATATTGCTTCTGTATCTTTTTTTTACTTGTAATTGTTAATAGCAATTGATAGACATCCCATAAAAGTTTTTAATTTCACATTCTGACTGTTATAGGCAAGCGTTTTTGTATTCGGTGCCACAGTGCTGTTAAATGGTATGTTATCTGCAAAACACTTCTAAAAAAATTGTAACGTTTTTTTAACCTGAAATCACAATTTAATTAAATTTTTTTTTTTATATATATATATATATATATATATATATATATATATATATATATATATATATATATATATATTTTTTTTTTTTTTTAATATATATTTTTAAGTAAATTTCTGCCCCCCCTGTCCTGCTGGAGAGACCCAGGACAGCCTTGAAGGTGAAAGAGTGGCTTGGTTGGCGGAGGTAAACAAAAGACACAACAATGCAGTTATCAGGGAGAAGATGGCCAAGACCTTTGTATAAAGGAGACAGGAGGTAGTCAGAGACAAACCCATGATTGCAGAGTTCCAGAACAGATGGCCAGGACTCTTCACTGCGCCTGAGGTATAAACTACTGCTTAAAACATTGGTAATCAATGTTATATAATGTATCAAATAACTGCTTGGAATTCAGTTCAGAATACTGTAACATGGTTTTTAGGGTGGGGAGTCTAACCAGATTTAGAGCACAGCCTCGGATTGATGGGGTTAGGAGAATGAAATAAATTAGTAACATTAAAGTCAAATGTAATAGTAGTGCTGCTATAGCAGTAAACGTATTAGTATAAGCCATGGATAGTATAACATGTTTGTGTACATTTATTTAAAGGTGGAAGCAGAATTTCTGAGGATTACGACTGTTCAACTCATCCAAAGTTTTTTTTTTCAGCTTGACCACCACACCGATCAGCTCATTAGAGTGATGAAAAAAACTGGTGGAGCAAAAGGGAATAAAATTGACCTCACTTTTGCTCCGACTGCACAGGTATCATTTCTCTATTGTACAACACATTTAGGAATAAGTCATTTATGTCCAGTCTGAGTTGCTTTTTGTCAGAAACCAATAACATCTGCAAGTATGTTCTGTATAAATAATAAATTATTTTGCTTGTATTGTAAAAAGCTAGTGGGATGTAACAGCAACTCTGTAGTTTACAATTTGCCTAATTTAGTTTCTATAAATAAATAGTCATAGTGCATGTGCCTACTTAACCCATAGATACATTTCACCAATTAAACATTTATAGAAGTTTAATAGGTTTGTTGTATGTATGTTGACTACTGCTTTTTCTATTTAGAATGAAACTGTTTAAAAGAAGAGGGAGTGCCTTCTCAAGGCACTTTGTATCTACCTGAACGAAGAGCCGAGAAGTCTCTTTAAAGAATATCTGGTAGGTAGTACTTAATGCTGCAGTAACTGTATACTACAGCTGTTAAGAATCTCACAATATCCATTTAGCATTGTGTGATACGGCTTGTAGGAATGTCAAATTTGGTCTAGACCAGGGGTGGCCAAACTCTGTCCTGGAGGCCGATGTCCAGCAGATTTTAGCTTCAACTTGCTTCAACACCCCTGCACAGATGTTTCTAGAAAGTCTAGTAAGAGCTTGATTAGCTAGCCCAGGTGTGTCTAATTGGGTTGGAACTAAACCATGCCGGACATCGGCCCTCCATGACCAAGTTTGTGCACCCTTGGTCTAGACCTTTCTGATTATTTAAATTTAAAGGGTTAGTTCACCCAAAATTGAAAATTTCCTGTTAATTTACTCCTCACAGTTCATCCAAGATATGACCTTTTCTCTTCAGTAAGACATTAAAGAAGATTTTAGCCTGTTTATCTGTGGTTCTTAGTGATTCATATAATAGCAGTGAAGGGTGTTGGGATTTTGCAAAAGAAATGCATACAAATGAGTCCAAATCAATAGCTATGGCTCCTGATGGCAAACTGATGTCCAAACAATTGGTCCATTTAAAAAAATAAAATTATTATTATTTTGTTTTGTTTTACAATATTAGCTTTATTTCACAGCCTGGTCAAACACAGGGGTGCAAACTTGTGATCTTTTAGCAAAATTCACCATTTTTATAGATATTGGGAATTGCATCATGAGCTTCTGCAAATAAAAGGACTACAATCAGACTAAATCCGCGCATGCATCAAGAACTGTTTGACCAGGCTGTGGTTTAAAGCTAAAAATATGTAAAAAAAATTTGCACTGAGCGATCATTTCACTTTACAAGACCTCAGTGTGTAATCAGGATCCATGGCTATTTAATTTCATTTGTATGCTTTTTAATAATAATAAAAAACCATCACCTTTCACTGCCGTTATACAATCAGGTCCATAAATATTGGTACATGGAAACAACATTTTTGGCTTTATACACCAACACAGTGGATTTGAAATGAAACAAACAAGATATGCTTTAACTGCAGACTGTCAACTTTAATTTGAGGGTATTAACATCCAAATCAGATGAACGCTCTAGGAATTACAACAGTTTGCATATGTGCCTCCCACTTGTTAAGGGACCAAAAGTAATTGGACAGAATAATAATCATGAATCAAACTTTCACTTTTTAATACTTGGTTGCATTAATATTTGCTTTTTAAGTCTGGAATGCATAGACATCAGACTTAATGCAGGTATACTTCAGTGTCCAGTGAGTGAAGAAATTGTGAGGAGTTTGGGCCAAAAGTTATTAATCAAATAAGCTATTTGGAATTATGGAATTGACTGTTGATTTCATGGTTGTTGTTTTTTTGTGTGTGTGTTGACAGAATTCAGATGCTGGTGTTGCCGAGAAGGATCTTAAACAAGTTGTCTTTGGCATCTACAGCATTAATTCTGAGGGAGGTGATGCCACCACCCCTCCAGTTGATGTTGGAATAGTGATTGAGGGCATTGAAGTGCTTCACGACTTGGGAGACATTGCTTCTGCATGCGCACTCTTAATGGGTGTAATATATGCATTGAACCTCAGTTATCCTCAGGAACTGAAAAAATTCTTTGAGGTGCTTCAGAAAATCTTCCTCCAGCTGGATGCTACCAGACTCTCAACCAAGGTACAGATGCTCAAAAACAAACTGTATGAGTGAACCAACTAGTTTTGTCACAATACTGCAATTTCTGTACCAATCAGTATTGAAATTTAAAAAATGTCAATTTCCTGCTAACATTTGAACGCTATTGAGCACGTACACTTTGCATTGACCATTGTGTGCACATGCTCAACAGAAATGACTGTGATTTAGCCGTGAAGGTCATCAGTTCACCACTCTTCTTACAGAGTGCAAACAAGGATACAAAGACACTGGAGCATTTCAAAGATGCGTAGATCAGTCAATCCATCAGCAGATCACTCGTATGTCAGCAATAACTGATCTCCATGGCTTTAAAATGCCCCAGTGTCTCTGTATCTGTGGTTACACTGAGTAAACACATTTTGGTGAAGTGAGTTTGGTGAACTGATGACCTTCACAGCCAATCACAGTCATTTCTGTTGAGCATGTGAACACAATGGCAAATCAGTGGCATGTAAGAACATGCACTATAGTGCTCTGATGTTAGTGGAAAATGGACGTTTTTAAAATTCTACTACAGATTGATACTGAATTCCAGTATCATGACAACACCAGAACCAACAAAGCAGAGTTTGTTTAATATGAAGGCACTTTGGACTTAAAACGGTTTCATTTGAAAAACACTTGACACTTTTATTTATGTTTTTATTTTTGTTTGAGTGTGACACATCTTGTGTTTCTCTGTCATGTAAAGTGTCCAGAGTTATTTCCTTTTTTTGAAAAAGGTCAAGATAACAAACTTTTAATGTTTTATTTTTATTTTATAATTTTTGTTTTGTTTTGAAAACTTCATCAGTAACTGTTTGTCAAAGTTGACCACTCAGGATAAAACTAAATAAAATCCTGTTGGCGTGTTAGGCTATGTTAAGTATTCATAATTTTCTAACACCTACTATATACTATATCTTCCTCCAGCTGGATGTTACCAAACGTTCAACACTAAAACTCGTTCAAAAACTAAATTTATAAGTAAACCAACACTGAGCTATTATGATTTTGTGGAATTTAACATGGTCTTGTTTGTATTTAAAACAAACTTACTGCAAATACACTTGACACACCACTGTTCACGCTGACATGTTTCTTCTCCATGTAAAGTGTCCAGAGTATTTCATTTTTTTTTAAAGGTCAAGATAACCAACTTTTACAGTGTCTTTTAATTTTTTTTTTTTTTTTTTTTTTTTTTAACCAACACTGTTGCTATTATGACATGTTGTACTAATTTTATTTTATTTTGTGATGGTTTAATTTGACCACTCAGGTTTGAACAAAGTAATGCCATGTTGGAATATGTAAGTCAATCAAATTATTTTACAATACTGTGACAAATGTTGTATTGTTGGATCATATGTTCTCAACTGATGTAATTTCTTTACTGCATTTTAGACAGTGCACAACTGTTACTTGTGTCAGTAATGTTAATGGAATGTTGTGTTGGTGAATAAAAGAACTAACAAAAGTTAGTTGAGTTTACTTAAGTAATTTGTGTGGAACCTGTTGACAAACTAAAGTTAATTAAACCTAACTAGTAAATATGTAATAGAGTGTAATAATTTTGTTTTCATTGATTAAGCATAAATTTATTGATTTGTTGTAAACTAATTTGTTTACTTTCAATAGACAAAAATATAATATGCAACTTCTAAACAAATTTAGTTAGTCCCTATAACATAACTGATTTAAGTTAGTTCAACTCGAATGTCTCATGTTCAGCAAAATCAATTGATAATAGTTGGCTTGATTCAAACTAATTGTTTCAACCTAAAATAAGGCAATTAATTCAATTAGCTTTGAAATATTTATTTTCAACTTTCATAAATATATTTTGTGGAACCCGTTGACAAAAAAAATTTTAAGTAAACTCAACGTTTCATTTTTTTGAGTGTAGGGGAGGGGGGCAGCCCACAATCACGGTGGCAGACCAGATGACCATCAGGCCACTAGGAAATGTCCCGGTGCTCCCTATGGCCAGTCCGCCCCTGCAGCATACATTTAGTCCTTATTTAGGTTCAAAAACAACACGAAATGTAGCCCACAGTCAGAGCAAACCTCTCATCTGTGTCTGTAATCTTCACCAGCACATGTAGCCTCTATTAGAGAGTAATTCTGTCATTCCCAGTTCATAATAGTCCAAAAGGTGATGATAATAGTTAAACATGCCAGTTTGTTCACGTTTGCTGAACAAATAATGTGCTCCTTTTTTTCCGGCTTCTCTTTAGTTTTTTCGTGTGTCACTCTCACATTTGTCAGGATCGGGTTTTCAAAAGCACGTCAATAATCAATCTCACGTTATTATCATCAGCTCAAGAAGTTTGTTATTTCAAATATAGACGTGTGGCGAGCGCAAGCAAGAAAGCGAAACCGCTCGCGCTTCAGACTGGCTCGTAAATAACTACGGGGAACAGGGTAGAATCTGCTATTCTTCTTGGCTAGGTGGCTGTTCATCAAGATGATGACGAGGTTTGTTTGAGCTCGGGTCGACCATGGCTCGTTATTATATGTACATGTTATATGTATATGTATATATATTATATATTATATGTATATGTTATTACGCTGTAATCTCTCAGCTGTGTATTAAAACATGGCGATTCCTTTGTTTTCATTCTGGCTTGTTACGAGAGCGAATGACGTATCTCTGTAAACCAATAGCGTTCAGCTGCACGTCTAGCTCCGCCTTTTGGTACCCTTTGCAAAGGGTGGCGAAAAAGTGGTACGGTTCGGTTCGGTATGTCTTTTGACAGTGGAAACGGCCATAAAAGCATACCGTACCTTACCACTCAATGGGAAACGGGCCATAAATGTTATTTAACCCTTCCATAAGACAATCTTTCTCATTTATATCACATTTTCATTAACTATTTTTTTTAAAGCGTGTTTTTCTAACCACAGAAACTAACATTTTTTTTCTCCAAATGCCTTAAATGAATAAACTAATTAAAATATAATTATAAAATCTTTAGCATCAACATCAGCTTGTGCAATAATATATACAGTGGGGGAAATAAGTACACGTCACCATTTTTCTCAGAAAACATATGTCTAAAGGTGCTGTTGACTTGGAATTTTCACCAGATGTTGATAACAACCAAAGAAACTCATACAGTATATGCAAAGAAAACAAAGCTGATTAGTTCACAAATGAAGTTCTGCATAATAAAATGAAATGACGCAGGGAAAAAGTATTGAACACATGAAGAAAGTAAGGTGTAGTTCGGCAGTGAAAGCCCAGACAGCAGCTGAAATCTCTCAGCAGTTCTTCATCAACCCTCTGCCCTTCCTCAGTGTAAATGAATATCAGCTGCTTCAGTCCAACATCTACATTAGCAGGAGGATGAAGATGAAACCATTTCAGCAAGATAATGATCCACAACACAGACACGAAAACTCTCAGATGCTTTCAGAGAAAGAAAATCAAGCTGTAGAATGGCCCAGCCAATCACCTGATTTGAATCCAATAGAAAATACAAGATAAAGCTCAGATTTGATAGATGAGACCCACAGAACCATCAAGATTGAAAAACTCACACCTGAGCAATGCATGCTGACTTCATTCTCCAAATGAGAGGCGCCTTTAAGCCGCAAGCACCAAAAAAGCCTTTTATATAAAGTGTTAAATACAGTTCAGTAGTTCAGTAATTTCTCCTTGTGTCATTCCACACATAACTCATTGTTTGGGTTTTTACCAAAATCTGGTTCCATTCTATGTCAACAGTTCCTTTAGAAATATTATTCCCAAGAAAAACATGACAATGTGTTCAATACTTATTTCCCCTGCCGTAGTAATGGGCGATATAAACGATATGCGATATAAACGATACAAAATTGGCCTACGATAGAGATTCTAATTCTATTGCACTATTCGCGATAATGCATGTTTGATGACGCAATCTACCCGCGAAATTAAGTGCAACGAGCTGCAGCCGGCTGCAACGCATCATCTTGAATAAACATGGACAGGGCTCGACAGTGCGACCATTTCGCTCGCATATTTTCTTTTTTAATAAGTTCGATTGATAACTTAATTCACTCGGCCACGGTAAAACAACATGCTCTTCACACTAACGTATGGTGTATTACGTTGGAAATCTATTGTGACTGTAACACATGCTGAGCTCTCAACAACAGCACTAAGCAACGCATGGCACCGAATGGCGACGTGTCGCACAACTTGCGAGCCTCATGCATGACATATCGTGGCTTGTCACACAGATTCCCACACAGCGCTTCCCACACAGATTTTACCTGGCGGCCGATATATTATTGGGGCGGCCCGGTTCTGTGTTCGCGAGAAACTGAGAACACTCTGCCACAGACTCGCATGCTCTGCATGCAGACCCACAGAGACGCGCTGGATACAGAACTGTTGTCCTGACTTTATAGCAGCTTTGAGAAGAGCGCGAAAGACTAAATAGACTGATCCAGCTCATTATTTGGGGTGACAATACATTCTCTTTTCCCTGGAATCTGCTTTCGCTTTCGATATTAATTGAATTCATTTTTGCATTACTTTATAAGCAAACTTTGTCTGGTGCGTCTCAATCTCTCAGCAGCACCAACACTACAGCAGACAGAGAGAGAGAGAGAGAGAGAGAGAGAGAGAGAGAAAGAGCAGATCAAGACACCAGTTTTAATTTCATTAGGAGAACAAAATGTTTAAAATCAAATGTGTTACCTTAGGCTGCAGGTTAGAAATATGTTTTATGTTTTTTTAAAGTATCTGCAATACACAATTTTATTTGACTAATTTAAAACTGGAAGTATTTTCAGTACAGTGTAAGTTCCTTAACGAAACACCAGTTTTTTTGTTCTCTGCAACTTGGCATTTAGGAACCAAGGACTTAAAAGAAAAGTCTTTCTTTCTAAAAGGCACTACATTTAGTTTATTTATCTGCAACATTGTGTTGTTTAATTACAGTTTTGCCTTTGCACAATAAATGTTCTCAAAACGACATGCAACGTTTCTTTATTTCTTTAACAAAATAGCAGTTTGGCTTTCCTAAGGGTCTATGTAACCTGTTCTGAAATGGTTCTATTATAATTTATATATCGCAATATATATCGTTATCGCAAGAGGCTGCAATGTATATCGCAATATGGATTTTAGGCCATATCGCCCATCCCTACCCTGTCGTATATCAGAAAACAGAATATTAAAAAGTAGCAGTGATGCCAGTTAATAGGGCAAATACGGGACATTTTTGAACATGCATGTGAGTTTTGAAGAGCGTTTTCTTCTTGAGTCATCAACTAGTCTTTTTATTCAGGAAAGTGTGTGTAAATGAGCACACACACTCTGATCTGAGAGCAGTGCTGGTGTGTTTGTCCTGCTAGATGGCCGTTAGCCAGGCTTTTAGAGGATTAGTTTCCTCATAATGTTCTCTGCGGTACAGCCTGAGTGTCTTTGAGTTATTATGAGTCTGCTACTCTTACAAACAGTCTGCTGTCCGAGGGAATTATTGAATCTGGTCATGAGATGGTTTTGAGTGCCAGATGTGACAGAGGTCAGCCGTCCTGACTTCAAATGCCCCCTAAAATGCCCCCGTCTGGGTCAAAGTGGTCAATCACACTGCGCTACAGCAGATATGAGCTCATATAAAGACAACATAATGTAATTTAAGTTTAGGATATATGAATTTTAATCACATTGTATATGTCATCTGTTTGAATCAACAAAAGCAAATAATAAAATTAACTTTGAAGCAGTTTTGTCAGATTTCTGGATTTAAAAAAAGAAAAGAAAAAAAAATATATATAATAATAATAATAATAATTCCTTACATTTATATTCTGGACACTCAAAGCGCTTTACACATAGGGAGGGGGGGGGGGGGGGGGGGATCTCCTTATCCACCACCAGTGTGCAGCATCCACCTGAATGCGCCAGACCGCACACCACACACCAGCTGATTGGTGGAGAGAAGACAGAGTGATGAAGGCAATTATGGGGATGGCTAGTGGGCAAATTTGGCCTGGATGCCAGGGTTAAACCCCTACTCTTTTCAAAGGACATCCTGGGATTTTTAATGACCACAGAGAGTCAGGATCTCGGTTTAACATCTCATCCGAACAACGGCGCTCACTGAGCAGTATAGAGTCCCTATCACTATACTGGGGCATTAGGACCCACACAGACTGCAGGTTGAGCGCCCCCTGCTGGCCTCACTAACACCACTTCCGGCAGCAACCTAGTTTTCCCATGTGGTCTCCCATTCAGGTACTGACCAGGCGCAGCTCTGCTTAGCTTCAGTGGGCGACCATGTGAGAGTTGCAGAGAGCTAGCTGCCGGCAGTTTGTACTTATTATTACTATTACAAAATCTGCATTACGTATATTCCTGAAATATTTTATAAAATTAATTATATAAAATTAATTATATTTAATTGTTATATTTACAATTGCTTTAATTGTATTCAATTATAATTCATACTTTTAAAATATTTGTAAAGAATTTAAATGATCTTGTATGCACTTCTGTCATTTTTATTTATTTTTGTCAGCACATTTTATATTAATATTAATTATTTATAATTATTAATATAATATTTTTTATTATTTTATTTTATTGTTAATTTATATTTTGTTTTTTACTTTTTATTTTATTTTCACTGTATTATTTCTTTATATTATTTATATATATATTAAGTTTATAATTTTATTTATGTACTGTAGTTTAATCTTATTTTTGTTTCATGGAAATAAGAAGCAGATCAGAGAAATCCTTGTCTCTATTTTCATCATTTATTTCAAAATGTAAAGCTTTGACGTGTTTTTTGTGTGTGTATGAAACCTTATATTTATCCGTTTATATTGAAACCCTGTAATTCGAATACCTAGAAAATGTATGTGCAATTCAAATAAATAAATCTTAGCCACAAGTACATTTCAGGCAAGCCGGAGATGTGATATTTCATTGCGGATGTTGCCAGATAATGTTTAATACATTAGTATTATTCTTGATCTGACTAAGTACAAGTGTTTTTCAGATATTTAAATGGGTAAACTTTTCTAAATGGGCTTTAATGGCTCTATTATTATGTTACAGTAATACAGTGTTCTGAAAGCAGTAGACTTGATGATGATGATGATGATTATGATGATATACGTTTGTGCAGGGGCAGACTTAACCAATAAGCAAACGACTGTTTGGGGCCCCCCAACATACAGGGCCCCCAATAAAGACCTATACATTTCTATAATTTATATATAACCCTTTTCTATCATATTTTGTATGTTGAGGGTCTAACAAATAAAATTGTAATGTACTTATTTCATACAGAATTTTTTACTTTTATTCCAGAAGTGTTAAAATCAATTAATTAATAAAATAATTACATTTTATTTAAATGAATAAATATAAAATAAAATGTAAGAAATAATTATAATAAATACTAATAAATAAATAAAATAATTAAATTTTATTTAAATAAATAAATATCAAATAAAATAAATAATTACATTTTATTTAAATAAATAATAATAATAATAATAATAATAAATACTAATAAATAAATAAAATAAATAATTACATTTTATTTAAATAATTAAATAATAATAATAATAATAATAATAATAATAAATACTAATAAATAAATAAAATAAATAATTACATTTTATTTAAATAATTAAATAATAATAATAATAATAATAAATACTAATAAATAAATAAAATAAATAATTACATTTTATTTAAATAAATAAATATGAAATTAATAATAAAATGTAAATAATAAATATTAATAAATAAATAAAAGAAAATAAATAATTATATTTTATTTAAATAAATAAATATATAATGAAATTTAAATAACAATAATAAATACTAATAAATAAATAAATAATTACATTTTATTTTAATAAATAAATAATAATAAATACTAATAAATAAATAAAATAATTACATTTCATTTAAATAAACAAATATGAAATAAAATAGATAATAAAATGTAAATAAATAATAATAATAAATACTAATAAATAAAGAAAGAAAGAAAAAAATAAATTACATTTTATTTAAATAAATGAATATAAAATAAAATAAATAATACAATTTAAATAAATAGCAATAATAAATACTAATAAATAAATAAAATAAATAATTACATTTTATTTAATAAATAAATATAAAAAAATAAATAATGAAATTTAAATAACAATAATAAATACTAATAAATAAATGAAAAAAATATATATTAGATTTTATTTAAATAAATAAATATGAAATAAAATTAATAAAAAAAATTATAAATAATAATAATTATAAATACTACTAAATAAATAAATAAATAATTTAATAATAAAGAAAATAAATAAATAATAATAATTTAATTATAAATTAATAAAATAAAATTCAATAAAAATTCAGGGTGCATATTAGGCCTGATGGGCCCCATGGCTGGATTTGCTTCGAGGCCTCAAATGACTAAATCCGGCCCTGTGTGTGTGCGTGTGTGTTCTACAGGTCTCCCGGAGCAGTACTACAGCTTGACCTGGTTCCTGAGCCCCATCCTGGGCCTGATCTTCACTCCTCTGATCGGCTCGGCCAGTGACCGCTGTACACTGCGCTGGGGCCGCAGGAGACCTTTCATCCTGGCCCTGTGTGTGGGTGTGCTGCTGGGCGTCGCTCTCTTCCTCAACGGCTCACTCATAGGTCAGTCTGACATCTAGAAACATGATCCTGCTCTTCATTAAAGCAATGCATTTAAACATGAGAGCTCTGAAAAATGCTGCCAGAGTGGGTGTGGTCAAGTGTCAGAGTGGGTGTGTCAGTATTAAAGTGGGTGTGGTCAGTTGTAACTGGCTATGGTCAAATATTAAAGTGGGTGTGGCCATGTATTAGAGAAGGTGTGTCCAGCTGTCAGAGTAGGCATGACCAATTATTAGAGTAGGTGTGTTAACCTGTCAGTGTTGGTGTAATTAGCAGTCAAAATAGGAGTGGTCAACTGGCAAAATGGGTGTGGTGTGTGTGTGTGTGTGTGTGTGTGTGTGTGTGTGTGTGTGTGTGTGTGTGTGTGTGTGTGTGTGTGTGTGTGTATGTGTGATTATGTGTTTATGTGATTTACAAGGACTTAAATTTGTGTAATGATATGGGTATGACCTAAGAGTTACTTTATTAAAGTGGTTCATTCAAAATATGAACACATTACGCCTATGGGGAATCCTTGTAGACCACATATACAAGTGTGTCTGTGTGTGTTTGTGTACAGTGTTTTTATATTTTTCTGAGGGGCAGCTTGAGTTTTCGATCATCAGAATGAGGATCAAGAGATTAAAGCTCCTCACTTCGTGACACTTTTATAAAGAGCTGTTTGGTTTTAGTTGGGTTAAGGTTAGGTTTAGAGTAGTGTGTGTGATTGACAGAGTTCATGCAAACACACACACAAACACAGTCTCTATGACATGGGAAAGGACTAGGAACCAGTTCACAGGGAACTGTTTCCTGTTGTGCCTGTTTTTACCTTTCATTGCCTATCTGGAACAACTTCCTGTCTCCACGGCCAGCTCAGCTCACTGCGCTGCCACTCTATTGTGAGGATGAAGAGTAATCCTGGCTGAGTGCGTTTGCACACTCTGTCTGCAGGTTTACCCACAAAATATTACAACAGGGTTAAAAATACAATTATACAGTTATAATTATAGAATTTTAAAATAGATTAATATTTTGTCTACCACAGTTTAATTGTGGAAAGTTAATATCCCTGCTGTTTGTTCTTATTTTTTCAGTGTTAAGAACCAGAATATTTTATTAAACAGGTCTTATTTACACTTTGATTTAGTTTTTTCCTTTTTGTTACAAAATTTTATTTTATTTTTATTATTATTATTTCTATTTTCTTTTATTTATTTATTTATTATTATTATTATCATTATTATATTATCTATTTTATTTTATTTTTTATTTTTATTTTATTATTTTTTATTTTGTTTAATTCTTATTTATTATTATTATTATTATTATTATTATTATTATTATAATTTTATTTAATTTTATTTAATTTTTTTAAACATTTTTTATAGTTTTTTATATTTTTTTTATTTTATTATTTTTTTATTATTATTATTTGCTTTATTTCATTTTTATTTTTTTTTATATTTTTATTTATCTTTTATTTTATTTCTTTTTTATTTTTATATTTATTTAATTTAATTTTCTTGTGAACATTATATTTTCTGTTGTTTTATTTTTTATATTTTTTATTTTTTATTTGTTTTATTTTATTATCTTTTTATTTTATTTCATTTTTATTTTATTATTATTTTTATTTTATTATCTTTTTATTTTTTTTCATTTTTTATGTCATTTATTTTTTATTATTTTATTTATTTATTATTACTTTTATTTAATACAATTTTATTTTTATAATTAAATTTTTTATTGTTTTATTTTTTATATATTTTAATTAATTTCTTTTTTAAATTCTTTTTTTTTTTGTTATTTTCTTTTATATTTTATTATTATTATTTATTATTTTATTTATTTTTTTCTTCCTATTTTTATTTAATTTTCTTATATTTTATTTTCTTGTTATCTTATCATTTTTTTATTGTTTTATTTATTTCATTTTATTATGGTGTACAACTGTGTGTGTTGTTTTTGTTGTCAAGCCAGTTTTATAAGGAAATCTTCATGAAAGAGTTCATTGATTCAGCATAAGGCGTTTGGCACATTGAAGTTTCATATTTCAGATTATAGGTTATTGAGGCGATGGTGAACAGTAGAAAACAGCAGACCTTTAATAAAACACTGAAGGTGTGAACTCAGACTGTGACACACACACATGCTAAAAATAAGCTGAAGAATCAATATATGCATGTTTACACTCTCTCACACACACACACAGATGTGAAATGGTGAATATATGACAGTAGAGCAGATGAAGGTCACACACAGACTTGAACAACTAGTGTTTGAACTACCAGAGGGGTGTGTGTGTGTGTGTGTGTGTGTATGTGTGTATTTGCGTATGTGTGTCTATGTGCATTTGTACGTGCCTGTGTGTATGCCTATGTTTTGTATGTGTGTGTATGCGTATGTATGTATGTATGCATGTATGTGTGTGTCTTTGTGCATATGTGTGTGTGTGTGTATCCATATGTACATGTAAGTATGTATGTATGTGTGTCATGTGTGTCTATATACAGTATGTGCGTGTGAGTGTGTGTGTGTCGATGCTAAATGTCGATGAACAGTGAATTTGCTCTTCAGACCACATGACCCGTAAGAGCTGACATATATAGTGTGTAGATGTTGATCGCTAACATGTGCCTGGTGGGGTAAAGTATGATCAAAATATCAGCTTGTGTAATAATTATGCAAGTACTGTAATCTGTCGTTAGTGTTTATGTAGTTAGTTGGTCTGTTAGTGGCAATTTCACAAAGATCTGTAAAAGTTTTGTTTGTATGTCACTATTTCAGACACATTACTGTTTTTATTTTGTAAATGTGAACTATTTCAAACATTAACTTTCAGCATGCTGTATTTATTTTTCTATTTATTTGTTTTTCTATTTATTTTTTCTATTTATTTATTTATTTGTTTGTTTTTCTATTTATTTTTCCTATTTATTTGTTTATGTGTTTGTTTTTCTATTTATTTATTTTTCTATTTATATTTTCTATTTATTTTTTATTCTATTTTTTTCTATTTATTTGTTTGTATATTTATTTGTTTTTCTTTGTTTTTCTATTTATTTTTTCTATTTATTTATTTATTTGTTTGTTTTTCTATTTATTTTTCCTATTTATTTGTTTATTTTTCTATTCATTTTTTCTATTTATTTATTTATTTGTTTGTTTTTCTATTTATTTTTCCTATTTATTTGTTTATTTATTTTTCTATTCATTTTTTCTATTTATTTATTTGTTTGTTTGTTTTTCTATTTATTTTTCCTATTTATTTATTTATTTGTTTGTTTTTCTATTTATTTATTTTTCTATTTATATTTTCTATTTATTTATTATTCTATTTATTTTTTTCTATTTGTTTTTCTATTTATTTTTCTATTTTCTTTTTCTATTTATTTATTTATTTTTCTATTTATTTTTCTATTTATTTATTTATTTTCTATAGATTTTTTCTATTTATTTATTTTTCTATTTATTCTTTCTATTTATTTACTTGTTTTTCTATTTATTTTTTCTATTTATTTTTTCTATTTATTTATTTTTCTATTTATTCTTTCTATTTATTTACTTGTTTTTCCATTTATTTTTTCTATTTATTTGTTTGTTTTTCTATTTATTTTTTCTATTTATTTATTTTTCTATTTATTCTTTCTATTTATTTACTTGTTTTTCTATTTATTTTTTCTATTTATTTGTTTGTTTTTCTATTTCTTTTTTCTATTTATTTATTTTTCTATTTATTCTTTCTATTTATTTACTTGTTTTTCCATTTATTTTTTCTATTTATTTGTTTGTTTTTCTATTTATATTTTCTATTTATTTATTTTTCTATTTATTCTTTCTATTTATTTACTTGTTTTTCTATTTATTTTTTCTATTTATTTGTTTGTTTTTCTATTTATTTTTTCTATTTATTTATTTATTTGTTTGTTTGTTTGTTCTTCTATTTATTCGTTTATTTGTTTGTTTTTCTATTTATTTTTTCTATTTATTCGTTTATTTGTTTGTTTTTCTATTTATCTTTTCTATTTATTTATTTGTTTGTTTGTTCTTCTATTTATTCGTTTATTTATTTGTTTTTCTATTTATTTATGTTTTTCTATTTATTTTTTCTATTTATTTATTTATTTTTCTATTTATTTTTTCTATTTATTCATTTCTTTTTCTATTAATTTTTTCTATTTATTTATTTGTTTTGTTTTTCTATTTATTTATTAATTTATTTATTTTTCTATTTATTTATTCATTTAGTTACAAAAATAAGATGTAAATATTGCTATTTGAATTAAATTTTTGTTTTACTTACAGTTATTTTATTAGTTCAGCTTAAACTTCATTTATTTCAGATGTTTAAATGTACAAAAAAGTAAAAAGTTTGTTGCTGTTAAGTTTTTTTTTCTATTGGTTAATAACAATATATATATATATATATATATATATATATATATATATATATATATATATATATATATATATATATATATATATATATATATATATATATATATATATATATATACACACACATACAGTTAAAGTCAGAATTATTAGCCCCCTTTGAATTTTTATATATATATATATATCCGTCTGTGTGTGTCAGGTCTTGCGATCGGAGATGTCCCGAATAACCAGCCGATTGGGATCGTGATGACGGTGTTAGGAGTGGTGGTGTTGGACTTCTGTGCGGACGCGACGGAGGGTCCGATCCGAGCGTATCTGTTGGACGTGGCGGACACAGAGGAGCAAGACATGGCCCTCAATATACACGCTTTCTCTGCAGGTACACCCAACCTCAGGCTTTATTCCCGGATGCACTTTATCCCAAACATAAAGCCTGACTTTATTTTCTTATTTATTCTGTTTTTCAGGGCTCGGAGGAGCGGTCGGCTACGCTCTCGGCGGCCTCGACTGGACTCACACTTTCCTAGGACGAACCTTCAAATCACAAGAGCAGATACTGTTCCTGTTCGCATCGGTGCTGTTCACCAGTTTCCGTCGCCCTTCATCTATTCAGCATCGAGGAGCAGCAGTTCAGCCCAGCAGCAGGAGCGTCTGAACGAAGAAGCAGACACCGAATCCAGTGTTAAAACCGCGCCGCATCAACCGCTCGACATGATCCACGAAGATGAAGCCCTACGACTACTACGACTGCGAGCGCCGCTCCGAACGAGACCTTGATATGGACTTTCTAGACGTGGAAATCGTGCGCAGCAAAAGCGACTCCGTATTAGCCATGGCCGACGCTACTTTAGATCATCACGATATGCTGTTTCTACGAGAAATCGAGCCGTCGATATTTCAAGATCGCGTCTCGTCCTATCATGGGTCTCCACCGCGACGCAGCAGCAGTACAGGGAGCCAGGAGTTTCTCCGAGGGAAGTTTTGCAGATTATCAGCGTTTCTGCAACAAGTGGAACATGACGGTGAAGAAGCGCTGCTTAATAATCAACTTAACGAATGTAAAGCTGCTAATGGACATCAGGTTGATATTAACGGACATGTGGACGCTGGTTTAAAAGCATCCAGTGCTAATGCATCAATACGCCGCAGACGACACACTTTTTACCGTCAGTCGTCATGCACTTTTTCGTATTACGGACGTGTGGGATCTCACCGCTACCGATACCGACGCGCAAATGCAGCATTTCTAATCAAACCGTCGAGAAGTATGAATGATATTTATGAGCTGGAGAAAAGGCAGAAGCAGAAGAACGGACAGAGGATTCGGCATCAGAGCGGGAACACGAACTCCAGCGGGGATACGGAGAGCGAGGAGGGGGAAGCTGAAACTACGGTGCGTCTGCTGTGGATGTCGATGCTGAAGATGCCCAAAGA
>CAIGQS010000097.1:51251-128751 GCA_903798195.1 Danio kyathit
AACCCGCTGGGTTCGGGTTTAATTTCCATCATTTTAGACGGGGTCGGGTCGAGCCGGGCTTGGCTTGCGGAGTAAATGAATAGTCATGTGATGCATTTTGATTAGCGCGAGAAAGTAATCAAATCTTTTGTTACAACATTAAAATCCATCCCTGCAAAGGTAAAACAAATGATGACGGAGAAGTTAAAAAGAGTGAATTTTGACTGCGGTCAGGCAAGCCGCCAGTTCAAAAGGAACGGTCATTCTAGCCGCCAAGGTATTTTGGCGGTCACTCATACACTGCGTATGACGGTAGAGCGCTAAACAGCAATGTATGTACAGCAAGCTGACAGGGAAATGACGAGGTCACTCGCTACACTGAAACCGCTGTCATGGCAAATTAAATGGATGTTTTTGGCTGGTAGAAGATGAACAAACAATCCTACCCAAAACTTGCAAAATTAGCCAGATCAGAACTCTGCATCTCGGCCTGTAGCAGCAGCAGCAGTGAAAGGGTGTTCGGTGCTGCTGGACGCACCATCCTGAGTTCAGGACTGCGCTAAAGTCATTTACAGTGGATTCAACAATGTTCCTCCACAAAAACACGTAGCCTAATCTTGGTGAGAAAAGGGTTTTTAAATTATAAATAAATATTAATTAAACCATAAAATCATAATGTAGACAGAGTAAATAGGCTATTCGTTTAATATTCAGCTTCACCGTCGCCTTACGGCCAGATTGTGGAGAGAAGTGGCAAAACAAATCCCGCAGAACCTTTATCTTAATTTCGTTATTGCCAAATACCCGTCATAATTTAGAATATATTTTAATTTAATTTGTTAATTAAGACTTCTTTTCAGTGGTGTGGTGGCCAATTTAAAGGCTAAGTCTATGTACTTATGCCTATTTAGAGTGCTGAGATTTTACGATGTAACAGAGGACTTTTTTTTTTTTTTCAGCTTCCAAGTGGCCTATAGCCTATGTTTGTTACGAATAAATTATGTTAAAACATATAAATGACTCATTCTTGAAAAAAGGCAAAAGAGCTGTGTTCATGTGCACATCTGAATAATATCGAGTTGTAAACGGGTTTGGGCTTTATAAAGCTGTCAATCAAAATGTACCTGTCGGGCTCGGGCCGAATTCTGTCTGGCTCGGGCCCTATCGGGCATAACTTTTATGGCCCGATTACAGCTCTACTGCGAAGCCTACTTTTACCCAATGTGTGAAGTTGTGGACGTGGAGCTGCTGCAAATACTAGATATTTTTCAAGATACTAGTATTCAGCTTAAAGGTGCTGTATGTTAGTTTTTGACTCTTCTAAAGCATAAAAATACCATAATATGTGTGCAGATATTTAAGAAACATGCTAAGTGAACATACCTGTCTATCTGAAAAACAATGTTGAAGTCAGATATTCTGCTTTGAAAATGGTTTTTCCGTGCCGGAACACTGTCTATGTTTAGGTAAATTTAACCTACACAATGCCAGTTTAGCCAATTATATTTCAGCACGCCGGGTGGCCTTGGTGGAAAACAGCGTATTTCATTCATTCAGAAAGGCTCTGAAAGCATGCGTCTGTGACCGAAATGTGACCTCCGGTGGACAGTAGACTCCGAAATGAGACGCAGATTCAGTTCCACATGAGGTTATTAATTATCAAATGATATAAATATTACGAACGTAAACATTAGGTGAGCAGGTTACACTATAACCGCATGTCCTAACAACACGCTTCATGACGAGATACGCAGTGATGAGCAATTTGGCTGTTTGCACCAGACAAAGCACGACAGCCATTCAGAAGCACAGAATATGCACTCACTCACGAAACGGTAAGGTTTAGAATCTGTTTAATACACATTAGCCCTCTTTAACATCATTAAATGTAGATGCTGAATCACGTGTTTAGTTCTAAAGTTCAATTTCAAACGGTTTATTTTATTTTCTATTTCCACCTCGGGGAACTCATCCCGAGGCCCTCAGACTATGCAGGGCCACTGATGCGATCCAAGACCAGCGACAAGACGATCCCAAGGTTTTCATAATCCTGGACCAGGCCGCATCCTGAGCAGCTGGTGTGGTGGTCATGGTGGAGTGGAGAGCATGAGACTGATTCCTGTGACGCTTCAGGGACAGACGAGTCTTCGCTGAGGTCCAGCATTCTCCAGCTTCCGGCACCTAGACTGCAGCTCTGCACAAGACGTTTGGCCATAGGAGATATAGTCGTGCCCAACTGAGCCTGGTTTCTCTCGAGGTTTTTTTTGTTTAATTCTTCACTTTCGCCAATTGATGAAGTTTTTTCCTCGCAGCTGTCACCACTGGCTTGCATGGTTCGGGATCTGTAGAGCTGCGCATCGATTGAATTGCTCCTCAGTGTTTGGACTCTCAGTAGTGATTATTAACCCACACTGACCTGAGCTAAACTGAACTGAACTGAACTTAAACTCTGAAAACTGAACTGACACTGTTTCAATTTACTATAGTCTTCTATGTGAAGCTGCTTTGACACAATCTACATTGTATAAGTGCTATACAAATAAAGGTGAATTGAATTGAATTTTTAATATCTGAGGTGAACTATCTGCTGCTGCTTTCAGTATAGCAATAAATGGCATGTAAAATGGCATTCAAACTCACATTGTTAGCATTTAGCATTAAATAAAGCACATGAGGTTTACCTGAGGTGATCACTGTCATAGTTTTCTGTTGTTCTGTGCCGTTGCTTTTATTTAGAACACGGTTTAAATAACTCGCTCCTGTCCTCATCTGGCAACCTGCGCTTCAGTTTGTTTTGATCCAGGAGTGCAATACCTAGTTCAACCACTGGGTGTCAAACTTGCATACTGCACCTTTAAAGTGACATTTAAAGCTTAACTAGATCAATTAGGCAAGTTAGGGTAATTGGGCAAGTCATTGTATAATGATGATTTGCAACTCAGGCTCAATATTGATACGTACATCAGTATACATTTCTGGAGATCGCAAAATACATCCCAGGGGTTACGTTTTTTTGCAGTTTTTGTTTTTACAAATCCACCAGAGGGCGCTGTGTACGATTTTTCAGATCTCAAATTTCTCTCGCGAGTGCCATTCGCATCTGTTTTTCTTGCGTATATCCATCAGAGGTCTCTGTCGACTGACTGACCTACAGACCAACCACCCAGCCCCTTCCCTAAACCCAACCGTGTTTTCAAAAGCACAAATTGACCCGATCACCTACTTGCCTAAACCCAACCAATAGTGTTTTCAAAAGCAATCCAGAAAAAGGAAAGCCCTTGCCTCATTTTTACCACGTTTTCAGATTTTACCACATTCTCACCCTGTTATTTACTTTACTACTGTTATTTCATTTTTGGCTTTTGTTTTTTTTTGTCTTACCTGCTTTCTGGAACAATCCTCACTGGACTCAAACCCCATCATCACGGTTAACTACTCACCACATTTCAAGTCCACCATCGTACATGGCTACTGGGCAAACTAGTAACAGCAGAAAAGCTGTCCACACGAACGTAAGTGGTTAGCTAGTAGCGCAAAGAGAAGCAGAAGCCTTCGGCTCCGTAGCGTTCATTTTAAAGATGAAATGCAACCATACGTAGCTTTGACTACATAATTTGCGATCTCCAGAAATATATACGGGAGTTTGTTTTTACAATGAACTTGTGTTGCAGCGTTCTGTAGACCCAGTACCACCGCTCCCTATACGCAGAGTACGCAGGTTGCGTAGGGCATCAACTCCAGAGGGGGGGGCACCATCTCGGTTGCTCAAAAAAAAAATTTTATATTTATTTAGTAATATAAACATGAACTGAGTGTAAATAAAAAATATATATTGATAATATGTTGATAAATACATTTTATAAAATGCATTTTATGGCAACGCAAAAAACATGTGACGTAATTTTTTTTCCCTGACCCACTTTCATTTGCGGCTGCTAGCAGCATATGATTATACTTGATGCAAGTTACATACAACTCTATTCCCGGGAAGTACAACAGCAGTCTGGAGCCGAGAAGTGGAAAAAAGTACAAGATGAATCCTGTGCATCACTTTAAGGTAACTTATGTCCATGAATCTGGAAAACATTATTATTTTTTGTTGTTCAAGTAAATTAGTGAGGCTAATTAATGTTTAACTTCGCCACAACTCCGCTAAATCTGTCTGATTTATTGTTGTTTACGTTCAGTTTCTTGCTTTGCTGTTATGCATTGTGCTTTGAACCATGATAGGACATGTTATACTGTATGACTTTTCGTAAATCAATGCGTTTGCCCCTCTTCCACATGTTGCTGCTAATTACACAAACTCAGATATTATTATTATTATTTATAACTTGTGCAATACTTTACAATTCTGTTTGCACACAAGTTACATGCACATGCACTGCAAATTTATTTCACTGTTAAGTATAATTCAGTGCTTTGTTTTGTCTATTTCTACATTTCTTATCGCTGCTGTTTTCTCTGAGAGCTGCCAAGTTAAACTCTCTTTACTCTTTAAATTCATGGATTTTGTGTTTTTAATAGGCCAGTTTTTCTATTTTTGTACGTTATATGAAATAACAAAGCTGACTAATATTCTGTGATTTCTGAAAGTTCAGTAACATAAAACGAGTCAAATTACTGTGAGCCACAGGCCATTAACTATTTTTTATTGCATGGATTCCTTAATGTTTATTTTTTTTCTGAATGTTAACAATAAGTTTTAGTTTAAAAGTACACATTAATCCTTAAAAAAAGGCAAATGTCTTTGATTTATACTGACAGTGAGGGTCAGTTTTGATCACAAAAGATTATAGTGCAATGTAAATCCACATGTCTGTTGTAGTTTTATGGAGCCAGAATCGCTTCACATTTATTTGTGGATTGTATTATATTTGTTTGGAAATATGAAACAATTCTGGCTCCTTATAGTTTAGAAACATTATGAAGAGTGCTTGACTAACCCGTTGTCTCAATGGTATGTCATGAGTTTAAATGACTAATTTTTTCTTTATTGTACATGCAGGGTCAATGCTGAAATTTGCCTTAAAAGAAGATGAGGTGGCATGACCAGCACTGTTCCAGCTGCTGCACAGGTACAGACACAGGATGCAGCACTGATGACCGTCCATCTCTACAGGTACAGAGAGGGTTTATTCCTTACCATTTATAAATGTTTGATATTACTCACTTAAAACAGTTGGGTTAATAATAACCCAACAGGTAACCCATAGATGGGTCAATTTGGCACCGACCTTCTGTTGGGTTATTTTAACCCAATCCATTGGGTTATTGAGGTTAACCCAACAGTTTGGGTTACAAAAATAACTAATTTGTTGGGCTATTTTTTATAATAATAAATTCTTCTTCTTATTATTATTATTATAGTAGTAGTAGTCGTCATCTTTATATGTAAATAAAAACACAGCTTTTAATACATTGGCAATGCTTTATTTAAATCCATGAATTTAGTGCCATTCTTCCAACAATAACAAACGCCCGAGAGCAGTTTAGTTCATCCCCAAGCATCAGGACAAGAGGGTTCTGTGTCTGTTGCTCCTCCTCCTCTAAGTACTGAACGAAATACAAGTATACACACATGAATTAAATAATGTCCAAAATTTATTGTCATAAATAATGCACCTAGAGGTCGCAAATCAACAAATTCTTGTTTTGCCTCCTGGTATGAGGGCCGAACCATCTTGCTGCACAATCTGTATGGCAGTGGAGAAAGGATCGCTGGCAGAGTTGTTGCACCATCTCCAAAGCGAGATCTCCAAGGCTGTCTTTATATCAAACAGAAAAAAACACAATAATTAAACTCAAAACAAGGCCCTTATATCAAAGGTGAAATGCTACAAGTTGAGATTAAAACAGAGCTGTTATGCAGGATTTTCTCACCAGATGAAATGTTTACTTGAACTAGTAGATCCTAGGCTCTCTTCTCTTTTTTGCAATACGAGAGAATCCACAGTGATGCATCTCCCCAAACCTCAAAAAGTTTATATTTGGTGTGTGGGTATAAAATACCCGTCCTGAGCAATCTAAAAATAAACAAAAACAGCACTTAAATCCATGCCATACAAACAGTACACTGGATTTATTAAAGGGATATTTTACATAATAATAATAATAATAATAAAAAAATACAAAAATCGGTGAAACACCCATCCACTCATTCACACTCATACACTACGGCCAATTTAGTTTATTAAATTTATCTATACTGCATGTGTTTGGACTGTGAGGGACTTGCAAACTCCACAAAGCAATGCCTACTGACCAAGCTCCAGGCCATGATGGATTCGCCTCTGCTGCTCCTACCTCTCCATGTACCAAATGATGTTAGCTCCAACCTTAAAACAGAAATTTTAAATTGTAAATTTGCACATGTATGCAGGACTAAATAACAACAAAAATCATGTACACTACTTACCCAGTTTAGCAATGGAGAAAAGATAACTTGAAGGTTGCAAGTGGTCATCTCCAGGGGTACATTAAACAGAGACAGAACAAAAAAAAACTATGAAACTATGCACTTTTAGCTGCAGGATTAGTCTTTTATGCGAGTTCTTAAGGTGCATCACATTTGCAAATTTGTTGGGCAAATAAGGTCCATTTTACATGGTCAATTGTGCACTGATATTCATCAGTGTGCTTAATTCTCATGCCCAGAAGCTTGCAAAAGAGTCAAACTCTTGATCACAGATTTCTACTGAAATAACTGGAACCTGTCAGTAAATTGTCATAACGCAATAATTAATATAAACAGTTTAATGTCTGTAATATCTCAATTTATTTGGTCAAATGTTCCAGGAGTGGAGTTCTGAAATCTCTGAACTGTGCTTTGACTCTATATCAGTCATCTATACTTACCTGTGGCCTCATGCCTGATACAGTCTAATACTAAATTCACACTAAAATAAGGCACAGAAACACTTTTGAAAGAGGCATTTGAGTCTTTACACACTACCAGTGCTGTTCAGAGATGAATAAATGCATTTACAGAAGAATTACAAATGTAGAATTTGATTTTAAGAAATATAGTGACATAAAGACACTTTTACAGTGTATGATATTGCTTAAGTGTGTGTATCGGTACATTTTTTACATCATGTAAATATTACAAAATACAGAGCTGTTGTTTTCTCACCTTTCTCAACAAGATTATCAAGAAGGTCCAAAGCTCGCTCTGTCCAGCGCAACCTACAATGAACAAACAAAAAGATTTAAAAAAAAAAAAACACACAAATTAGCATGAGCTGACAGACAACATTTATTAGTTCAGTCGTCACAGCATCACTAAAATCTCACCTGATTTTAAAACTGGGCAAGGACAATGTATGTTTGAGGACTTTGTATTATTGTTTATTAGCATATATTACTACTATTATTATACAAAGCTAACAGACGTTACAATATATATATATATATATATATATATATATATATATATATATATATATATATATATATATATATATATATATATATATATATATATTTAACTGTTGTATGCCATATATTACAAAACTGATGTTTAAACTGATTAAACATTTCTATTAGCATTTAACATGATCAGGATGTGGTTTCATCTCTGTAGGTTAGTATAAGATGTAGGGAAAATGCAAATTTCAGGGCCTTTAATATAGTACACACAAACAGTAATAATAACATTTAACTTTCAATAGTTCATAATCAAGTACCTTGAAATGGATAATGAATCCTCTTCGAATAAAATATATTAAAGCAAGCTTCTGCTCTGGTCCAGGATAACTTCCTCATGATGACTACAGTCTACAGCAATCCATTCAGCGCCCTCTAGCGGCGAATAATAGCCAATAGTAATATAATGCTCCGATTTCGTACTTCTTGGGAAAACCAGCAACTTCCTGAATGAAATGTAGCATATATATGTGTCCATATTAGCATTTAGATGTTACAGTATAGTTTCCTAGCGATAGGACAGTGTTTTTTAAGACAACATACCTTAACCAAGACTGCACGTGACTCCGGGTTGATGTCTCCGCTGGGTCCTAAAGGCGAGAATAACGGCGGAATATCTCAAATATGTGTATAATTTCCTCCAAAACAGCTGTAGAGATGAACCAATGACTGTATAAAGATGAACACGGAGGTAGAGAAAGCGTTTTTATCCGCATATACATCGGCTATGAAGCGCGCGCGTGTATCATCAATAATTAAGAGTCCAGGTGAAACGGATATAAAAAACGACACGGAGAGGCAATTTGATCAAACAAAATAACATTAACTTACTGCGTTAGAGCTTAAATAAACTTTATAACGCACAAACAACATCACGTACGCATATTAATACAGCTGTTCTGTGTCAGTTAAATCAGTTGACTGTTGAAATAAAAAAAATTGTAACCCAACTGGTTGAGTTATTAAAATAATAACCCAATAAAGGTTTAAAATAACCCAACAACGCACCAAATATTTTTAACTCAACCATTGGGTTAAGTTAATAACCCAACGTTTTTTAGAGTGTAGGAATGCTTCTGCAGAAGACATGTCAGTGTTTATTTTGATGTAAATTATTAATTTACAATGTAAATATTTAAATGTTTAAGTATAATGTTGAGTGTTTATATGCATGTTTACAGATGTCATTACTTTAATTTGTTCCCTTTGCCGCTGTTCATACCGCTGCGGCGGTGGTAGTTGGTGCGCCAGCAGCTTTTGACCGCTGGGTGGTGCTTTAACCACGGATTTTCAGCTTTGCCTTTTCAGAATACTGTATATGTATATACATAAATGAATAAGTAAATAAATAGTTTAAATACATATGTTTGTGTGTGTCCGTGTGTGTTTTTGTTCCTCTGTGGGGGCACCAAAGTAAAACTTTGCTTAGAACACTCTTTTGGCCCTGTGTAGACCAGTGGTCCCTAATCTTTTTGTCACCACGGAACGGTTAATACTTAACAATTTTACTGGTTTGGGACTTGTGGAGCTGCACATTGATGGATTTGCTCTTCAGTGTTTGGACTTTCAGCAGTGAAAATTAAACCACACTGAACTGAACTGAACTTCAACACTGAAAACTGGACTAACCCAGTTTACATTTACTAGAACTTCTATGTGAAGCTGCTTTGACCCAATCTACATTGTGAAAGCGCTACAGAAATAAACATGAATTGAATTGAATTGAACCATCAATCGTTTTCTCAGAGAATGACAAGCTGACAAAACATTGCTGCAACTCTGATACTCTAAAGTTTTATTTATGGGGAAAATTAAAAAAAAAACACTGTGCTATCAAAATGCGTATATTCCATACAAAATATGAAGCTGCTTGTCAATTCTTGCCACGTAACTCGCTTGCGCTTGCGCCATTCTGAAGAGGATTTCAACTGGGCGCACCTGAGAGGCTCAAGCAAGTCGCTCCCAATATGCATGCACAAGCCGTGCGCCTACATTGGAAATAACGAATTGGCACACCGTGTGTAAGCGGCTGCCGTCATTTGCGATCTCCAGCAGTTGATCTTCTTCTTGCTCAGACATGCTGGATTCACCTGATTTGTTGACAAATGGGTTGAGGATCCATTCCTTGGCAGTTCGTGGGTCCTTCACTGGGCCTTTTCCCCTTAGCAAAGAAACTTTCCAGAGATGTCTGTTTTTTACGCCCCATTCACACGGGGCGTCAGCTTCAACGCTTCCCATTCACTTTGAATAGGTGACATTAGGCGTTGCCGAACTGCTTTGTGGATCCGTCGGCGCCGCTTCAGAGGCGTTGCTTGCTGCAGAAGTTGGGACATGCTCAACTTTTCAAGCGCCAACGGAAGCGTCAGCCAATCAGATCGCTGTATGCAAATACACCAGCTCCAACAGTGGCCTATTGCTGACTAATTTCCAACTTCAGACACGCCCTCTGTCAAGCGTTGAAGCTGAAGCCTCGTGTGAATGGGGCGTTAATTATTTTGGTAGCTTGCGGGTTACATTTTGGTGCTCAAATGACAGATATGTAACTGTGGGAATGATTTTTTAAAATAAAAGATCGCTAACACTAATTGATAATTGATCCACAGATCAGTACCACCAGGGATGTGCAGTATTTATGATACAAGTATTTTAAATACAAAATAGTATTTTGTAATTTGTATATGATGGGGTTTATGACAATGGCTTAATAGTTTGTATTAAAATAATTTAGTGTCATGTATTTTTGTATTTTAAAAAAAAACTGTAAAATACTTTGTAAGAAGTCCACATGATGACATCATAAAAATGTGGCCTTTAATAGTGGTGTTTTCCCACATATTTGCCAAGGCTTGAGATCAGACTACAAAACTGATTAATATTGAAGAAGTTGATCAATAGTTGGAGTATGGATGGAAATTATGCATCACATATAAAGAAAGTAACAGACAAATAGGGGGAAAATTTGGGAGCAGGTCAAAATCAGACAGGAAAATAAGGCAAACAACATAAAATCCTACAGTGGCGATACCTGCAATACTTCATTGATTTTTTTTAAATGCCAGAAGCTGATCTGCACGTGCTCTTTATAGTTAATTACAAACTTTGACATAGTTAATCAGTATGAGACAAAAATATTAAATAATACAGTTTTTTGAGATATCTGACACAGTTTCAATCAACTAGAACTTCTACTAGAAGCTGCTTTGACACAATCTACATTGTAAAAGCGCAAAATAAATAAAGATGAATTGAATTGAACCATCAACCATTTTCTCATAGGATGACAAGCTGACAAAACATTGCTGCAGCTCTGATACAAGTTTTATTTATGGGGAAAATTAAAAAGCACTGTGCTATTGAAATGTGTATATTTCATACAAAATACAGTATGAAGCTGATCGGTCAGTTCTTGTCACATGACTCGCAGAGCGCTCGCGCCATTCTGAAGATGATTTCAACTGGGCGCGCCTGGGAGGCTCGAGCGCATCGCTCCCAATATGCGTGCACAAGCCGTGCGGTTCCATTGGAAATAATAAATTTGTGCGTGGTAAGTGAACGACCGCCGTCATTTGCGATCTCCAGCAGTTGATCTTCTTCTTGCGCAGACATGCTGGATTCACCTGATTTGTTGACAAATGGGTTGCGTATCCATTTATTGGCAGTTCATGGGTCCTTCACTGGGCCTTTTCCCCTTAGCAAAGAAACTTTCCAAAAACGTCTGTTTCTTACTCATTTTGCTAGCTTGTGGGTTACATTTTGGCGCTCAAATGATCGAGATGTAATCGTGAGACTGATTTTTTAAAATAAAAGTTCGTTCAGACTTAGATAATAAATAAAACGGAAATAATGAATGATTTCTTGTGTGGCCCGGTACCAATCGATCCATGGATCAGTATCACTGCTGAAGACAATCAAAAAAAATATTGCTTAAAGGTCCAATAATATTGACCTTAAATTTTTTATTTTTTTTAAACTGCTTTAATCTAGCCAAAATAAAACAAATAAGACTTTCTCCAGAGGAAATGTTTTTTTTATAGGAAATACTGTGAAAAATTTCTTGCAACATTTTTTGGGAAATAATTGAAAAAGAAAGAGCAAATCACAGGAGGGCGAATAATTCTGACTTTAACTGTATAGTTATTCCAAAACCCAAAGCAGATCCAGCTTTATGTAGGACTTTCAGAAAAACATGATGCTTTCTGTCATTTTGGTCCTTTTGTTATATAAAAACACGCCTCATTTTGTGTTCCCTGTCCAGCTCATCCATTAAGATAATTTCGCCAATGGCAGGGTCAGACAAGATGAAGAGAAACTGATCTAAATGCAGAGCTTTAACAAAAAGCAGAGCCTGTAAACCACAAGAGAAATCATCTAACAGTGTATGAAAACACAAACATCAGACAAAGAAGTGAGCAAACTGAGGGTAATAAACACACAGGTGCACTCTCAGAAATAAAGGTACGTGAGCTGTCACTGGGGTGGTACCTTTTCAAAAAGTACAAATTTGTACCCAAAAGGTCCACATTAACACCTTAGGGGTACATATTAGAACCTTAAAAGTGTTCCTCTTAAACTTTTTAGGTACTAATATATACTTTTGAGATACCAATATGGACCCTTTAAGTACAAATGTGTACCTTTTGAAAAGGTACCACCCCAGTGACAGCTCTCGTACCTTTATTTCTGAGAGTGTGGATGAGAAAGACAGTAGGTGTGCATTGTAATAAGTAACTATGACAACAAAAGAGTGGCTAGAACTAGTGTTTGAGCACTGAAACTCAGTGCTATAATAATTGGCATGTCTGGATTGAATCAGAACACACATTTCAGTGGCCTTTTAAAGGGCAGCTATGATACTAAATCAAGTTTTGGAAGCTGTTTGGACAGAACTGTGTATAGGTATAGTGTGTCTACAGTAATATTGGAGTGATTTAAACACAAGAAGTCTTTCTTTTTTCTTCATGAGGTTAAAATGGCATCCAAAACCCGGTGATTTTGAGGCCCACCCTTATATGACATAGGAGTGCGGTTTTCCCCGCCCACCAAATTGATTGACAGGTGTGTATTAACATGTCTCCATAGTAACACGTATAAAAAAAAAACTGGGATTACAATATCCATTTTGTAGGATCTATTTTCATCAAATTACCATTGTGTATGAAATGTGCTATATAAATAAACCAGCCTTGTCTTGCCTTGCCATTTTATCCATTAACTGTCTCTCTAACTGTCTATCTCTCAGATACAAGCGAGCGAGTGTTTTCCAACATTTTGTCCCTGGACTATTGTCATCTCCACTCCAGCCTCTAAATCCACGTTCTCAAGGCTACAGATGGTGACGGCTTTCCCTTGCGCTCCTCTGAGGATCATTTATATTGATGTATTCCTGCCGCTGCTCCTTCTCCAAGTGCCGTTTTGTTTGTCCGCACCGACCCCTTGAATTTTAAGTGTGGTAAGTAACTCACTCTTGTCAACAGATCTGTTTATTGGCTTCAGAATTATTCATAAAGCGCCACCAGTCACGAACGACGTCTCCCGGCTCTGGGTCGTTTGGGTCAATCTGAAGGATCCATGTCACATTACGTATTCCAGAAATGTTAAAATGCCATCACTTTATGTCTCCCTTTAGACTTCAGGAAAGGCCAAGTTTCACGACAGCTGGACAACTGGGAAAATTGATGGAGCTACACAGTATGAGCTGATGTTGAGGTAAATAATAGATTGATAATTGCTGATATGTTGATGATGTAGTGTGATTTTTTTTTTTTAAAGTCTATCACTGTCTTCTCGCAGTTAAACTTAAAAGCATTGAGGTATTACAGATGAAATTAGAAAACATAACCCAGGCTCATTCTGAATATGTAGCCCTATATACATTTCTGGAGAGCACCAAATATGTCCCAGGAGGTGTTTTTTGCACCAGTCCACCAGAGGCCGCTGTGTACGCTTTTTCAGATCTCAAATTTCTTTAGCGAGTGCCATTCACACCTGCTGTTCTCACATAAATCCACCAGAGGCCACTGTCGACTGACTGACTGACCAACCGATAACCCCCACCCACCCCCATCCCTAAACCCAATCCAGAAGAAGAAAAACCTGTGCGGCAGCCTTATTTTTTACCACATTTTCAGATTTTACCACATTCTCACCCTGTTATTTACTTGTTTGTTTTATTTTTTAGCTTTTGTTTTACCTGCTTTCTGGAAGCGTTCTTCACTGGACTCGAACCCTGTCTTCACGGTCAACTCCACTCTGCGCCTCAAATCCTCCGACGTACGCAGCGAGCCACTGGACAACCTGGTAACAGTGAGAAAGCCGTCCACACAGAAGTAAGTGGTCAGCTGGTAAGCACAAAACGAAACGGCGTCATATCACCCCGTAGCGTTCGTTTTAATGACAAAACGCAGCCTTACGTAGCTCTGGCTACATAATTCGCGATCTCCAGAAATGCATATAGGGCTACATATTCAGAAAGAGCCTGTTGGGGAAAACAAGTGGGACAATAGATGAAGCTACAGTATGAGCTGACATTGAGGTAAATAATAGGTTGATAATTGCTGATATGTTGATGATGTAATGTGATTTTTTTTTAAGTCTGTCACTGTCTTCTCGCAGTTAAACTTAAAAACATTAAGGTATTACAGATGAAATTAGAAAACACAGCCCAGGCTCATTCTGTATATGTACAACATATACATTTCTAGAGAGCGCCAAATATGTCCCAGGAGGTGTTTTTTGCACCAATCCACCAGAGGCCGCTGTGTACGCTTTTTTTTAGATCTCAAATTTCTGTCCCGAGTGCCATTCGCACCTGCTGTTCTCACATAAATCCACCAGAGGCCACTGTCGACTGACTGACTGACCAACTCACCGATAACCCCCACCCACCCCCATCCCTAAACCCAACCGATTGTGTTTTCAAAAGCAATCCAGAAGAAGAAAAGCCTTGCGGCAGCCTTATTTTTACCACATTTTCTGATTTTAACACATTCTCACCCTGTTATTTACTTGTTTGTTTCTATTTTCTAGCTTTTGTTTTTGTTTTACCTGCTTTCTGGAAGCGTTCTTCACTGGACTCGAACCCTGTCTTCACGGTCAACTCCACTCTGCGCCTCAAATCCTCTGACGTACGCAGCGAGCCACTGGACAACCTGGTAACAGTGAGAAAGCCATACACACAGAAGTAAGTGGTCAGCTGGTAAGCACAAAAAGGAACGGCGTCATATCGCCCTGTAGCGTTCGCTTTAAAGACAAAACGCAGCCTTACGTAGCTCTGGCTACATAATTCGCGATCTCCAGAAATGTATATAGAGCTACGTTTTCAGAAAGAGCCTGTGTTGGGAAAACAAGTGGGACAATAGATGAAGCTACAGTATGAGCTGATGTTGAGGTAAATAATAGATTGATAATTGCTGATATGTTGATGATGTAGTGTGATTTTTTTTTTTTAAGTCTGTCACTGTCTTCTCGCAGTTAAACTTAAAAGCATTAAGGTATTACAGATGAAATTAGAAAACACAGGCTCATTCTGTATATGTACAACATATACATTCCTAGAGAGCGCCAAATATGTCCCAGGAGGTGTTTTTTGCACCAGTCCACCAGAGGCCGCTGTATACACTTTTTTTAGATCTCAAATTTCTGTCCCGAGTGCCATTCGCACCTGCTGTTCTCACATAAATCCACCAGAGGCCACTGTCGACTGACTGACTGACCAACTCACCGATAACCCCCACCCACCCCCATCCCTAAACCCAACCGATTGTGTTTTCAAAAGCAATCCAGAAGAAGAAAAGCCCTTGCGGCAGCCTTATTTTTACCACATTTTCTGATTTTAACACATTCTCACCCTGTTATTTACTTGTTTGTTTCTATTTTCTAGCTTTTGTTTTTGTTTTACCTGCTTTCTGGAAGCGTCCTTTATTGGACTCGAATCCTGTCATCACGGTCAACTCCGCTCTGCGCCTCAAATCCTCCGACATTCGCAGCGAGCCACTGGACAACCTGGTAACAGTGAGAAAGCTGTCCACACAGAAGTAAGTGGTCAGCTGGTAAGCACAAAACGAAACGGCGTCATATCACCCCGTAGCGTTCGTTTTAATGACAAAACGCAGCCTTACGTAGCTCTGGCTACATAATTTGCGATCTCCAGAAATGCATATAGGGCTACATATTCAGAAAGAGCCTGTTGGGGAAAACAAGTGGGACAATAGATGAAGCTACAGTATGAGCTGATATTGAGGTAAATAATAGGTTGATAAGTGCTGATATGTTGATGATGTAGTGTGATTTTTTTTTTTTTTTTAAGTCTGTCACTGTCTTCTCGCAGTTAAACTTAAAAACATGGAGTTATATATAATGTGTGTGTGTGTGCGTGCGTGCGTGTGTGTGTGTGTGTGTGTGTGTGTTTACTGCAGTCATTGTTATTAGTTAATTTTTTTTATTATTATTACTATTATTATGATTAATTATCTTAGTGGCATAGTCACTCAATGGTTAGCAATGTCAACTCACTTCAGCAATGTCGCTGGTTTGAGTCCCAGCTGGGTAATTTGGCATTTCTGTGTGAATTTTGCATGTTCTCCACGTGTTGACGTGGGTTTCCTCCAGGAGCTCCGGTTTCCCCCACAGTGCAAACACATGCGCTATAGGTGAATTGGAGAAACTAAATTGGCCGTAGTGTATGTGTGTGAATGAGTGTGTATGGATGTTTCCCAGTACTGGGTTGCGGCTGGAAGGGCACCCGCTGCGTAAAACATATGCTGGAATAGGTGGTGGTTCATTCCACTGTGGCGACCTCTGAAATAGAGACTAAGCCGAAGGATAATTAATGAATGAACAATTATCTTGGTGCTTCATTCCACGTTTCTCAGATCAGCCTTTAGGCTCCTATAGTTTTCTAAAGCACTGTTACATGAACATTCCTGCAGGTAAGGTTTAATTTCTCATGTAATCTACTGCTAAAACACTATTTAAATAATAAAATAAAATTATTTTTTGTTCTAATCTCAGGAGATATTCATGTTTTGAAGCAAGCAGAACACTCTGACTGCTGATTACCAGGAAGGTTTTGTTGTTTTGCAGCATCCGCTGGGTTTGGCTCGTCTGGTGTGTTGAAAAATTATGATTGTTTCACAAAATATTGATTTATTACCAATTTAATTATTATTATTATTATTATTATTAATCTTGATGCTTCATTTCAAGTTTCTCAGATTTGGACCTTCAAAGTTTCTCAAAGTCTTAGAGGTAAGGTTTAATTCACATGCAATCCACTGATCAAACACTGACTACTGATTACAGGGAAGGTTTTGTTGTTTTGCAGCCTCCGCTGTGTTTGGCTCATCTGATGTGTTGAAAAAGTATGGTTATTCCACAAAATATAGCTTTATTAATAATTTAATTATATATAGCATGTGCGTTTTTACTGCAGTCGTTGTTATTAGTTCATTGTTTTTAATTATTATTATTATTATTATTCATTCATTCATTAATCTGGGGTTGCCACAGCGGAATGAACCGCCAACTTATCCAGCACATGTTTTATGCAGCGGATGCTCTTCCAGCCACAACCCATCTCTGCAATCCACACTCATTCACACTCATACACTACGCACAATTTAGCCCACCCAGTTCACCTGTACCACATGTCTTTGGACTGTGTGGGAAAACGGAGCACCTGGAGGAAACCCACGCGAACGCAGGGAGAGCATACAAACACCACACAGAAACGCCAACTGACCCAGCCGAGGCTCAAACCAGCGACCTTCTTGCTGTGAGGCAGCAGCACTACCTGCTGCACCACTGCGTCGCCTATTATTATTATTATAATTAATTAATTTGTTTTTCTGGTTAGTCCCTTTATTAATCTGGGGTCGCCACAGCGGAATGAACCGCCAACTTATCCAGCTCATGTTTTTTACACAGCGGACGCCCTTCCAGCTGCAACCCATCTCTGGGAAACACCCACACACACTTATTCACACTCATACACTACGGACAATTTAGCCTACCCAATTCACCTATATACCACATGTCTTTGGACTGTAGAGGAAACCAGAGCACCCGGAGGAAACCAACGCGAACGCAGGGAGAGCATGCAAACTCTACACAGAAACGCCAACTGACACAGCCGAGGCTCGAACCACTGACCTTCTTGCTGTGAGGCGACAGCACTACCTACTGCGCCACTGCGTCGCCATTATTATTATTATTATTATTAATAATAATAATATTAATAATAATAATAATAATCTTGATGCTTTTTTCCAGGTTTCTCAGATCAGATGTGGACTTTCAAAGTTTCTCAAAGCGCTACATGAACAGTCTTGCAGGTAAGGTTTATTTCACATGCAATCCACTGATCGAACACTCTGACTACTGATTACAGGAAAGATTTTGTGGTTTTGCAGCCTCCGCTGCGTTTGGCTTGTCTGGTGTGTTAAAGTATGGTTATTCCACAAAATATAGCTTTATAATAATAATAATAATAATAATAATAATAATAATAATAATAGTCATCATAATAATAATCATAATAATTAAAAACAATGAAGTAATAACAATGACTGCAGTAAAAACGCACAAACTGTATATAATTAAATTGTTTATTATTATTATTATTCTTGATGCTTCATTCCAGATTTCTCAGATCAGATTTGGACTTTCAAAGTGTCTCAAAGCATTAGATATTATGTGAACAGTCTTGCAGATAAGGTTTAATTTCTCATGCAATCCACTGCTAAAACACTTATTTTTTGTTCTAATCTTAGTAGATATTCATGTTTTGAAGCAAGCAGAACACTCTGACTACTGATTACAGGGAAGGTTTTGTTGTTTTGTGTTTGGCTCATCTGGTCTGGACGGCGCACATTGCTGATTGGCCCTGTTCCCTGGCGTCCCCTGGACCGTGTAGATGCACACGGAGGGCCAGCGTGTCACACAGTAACAGTAGCATCTGTCTGTTCCCTCCGCTGCTAACAAGCCCCTCTACACACTCTCATTCTGTCCGCTTTTTGTCTGCAGGTTTTCCCCGCCGAGACAAATTCTCCTGTCTTTCCCACCCGGTATCTTCCGGAGGCATCAGCGTTCGCGGCTTTCTCATTTTGTCAGATCTTGTTGAGTCTGGAAACAGGAAATTTGTTTTGCAAATGACAGTGGTATTAAAGGCCATGTTTGATTCTGCGTGAGTCGACTAGCAAAGCGATGACTAAAGAAGACGTGGAAACAGAGAAAGTGAGTCTGAATTAGTTTTGGCCTCTTTGAAGACCAGTTCTGTCTGATCTGGATGATGAATGAAATGGAGGAAAACGGGCGATCAAAAACTTCCTCAAACTCTTTGTCGTCTCAGCATCAGAGAGAGACGTTGATCAAAGTGAGCAGTTGTTGAGGTGAGATCAGCAGAGACTGGAGACGGTGTGGGCTGGGGGTTAAAGTGCGAGACTATAGTGACCCCAGGGTTGTCATGTAGTCTCAGGCCCCGTTTACACTAATGCGATTTGAAACGGAGTTTTAGATCAAAAACGATCCGAGTCCATACTAGCGTTTCATCTAGTGTTTCTAAACTTATCTCCGTCCACACTACTCCACCAAAAACGTATATCACGTGACCATTCACGCACTCTGGGCATGCACGTTCAAGTGTAAACAGGAAGCATGTGTCTCGCTCGGCATTTGGTTATTGTTAGTCAACAAACGCTGGTTGAACGATGAACGCGAGCGATTAGCGAGTGCTCGGACAATAGCTTGCCTCTTGCGAATATATGCAGCTGCTGTAGTAAAAAAGGCAGAGTTTAACTGCACAATGGCGCTTAAAACAGACAATAGTGCAAACAACGCTCCCATTTCTTTGTCCATGTTGTTGTTTACAGTGAAGGCTGGTCTGCCGTCTTCCGGTAGCATTATAGTCATGTGATAGGGGCTTGACGAATAAGGGAAGGATACGCAATGATCCAAAAGCCCCAATCAGGTAGCGAATGTCAGCAGCCCTGCCTTCGTTTTCAGATGTCTCCGTTTTCCCTCATCCACACTGAGACGGAGCAGCAGCGTTTTAGAATGAAAACGACCTCTTCAGCGTTTCCAAAACGCTCCGTTTTTGGGGCTCGAAAACTCCGGCGTAGTGTGGACGGATGATGTAACCGTAACCAATCTTGTGCGTTTTAAAACGAAAACGCATTAGTGTAAACGGGGCCTCAGTTCACAGTTTAGCTACAAAAAACAGACACAATAAAACAACATGTGAATTATATCTCAGGTCTTAGAATATCTTATGATAGCTTGAAGGACAGATTTAGACATACTGTAAGTTATTTACTAAAAATGTATCTGACTGGTCCTATCAAAGAACATTTTTTTATTGAACACAATCATGAATTATTATTGTGAATGACTTGCATTACTTTAATTCTCCAGTTAAAATACCTGAAACTCAGTTATGACATTATAACTGTTATAATATAACATATCATAATTTCCGGCAGCTAGCTCTCTGCAACTCTCGCATGGTCGCCCACCATACCTGTCAACCCTCCCGTTTTTCCCGGGATTCTCCCGTATTTTACAGTTCTATCCCGCTGTCATCCCGTAAAGGTATTTTCCCGTATTTCTCCCGTATTTTTTCTCTTTCTGAGAAGAGCTGATCCTCCCTATATGCAACCATACCGCCGAACCACCAGGGGCCGCCCTTGCTCCTAAATGTGAACCAGTTCTGTGGTTTCATTTTATTTAGGCATGGAAACCTGATGGAAACACTTTGAAATAAACATAAAAACGGCGCGATTCATTTCCTTTTCATTACAGGCGCCATTGCCCCTATGCAATCCTCAAAACAGTCAGTTCAAATAAAGATGCAAGGCTGTCAGCTGATGCGCTCCATAGTGATAATAGACGCTGTTTCCCAAGCGGATTCTGTACGTACGTGATTTGATGCTGAGCTCAAGTGGACACTGGGTTTTGGGTGCATGTTTGAACAGACATATACACATCATCATCATAATAATAATAACAACAGTAATAGCGGTTCATTCCGCTGTGGCGACCCCAGATTAATAAAGGGACTAAGCCGAAAAGAAAATAAATAAATGAATTAATAATAATAACAACAGCATCTAGACATGTCGATCTTGTTGGGTTTTATTTTAAACACAACAAATTTTGTCCTAAATGAGCATAAACAGTTAGGAAAACAGTCAAATGCTTTCATTATAGATCTGTGCAGTTTTAAAGTGACAGCTCTGTTATTTAATGTAATAAAACCAAAAAAATCTAAATGAGAGATTTATTCGCTGCTCTTTAATCAGAATGTTTAAATTATACAGTGAAGAAAAGATGAGATTTAATAACTTGATTCTATTTCTTTATAATAGCTAATAGTTTTATTGAGCTGAACTGTTTGCTAATTTATTTGCAGCTTTTTCTAATCTATACTCATTATTATATCCTTTGTAAATAATAATAAAAACGTAATTCTGATTGTTTCAGAAGTTTATTTGCAATGAAACAGCTCCAGATGGGGGGGGGGGGGGGGGGTAAAAATAAGTATCCCTTATTTTTACATCCCAATGTTGACAGGTATGTCGCCCACTGAAGCTAGGTTGCTGCCAGAGGTGGTGTTAGTGAGGCCAGCAGGGGCGCTCAACCTGCGTTCTGTGTGGGTCCTAACATCCAGTATAGTGAAGGAGACTCTATACTGCTCATTGAGCGATGAGACGTTAAACCAAGGTCCCGACTCTCTGTGGTTTAACCCCGGCATCCGGGCCAAATTTGCCCACTGGCCTCCCAACCATCCCCATATCATAACTGGCTTCATCACTCTGTCTCCTCTCCTCCAATCAGCTGGTGTGTGGTGTGCGATCTGGTCATGCAGGTGGATGCTGCACACTGGTGGTGGATGAGGAGTTTCCCCCCCAAAATGTGTAAAGCGCCTTGAGTGTCCAGAAAAGCGCTATATAAATGTAAGGAATTATAACGTTAGAACATTTCGTGCTTAAAATGTGTAGATTCAGTGGCAAACACGGTTACCTGAAAACTCCGTCCCACCGGCTTTACGGTGAATGCCTTTAATCATTTTCATAGAGTACTTTAAACACTGGAAGTCTTTTATCCACTCTTCGAAAAGTGTAAACGCTGGATTGACATTCAGCACATGATCACTAATCAGATGTGCCATTATTTGTAACTTTAGGTGGTTTCTAAAACTAAATCTGCCAGTGTTGTTTTCATTCTCTCGTATCCAGACCTTTACGTTTTCGCGGCTGTAGCTCCCTGTCATCGGAACTGAGTGATTGACAGCTGATATTAACCAATCCATTCGCGTTCTGTTCTAGCGCAGTGGGCCAATAAGAAGAGCTTGAAGGCGGGGCAAGCATTGCGGGCTTTGTTTACTGCTTTAAACCATTCCTGAGCGCTGCGTTTGGTGTTTTTAGGTGCAAAGATGCTTGATGCGTGAATGCCTCCTGAATCCGCGCATGTGGTGAACATTTTGCTGTGAAAACTGGTCGCATGACATCAATTTTATGCACTCGCACAAATGCTCCCAAATATATTTTGAGGTCGCATAGATGCAATTTCGAGCCCTGTTAATTGTGACCAATCGAAAAGCAGTTTAGGAAATACGTTCAATACCATCTGGCCAGTGAGTGATGTGAATTTTGTCACATGACTGCATTTTGGTTCTTTTCAACTGGTTCAGACCAAAGCAATCAGTGTGGTGTGAAAAGGGCCCAAAAATGGCAGAAAAATGCTGCAATGTATCATTTGTTGCCCTTAGTCCGGACCAAATGAACTGAACCACAGATGTGAAAGCACCCTTAGCAACAAAGACAGAATTAATTAGCCAAAAAGAGTCACTGATTAGCCAAAAGAGACCATGTACAATATATATCAGGCCTTTTGTACGAGTCAGTTTAACATAATTATTATCACAGAACTCTTGTGACACTGATTTTTTTTTTCAATTTTGACTCATTCAGACAAATGATCATCTTTAGAATTTCATTTGCTTTAAAGCCTCAGTTGAGACCCTAAAACTAGTAGTAATTAAAATAATACGATTACAGAACGCATCCTGAGGGAAATATTTATCAAGTCGCTCTGATAACGCAACAAAACCTATTTTATTTTCTTAATGATTCACACTCCAGGGAATCTTTAGGCTGCAGACTTTTTTTAAGGAGAAAGTTCACATTTCCAGAAGCTGTTAAACAGCGAGAGTGTGTGAAAAAAAAAAAAAGATTAGAAGAAAAAATATATTAAAGATTTGGCAAGAGATTCTGGTGCGAGCACTGGTGTTAGTGGAAACAAGAAAGTGTAAAAGTGAAGAGGCCGAGTTTCTGGACAGAGGAAAATGAATAAAAAGGCGAGTAAGGAATTATCTATCTCAAGGCTTAGTGTGTGGACGGATAATACAGTTATGGAGGAAAAGAAGAGAGAGCAGGTGGGTGGATTAATGGAAACTGACGGAAAAATGAAGGTGGCAAAATCTGAAGCTCATGTAATTAGAGATATTGGGTTCCACGGACAGTAAACAAACACAGCTGCCATAAAGAGAGACTGGTGACAAGGGAAAAAGCCTTAAAAATCTGCTCACTGCAGCCTTTTCTTATCAAAGTGACCTGCTTTTGTATTTTATTTTCCATTACGGACATTTGGTTTGATTTTTTTTACAAAGATTTTTGGAGTTCATTTCGCAACAACTAAAACTCAGCCTTAGTGCTTCAAAAAAATCCCTTCTAATTTAATGTGTTGCTTGCTGTTTCTTTGCAATTAGCTGTGAAAAACACTGAGTAAAAAGGATTTGTGCACCAAATAGTTCTTGGTGTACTTTAATAATAAACCAGCATGACTGCGGTCTTGGGCTGCAGCCATGAAATTCACAGAAAGCACCGAAAATGGCATTTAGTCATTAATTGTTTCTCAAAAAAAAAAGATCCCTGCATCAATCTGGCATCTTTTAAGCATGACATCATGTTGCGTAGAAAACAGCAAATCAGATTAAACTGCCAGTGTCTGCTAGTGTGTTTAATTTTATGAGTGCAGTATGCATCAGACGGTCAGTGAATGGACTGAGGACGTGCCGTCTGCTGCAGAGATCAAGTTCAATGGCTTTCAATAGATTTATAATGCAAATTCTCTGGGAGTACTGTAGACTAGACCATATCTACTGTTTTTAAAAGAAAGCTACAGAGTGCTCAGAATGTCAAAATGTAGGACTTTGTCCTGTATGCGTCCTGCATACTGTATTATACACCATGTACTGTACTCTCTTCTATTCCTGCTATGAGGCAGTATGCGAAGTATTAAAGCATAGTACTGTTTCCGTCTTTTGTATAAAATATGCAAATATTTAACTCGTATGTACAGTTGAAGTCAGAATTATTCGCCCCCCTTTGATTTTTTTCTTTTCTTTTTTAAATATTTCCCAAATGATGTTTAACAGAGCAAGGAAATTTTCACAGTATGTCTGATAATATTTTTTCTTCTGGAGAAAGTCTTATTTGTTTTATTTCGGCTAGAATAAAAGCAGATAATTTTTTTTTTTTTAAATAATTTTAAGGTCAAAATTATTAGCCCCTTTAAGCTATATATTTTTCGATAGTCTACAGAACAAACCATCATTATACAATAACTTGCCTAATTACCCTAACCTGCCTAGTTAATCTAATTAACCTAGTTAAGCCTTTAAATGTCACTTTAAGCTGTATAGAAGTGTCAAAAAATATCTAGTCAAATATTATTTACTGTCATCATGGCAAAGAGAAAATAAACCAGTTATTAGAGATGAGTTATTAAAACTATTATGTTTAGAAATGTGTTGAACAAATCTTCTCTCCCTTAAACAGCTAATAATTCTGACTTCAACTGTACATATTATGCACATTTTCCATCAGATGCACAATTGAAGACAAAATTATTATTAAATAAAATGATGAATTTTTAATTCATTTTCAAATATTTCCCAAGTGATGTTAAAAAGAGCAAGGACATTCTGAGTATTTCTTTTTTCTTTTCTAAGTAGGTCTCGTTTCTTTTAGTTTGGCTGGAATATATTTATGTTTATTTAATATGGAAAACTATTTACGCTGGGCGATGTAGGTAACCCCGGCTGGGTCAGTTGGCATTTCTGTGTGGAGTTTGCGTGTTCTCCCTGCGTTCGCGTGGGTTTCCTCCGGGTGCTCCGGTTTCCCCCACAGTCCAAAGACATGCGGTACAGGTGAATTGGGTAAGCTAAATTGTCCGTAGTGTATGAGTGTGTGGATGTTTCCCAGAGATGGGTTGTGGCTGGAAGGGCATCCGCTGCGTAAAATCGTGCTGATAAGTTGGCGGTTCATTCCGCTGTGGCGACCCCGGATTAATAAAGGGACTAAGCCGACAAGAAAATGAATGAATGAATGAACTATTTACATTACCTGACAAAAGTCTTGTCGCCTATCCAAGTTTTAGGAACAGCAAATAATAACTTGACTTCTAGTTGGTATCAGAAGTGGCTTATATGAAGGGCAAAGGCCTCTAGATTACGCAAATTTGACTAATATAAAATATGACCATGTCATGATTTTTAATGATTCCATTAGGACAGTAAGGTCTGACTTTGCTTAGACAAAAGTCTTGTCACTGAACAGAAATAATGTCCAGTATAGAATATAAAGTCATGCTGCAGTGGAAACGGAATGAATATTGTGTCTGACTCCATCATGAGCTGCATCCACACATCTCTTCAATGACTCAAATCACTTATTAATAAAGTCATCTGGAATGACAAAGAAAGCGTTCTTGCAGGACTCCCAGAGTTCATCAAGATTCTTTGAATTCATCTTCAATGCCTCCTCCATCTTACCCCAGACATGCTCAATAATGTTCATGTCTGGTGACTGGGCTGGCCAATCCTGGAGCTCCATGACCTTCTTTGCTTTCAGGAACTTTGATGTGGAGGCTGAAGTATGAGAATGAGCGCTATCCTGCTGAAGAATTTGCCCTCTCCTGTGGTTTGTAATGTAATGGGCAGCACAAATGTCTTGATACCTCAGGCTGTTGATGTTGCCATCCACTCTGCAGATCTCTCGCACGCCCCAATACTGAGTGTAACCCCAAACCGTGATTTTTCCTTCACCAAACTTGACCGATTTCTGTGAGAATCTTGGGTCCATTCTGGTTCCAGTAGGTCTTCTGCAGTATTTGTGATGATTGGGATGCAGTTCAACAGATGATTCAGGGGAAAAATGTCGACCTTCTGCCACTTTTTAAAATGATCAACTAGAAGTCAAGTTATTATTTGTTGCTCTTACAACTAGGATCGATGACAAGACTTTTGTCAGGTAGTGTATATTACATTTATCTTTATATTTATTTATTTTGGTAAAACACAATTTGCCTAATTAACCTAGTTACATCTTTAAATTGCATTTTAAGCTGAATACTAGTATCTTGAAAAAATATCTAATTAAATATTGTGTCATCATGGCAAAGCAAATTAAATTCAAAAATAGAAATTATATTAGTTATTAGTTAATAAAATTATTGTTTATTTGTGTAAAACAGCACTAACAATTAAAAATAATTTCACAGAAAGGATATATACTGTATAAATTATTCAAATAGCCAAAGCTCTTTTATATAATGTAACCCACTGGTCTACAGCTCCCATCCCGTTCTGAGCTGGAATCGAACTGGCGATTCTTTGTATGAGAGTCGGTTGCTCCAACAAGGAGGCCTCTAGCGTCTGTTGCTAGAGCACCTTTAGAGGTCAGAGGAGTGAGATTTACTTGCAACTTCGCTAGCTGGCGTCCATTACACTCACCCCCCTAAACCTCACTCCCATCCCGGACGAGCCCCCGGTGTAACCCACCAGTCCTACTGCACCCCACCTGGTCTAAGCTGGGATTGAACCGACGATTCTTTGCATGGGAATTGGTTGCTCTAGTAAAAAGGCTAAAGACCATAGCCTCTAATGTCTTTTGCTAGAGCACCTTTAGGGGTCTGAGGAGGGAGGTTTACCTGCATAGCACTTTGCTAGCTGACCTCTGTTACAATGTTAAATTGTTTTTATTTAGTATACATTTTTATTTTACATGCTATGTTAATATAAAGCATAAAGGGCTTTGTTTACGCTAGCTACTTTGATGCATTTTCAGAAATCTGATTGCAAGTGGACAGCACTATCAATGCAGCCGAACTAAACGTTTTCATCTATCAAATCATCTGCAGAGAGGGCAGGAATTCTGCTGATCTTCCTGAGATGAACGTATTCAATCACCTCTTTTGCATTGAAACAAATGAAAACAAAGCCTTATTGAGGGGTTTCTGGCAAATCTCACAGTATACTCTGTTTGTGCTTGCATTCATGCGTGTGCTGCTCAATAGCAGGACAGACAAATGAATGTCCTTCAGTCCGTAATTACAGGCTTCAGAACAGCGTGTCCTCTCCAACAGAAACATGTAAACAGTCAGCATGCATCACAGAAAATGATGGACTGATCCTCTGCTTTTGATGGATATTGATGTTTTTGCAGGAGATACGATTAGTTACTCTTTAGGGGTAACAAATCGCATGATCCATGCAGCCTAGATCATGTCCATGCAGCCTAGATCATGATCACACTGCATTTTTGAATGATTTTCAGATATGACCTTTAACATGGTGTGTAATGTAGCTGTTTGTGAATGTAAAAAGGTCTCTAACTCTTTTTCCACCTTTGTTGAGATATCTCAATTGAGAGACAACGCTTCTTTGCCACTGACAAGGTTTTATGGAAATCCGCATTCTAGGTGCATTGCCGAAAAGGAAGCCCTAGCACATGTCCTGAATCAGTTAAGATACTTTTGGGTCTCCTAGATAGACAATCCGAGAAAGTGTAGATCACATTGCATGTAAAAAGAAATTGTAGATCAGATTACATGTAAAAAAAAGAAAATATAGATCAGATTGCATGTAAAAATCAGATTACGTGTGAAAAAAATTGTAGATCAGATTGCATGTAAAAAAATACATTTTAGATCAGATTGCATGAAAAAATTAGATTACATGTCAAAAAGAAATTAATCAGATTGCAAATGAATGAATGTAATGAATGTAAAAATGAATGTGTTGTTCAGATTGCATGTAAAAAAGTGTAGATCGGATTGCATGTAAAAATCAGAATATACATAAAAAAAATAGTAGATCAGATTGCACGTAAAAAAGAAATTGTAGATCAGATTGCGTGTAAAAATCAGATTACATGTAAAAAAAAAAAATGGGCAGCACGGTGGCGCAGTGGGTAGCACAATCGTCTCATAGCAAGAAGGTCACTAGTTTGAGCCTCGGCCGGGTCAGTTGGCATTTCTGTGTGGAGTTTGCATGTTTTCCCTGTGTTTATTAATCCCCAGATTAATAAAAGGAGTAAGCCGAAAATAAAATAAATGAATGCATGTAAAAAGCAGATTGCATGTAAAAAAAGGAAATTGATCAGGTTGCATGTACAAATTAAAGTGTAGATCTGATTGCATGTAAAAAATGTAGATCAGACTGCATGTGAAAAGAAAGTGTAGATCAGATTGCATGTAAAAAGAATGTGTAGATCAGATTGCATGTAAAAAGAATGTGTAGATCAGATTGCATGTAAAAAGAAAGTGTAGATCAGATTGCATGTAAAAATCAGCTAATACATAAAAAGAAAATGTAAATCAGATTGCATGTAAAAAAGAAATTGTAGGTCAGATTGCACGTAAAAAATAAAGTGTAGATCAGATTGCATGTAAAAAAGAAAATGTAAATCAGATTGCATGTAAAAAAGAAATTGTAGATCAGATTGCATGTAAAAAAGAAATTGTAGATCAGATTGCATGCAAAAAAGAAATTGTAGATCAGATTGCACGTAAAAAAGAAAGTGTAGATCAGATTGCATGCAAAAAAGAAATTGTAGATCAGATTGCAAGTAAAAATCTGATTATACGTAAAAAGAAAATGTAAATCATATTGCATGTAAAAAAGGAAATTGAAGATCAGATTGCACGTAAAAATCAGATTACTGTACATGTAAAAAACGAATTGTTGATCAGATTGCACGTAAAAAAGGTATAGATCAGATTGCACAAAAAATTGGATTACATGTAAAAAAGAAATTGATCAGATTGCATGCAAACAAAATGTAGACCAGATTGCAAGTAAAAATAAATGTGTAGATAAGATTGCACGTAAAAAAAAAACTAGATCAGACTGCATGGAAAAAAGTAAATGTAGATTAGATTGCATGTAAAAAAGAAAATGTAGGTCAGATTGCACATAAAAATCTGATTACATGTAAAAATAGAAATTGATCAGACTGCATGTAAACAAAATGTAGATCAGATTGCATGTAAAAAAGAAAGTGTAGATCAGATTGCATGTAAAAATCTGATTATACGTAAAAAAAAATAAAATGTAAATCAGATTGCATGTAAAAAAAGAAATTGTAGGTCAGATTGCACGTAAAAAAGAACGTGTAGATCGGATTGCATGTAAAAATCAGATTACATGTAAAAATAGAAATTGATCAGATTGCATGTAAAAAAGAAATTGTAGATCAGATTGCATGTAAAAAAGAAAGTGTAGATCAGATTGCAAGTAAAAATCTGATTATACGTAAAAAGAAAATGTAAATCAGATTGCATGTAAAAAATAAATTGTAGATCAGATTGCATGTAAAAAAGAAAGTGTATATCAGATTACACATAAAAATCAGATTACATGTAAAGAAGAAAATGTAGATCAGATTGCATGTAAAAATGAATGTGTAGATCAGATTGCATGTAAAAATGAATGTGTAGATCAGATTGCATGTATTTTTTTTTAGATCAGAGTGCATGAAAAAAGGAAAGTGTAGATCAGATTGCATTTAAAAATCAGATTATACGTAAAATAGAAAATGTAGACCAGATTACATGTAAAAAAAGAAATTGATCAGATTGCATGTAAAAAGCAGATTGCATGTAAAAAAGGAAATTGATCAGGTTGCATGTACAAATTAAAGTGTAGATCTGATTGCATGTGAAAAATTGTAGATCTGATTGCATGTAAAAAAATTGTAGATCTGATTGCATGTAAAAAATGTAGATCAGACTGCATGTAAAAAGAAAGTGTAGATCAGATTGCATGTAAAAAGAAAGTGTAGATCAGATTGCATGTAAAAAGAATGTGAAGATCAGATTGCATGTAAAAAGAAAGTGTAGATCAGATTGCATGTAAAAATCAGCTAATACATAAAAAGAAAATGTAAATCAGATTGCATGTAAAAAAGAAATTGTAGGTCAGATTGCACGTAAAAAATAAAGTGTAGATCAGATTGCATGTAAAAAAGAAAATGTAAATCAGATTGCATGTAAAAAAGAAATTGTAGATCAGATTGCATGTAAAAAAGAATTGTAGATCAGATTGCATGCAAAAAAGAAATTGTAGATCAGATTGCACGTAAAAAAGAAAGTGTAGATCAGATTGCATGCAAAAAAGAAATTGTAGATCAGATTGCAAGTAAAAATCTGATTATACGTAAAAAGAAAATGTAAATCATATTGCATGTAAAAAAGGAAATTGAAGATCAGATTGCACGTAAAAATCAGATTACTGTACATGTAAAAAAACGAATTGTTGATCAGATTGCACGTAAAAAAGGTATAGATCAGATTGCACAAAAAATTGGATTACATGTAAAAAAGAAATTGATCAGATTGCATGCAAACAAAATGTAGACCAGATTGCAAGTAAAAATAAATGTGTAGATAAGATTGCACGTAAAAAAAAAAACTAGATCAGACTGCATGGAAAAAAGTAAATGTAGATTAGATTGCATGTAAAAAAGAAAATGTAGGTCAGATTGCACATAAAAATCTGATTACATGTAAAAATAGAAATTGATCAGACTGCATGTAAACAAAATGTAGATCAGATTGCATGTAAAAAAGAAAGTGTAGATCAGATTGCATGTAAAAATCTGATTATACGTAAAAAAAAATAAAATGTAAATCAGATTGCATGTAAAAAAAGAAATTGTAGGTCAGATTGCACGTAAAAAAGAACGTGTAGATCGGATTGCATGTAAAAATCAGATTACATGTAAAAATAGAAATTGATCAGATTGCATGTAAAAAAGAAATTGTAGATCAGATTGCATGTAAAAAAGAAAGTGTAGATCAGATTGCAAGTAAAAATCTGATTATACGTAAAAAGAAAATGTAAATCAGATTGCATGTAAAAAATAAATTGTAGATCAGATTGCATGTAAAAAAGAAAGTGTATATCAGATTGCATGTAAAAATCTGATTATACGTGAAAAAAGAAAATGTAAATCAGATTGAATGTAAAAAAAGAAATTGTAGATCAGATTGCACGTAAAACAGAAAGTGTAGATCAGATTGCATGTAAAAATCAGATTACATGTAAAAATAAAAATTGATCAGATTGCATGTAAAAAAGAAATTGTTGATCAGATTGCATGTAAAAATCTGACTATACGTGAAAAAAGAAAATGTAAATCAGATTGAATGTAAAAAAAGAAATTGTAGATCAGATTGCACGTAAAAAAAGAAAGTGTAGATCAGATTGCATGTAAAAATCAGATTACATGTAAAAATAAAAATTGATCAGATTGCATGTAAAAAAGAAATTGTAGATCAGATTGCAAGTAAAAATCTGATTATACGTAAAAAGAAAATGTAAATCAGATTGCATGTAAAAAATAAATTGTAGATCAGATTGCATGTAAAAATCAGCTTACAAATAAAAAAAGAAATTGATCAGATTGCATTTAAACAAAGTGTAGATCATATTGCATGTAAAAATGAATGTGTAGACAGATTGCATGTAAAGAAATGTAAATCAGATTGCATATAAAAATCAGATTACGTGTAAAAAAAATTGTAACTCAGATCGTATGTAAAAAAAGAAAAGAAAAGAAAGAAAAGGGCACAGAAATCAACAGTGCAACTGGGTTGTAACGTAGGTTGCCAGATTGAGGTCAAAATAAATCTTTAAGTTTTTAATATTTTGTCAATTGTGTGAGGTGATGAGCTGCATTCAAGATCTGGCAACTTGCCAAACATGGACATAAAGTGATATTTTGTAACTAGATTGGGCCATACAAATTACAAGTGTTTCCCAGGGGAAATAAAAAAAAAACTGGAGTGTGGTGGGAGATGGGTGTGAAATACGGGAGACTCCTGGGAAAAACTGGAGTGTTGGCAGGTATTTGCTCTGACCAATCAGAGCAAAGCAGGTTAATAGAAAGGTGGAGATTAAAAGAACAAGTCCTCAAACTAACCAATTTAGACAGTGTGAGGAATAAACTGATGCTGCCATGCATGTTATGAAAAAATTAAACCTTCTTTTGGCCTTGACTGGATGCAAACCTGTTGTACAAGACCAGTGAATCAACACTGAAAACAGCATAATAGAGGCGCTTTTAACTCTAAACTGAGGAAATCTCACACAAACATGCTTGAAATTAAATATTTCTTCTTCAGCGATATCTTAAGAGACATTGCATATCAAATCAGTGCGGTTCTATCTAGCTGATCGATTTTGCTCTTGAAACCGGTTCATACATCTAGCTTTATAATACGGATGGAGTTTGTATAGGTGACAGAATCAATGTTCAGTGTTTGGTGTGATGTTACGGTTCAATAATCCACAAAGAGCCTTGCGTATCATTTATCAGGAGTGTAAATCACTGCGGCCTGGGTATGTGAGAACATCCTGTCTATAAACAATCGTTCAGATGTTTTGTGAGGAATTATTGTCTTACCTAGATTGAATTTAATTAACTGGCAAATTGCAGCATGTATCTGGTACTATTATTTAAAATATGCTTATTTAATAATGCCATACTTCTTATTACTGACACTAAACTGCCGTTCATCTTAGCTTAGTCCAAAACCAATCACTGTTTTTGTAATTAGGTTTGTGACATTTGTTTTTATTCCTTTAAGAACATTTTGTTTTCCCATTAAATCGTGAAGTGTATTTTTTCCACTGGGAGGTATTTTTTCTTCTTAGAGCTTAAATGTAATTAATTTTACTATAGTCTTTAGTAAACAAGACAATATCTTCTGCTATTGTGCTTAAGTACTCTGTATGTCTTGATTTAAGAATGAAATTTGTACTGGTAAACAAAACAAAAATACTCTTAGGCGTTAGGATAACCATTCTAATATGAATTCTGCCTGATAAAATATTTAACAACTTAAAATAATGTAACTACATGATGAAAATGCCATTAGTTTTTAATATTTTACATTTTCTTATAAGAAACTTTAAATAAAACAGTTGTTGAGAGGGAAACCTGTAACCATTGACCTCCATCATGTATGTTTTTCCTACTTTGGAAGTCAATTTAGGTCAGTGGAAGTCAAAAGTTTTTAAATTTTCTCCAAAAATTTCTTTTTTTTGTGTTCAGCGTACTTATAAAGCTTTACAATTACTTGAGGGTGAGTAAATAATGGGTAAATGTTCATTTTTGGGTGAACTATCCCTTTAAGCCAAAAAGGTTCATTCTGAAAATGTAGCCCTATATACATTTCTGGAGATTGCGAATTATGTAGCCAGAATTAGTTGTTTTAAAACGAACACTACCGGGCGATATGAAGCCGTTCCTTTTCTCGCTTACAGCTGACCGCTTACCTCCATATGGACTGCTTTCCCACTATTACCAGTTTGTCCAGTACTTCGGCAGACTTAAAACTCAGAGAGGAGTTGACTACAACAATGGGGTTCAAGTCCGGTAAAAAGTGGGTAAGGCAAAAGCAGAATCCAAATAAGGAAAACCTCAAACACACTGCTTCCTTGTGTGACAACATGGGAAAATCAACAAGCCAGAATCAACAAAAAAAGCCAGATTACAATTTGATAAATTACACTGGGAAAAAGAATAATTTTGACATGTCCTGTGGTCTGATGGAACTAGGATTGAACTGTTTGACCAGTGTTACATTTGGAGGACAAAGAGGAAAGCTCACAAGCCTATGAACACCATCCCAACTGTGAAGTATGGGGGAGGCAGCATCATGTTGTGGGGCTGTTTTGCTGCAGGAGGGACTGGTCCACTTCACAGCATAGATGGCATCATGAAGAAAGAACATGATGTAGAAATACTGAAGCAACATCTCAAGACATCAGCCAGAAAATTAAAACATGGCCACAAATGGGTCTTCCAAATGGACCATTACCCTAAGCATACTGCCAAATTAGTTAAAATGTGCTTTAAGGACAACAGAGTGAATGTTTTGGAGTGGCCATCACAAAGCCCTGAGCTCAGTCCTATAGAAAATTTGTGGGCAGAATTAAAAAAGCTTGTGCGAGCAAGACAGCCTACAAATCTGACTCAGTTACACCAATTCTGTCAGGAGGAATGGGCCAAAATTCCTGCAAACTATTGTAAGAAGCTTGTGGGAGGATACCCAAAACATTTGACCAAAGTTATACAGTTTAAAAGCAAAGCTAAAAAAAATACCAAGGAAATGTGTGTAAACTTTTGACTGTCTAGAAAGTAAAAAAAATTCTCAAAGAAAAATTCTCTCAATATTCTGGCATTTAGCAAATGTAAATGATTTAGGTAATCCTAACGGACCTAAAATAGTAAACGTGTAGTATGATTTTCCATCAGACATTTAAAAAAAAAAAACATGGGTATGTTCCTTTTTTAGAGTGTATGTAAACTTCTGGTTTCAACTATATATATATATATATATATATATATATATATATATATATATATATATATATATATATATATATATATATATATATATATATATATATATATATATATATATATATACAGGGTGTGCCATTATATGGATACACCTTAATAAATTACATAGACAATTGCCTTCAGATGACCCCAAAGATAAAAGTCTAAGGGGTCAGATTGGGAGACCTTGGGGGCCATTCAACTGCCCCAATACACTTTTCAGGAAACTGTATTCAGGAAACCATTCCCATTTTATTAAGGTGTATCCATATAAATGGCTCACTTATTATATATATGTTGGGTTTAGGAAAGTATTTGATCTGGTCAATCGGTGCTTTTGGGTTCAGGGAAGGAGGAGTGTGGGTCAGTCGATCGATCAATCAGTCAGTCGACAGCGGCCTCTGGTGGATTTACACAAGAACAGCAGGCGAGAATGGCAAATTTGAGATTTGAAAAAGCGTAAACAGCGACCTCTAGTGGATTTGCGAAAACATAAACAGCAAGGAAACGTAGCTCCTGGGATGTATTTGGCGCTCTCCAGAAATGTGTACAGATGTACGTTTTCAAAATGAGCCTGGGTTGCTTTAAGCACAATCAAAAAATGATGCTTGTTCAAACAACTAGTTTAAAATAATATGAAACTACACAATTCTTAAGTTATTTTGGGACAACTTAATTGTTTTAAGTTTAATCCACTTAAATTTGTAAAAAATGATTAGGTTAACTTTGTGATTTGTGTTGGGACAAAATTAAGGAATTGTGTTGAACCCTGTATTTTTTTTTTTACAGTACATGGCATTTTGATGTAAAAACAGGGAAATATTATTGTATTGAATAATGTACCCCAAATACCCTTTATTTACAAATTTTAAAAAAGTAGTTTTGAAAAATACACCCATAAATTTCTGTAACTTGCACTGTAGAAACAAATAAGCATGAGAAATCACAGCTTATTTACTTTGTTTTTTCTTTAAACCCAAGTCTGTCTGAACAGCTCTTCAGTCTGTGCCCTTCAGTGTTTTGCCGCAGGGGAAACTCATCGGTGGAAAACTTTTGGTCCGACACACTTGTGTTCAAACAGCATGAAAGTAAGAAAGTGGAGAAAGTCAGAGTGGTAAATGCTGACGGCAGGAGATTTTTCCCCCCAGCGCGTCTTTCAATACGAGCTCTGCTTTAACTGGCTAAGGTCAGTAATTTCCCTCACACAGATTTCTGTCTATTTGAGAAAACTGTCGGTAGAAAAACATTCGAATGACTCCCACTTATTTTTCTGCGGGTCTTTATTGTTGCTAGAAAAACAGGAGAGAGTGAAAGAGAAATGCTGACCATTAATACCGCTCGTGAAACAGACGTGTGGGGGAATCTGACAGTCGTGAAATAAATTAATGCGATGTGCCAGTCAAAACAGATGGAAGGTTACAGACAATTACTTAGTTCCTTCCTATGACTGAAAAAAAAGAAACTGCACGACATTTGCAGCATGCCTGTTTTAATGTAATTGCGAGCATTCATAAAACTTCAAGTGATTTTTTTTCACCTGCTTGGTCATTCAGTTGCATTTATGGAAAGGTCTATGAATGCATGTCTATCAGGAATGCAATTAACTCCTGCAGCGTCATTGCAGGTAACTGAGTATATACAATTTACTGTGATGTGCATATGACAAAATAGCACTAATGAATGCTTGAATTGCTCTATTAAATGTGCTTATTTCTCACTCTTCGAATGTACAGAGTTTATATCTATATTTAAAACCATCAAGCCTCACTGGACAAGCAATTTATCCATCATGATAGCAAACATACTGTGTGCAATTACATCTGATGAGGTATGACTAGCAGTTTTTATTAGTTTTACTTTGTGAAGTTTATATATAAACTTATTTTGAGAGGATCACATGCTTATGATTGACCATGGCGTGTCCCACATTAGCAATCACATGATACACCAATCAGATGAATTTGAATATACAGTTGAAGTCAGAATTATTAGCCCCCCTTTGATTTTTTTTCTTTTTTAAATATTTCCCAAATGATGTTTAACAGAGCAAGGACATTTTCAAAGTATGTCTGATAATATTTTTTCTTTCTGAAAAAGTCTTATTTGTTTTATTTTGGCTAAAACAAAAGCAGTTTAAAAAATTTTAAACACCATTTTAAGGTCAAAATTATTAGCCCCTTTAAGTAAATGTTTTTTTTTTGCGATAGTCTACAGAACAAACCATCATTATACAATAACTTGCCTAATTACCCCAACCTGCCTAGTTAACTTAATTAACCTAGTTAAGCCTTTAAATGTCACTTTAAGCTGTATAGAAGTGTCTTGAAAAATATCTAGTAAAATATAATTTACTGTCATCATGGCAAAGATAAAATAAATCAGTTATTAGAAATGAGATATTAAAACTATTATGTTTAGAAACGTGTTGAAAAAATCTTCTTTCCGTTAAACAGAAATTGGGGAAAAAAATAAACAAGGGGGCTAATAATTCAGGGGGGCTAATAATTCTGACTTCAACTGTATATAGCCAGATTTCTTTACCTTAGCCAACTTCGTCCTAAAGAATCCCCCATCCAACCATACTCCTTCCCCTCTTTCTTAAAGAGCCCCTGTTATGCATTAAAAAAGGTCATATTTTGGTTTTGGGGGTCTCCAACAACAGGCTGATATGCATGCAAGATTAAAAAAAACACTTTCAGGGCTTACTCACACTATGCTATCCGAACCGTGCCCAGGCCCGTTTCCCGGATCGTTTGAGAAGTGTGAGTGCTCTGAATCGGGCTCAGGCACGGTACACTTGGGTGGCCCTGGCCCGGTTGGAAGAGGTGGGCCAGAGCGCGGTTCACTTGGGCTCAGGCGCGGTACGCTTACAGTGTGAGTGCAAGCGTGCTTGAGCCCGAAACTGAAAGCGAGACGTGACTTTTAAAAAGGGACTGTTTGATATGGATTAATTAATCATTCGTACTGTTCAATGAACGCAAACTGTCGTAGATTATTAAAGACGCAAACCCCTCACTGCACGTCAGCTGCGCCTTCAGCAAACTTCCTAATTCCTGCAGCACGAGGACTTTATGAATGTTTATGAGCGTCAAAAGTGGCTGATCTGTTCAACGAAATATTAGACTGCGTGTCACCGCATATCAAATGACTTAAACGATATAACTAAAGAAATCTCCACTGTGCTGAGTGAGAGCGCTTAATGAGCAGCGCGTCATCGATGACGTAAGCGCGCCCAGGCCCGAATGTAATGTGAGTGCGGGCCGCCGGGGGAGACGGGAGGGGGGACAAGCGTGCTTTGGCCCGGTTCAAGGCAACTGTACATAGTGTGAGTACGGCCTCATTGTCTTATAATATGCATTTATTTTTACCTAATTATCCCAACGACTCCAATATGATTCCTTCAGCGATTCGTTTGTTCCCAAACACCTCCTTAGCGTGAAGCTAATCTGCGCTGATTGGTCCCAGTGTGTTGTGATTGGTCGACTGCGTTCAGCGTGAGACAGAGAGAAATGCCCGCCACGACTTATCAACAAATTTGAAGTAGTCAGAGTGCAGAGAGTATGTGTGAGCCCAATGGTTATTCCTAACTTATAGTTAAGAATAGAGCAATATGCTGGTGTTTCACTGCATTGCTTTAAAAAAACCCTATTATACATTAAAAAGGTCATATTTTTGGTGGTCTCCAATAACAGGCTGATATGCATGCAAGGTCAAAAAACACTGTCGTTGTCTTATAATATGCATTTATTTTTACCTAATTATCCCAGTGACTCCCATATGATTCGCTCAGCGATTAATTTTTTCCCAAACCCCTCCTTAGAGCGGTGCTAATCTGCACTGATTGGTCCGATGACAGTCTGTTGCGATTGGTCGACAGCATTCAGTGCGAGACAGAGTGAAATGCCCACCACGGCTTATCAACAATATAGTGCAGAGTGTATGTGTGAGCATGCCTGCCAACACTCCTGTTTTTCCTGGGAGTCAGACCCATCTCCCGCCACCCTCCCATTTTGTTATTTATCTCGGAAAACTCCCGTAATTTCAACCATCCCCCCTGGTCCTCAGCATTTTGGTACGGCCTGTGAAACCCCTGGGTCGTCAACATTGGTATAGGATTCTATCGGAGCGACGGCCCAAAACATGCTTCATAGTAGTTACTAACACCACAGTACACAGTACTCAACAGTGTTAAACAGACACCTCACCCCTGAACCTAACCCCCCGGTCTCCCGGTATTTCAGGATCAAATGTTGGCAGGTATGTGTGTGAGCCCAATGCAGAAGTGCATTAAAGCAGGTTAAACACCAGCATATTACTCTACTCTTAACCATAAGTAAAAACAGTGGCACACATTCAGTATTAATTCACACAGTGGCAAAAGCTGAAATATTCTGAAACTTGACCAGTGCACGTGTGTAGGAACAGCTGACAATGGCCATGGCAATGACAAACGGCAGTGGATCGTGAGCTCACAAACGCATTTAAATCCATAAACAAAGCAGCACCCGTCACATTTTCAACGTGGTTTTAGTCGCGATATGAGAATATAAAGAGTAAACCTGACACAGTAAAAGCAACAAAACACAAGTAACAAAACACAATTAAATACATCATTTGCAAGCTAGAGAAAACAAGGAGGCAACCACTTTAATCACACTTAAGTTACTTGCACTTGTGAAATGAAGAAAGGAACTGATTCATAAACTGTGTACTGTAAAGTTCCTGTCAAGCTCTGACAAAGTCCCTTACATCAATAGTCTTTTCTGATCCTTCCTTTAACAAACGGCTGACGAATCCCCAGTTGTAAGCGTGTCGATTACTGAAGCACTCGTCAGAAAAATGACCGGAACACAGCACAAGGCTGGGGCTATAATGCTGAGGTATTTTTGCAAAAATAAACTTCAACCACTGACTCTTCACAGCCTCATCAGGAAAAGTAACACTTATATAACACTAACTTTCCCTCACAGTTCAGAGCGCAGTGCTACAGTGATCTGCTACAGTGTTTGTCTTTTTCTGCAGTGTTTGTGAGCGGGGCCGGGGGTTTCAATTTTTCCGGGTCTATGCGCACAACAAATGGGCGGGGCTTAAGTTCTGTATTAACATCACACCGACACGGCTAAAGACTGTGGCGATTCATTCGAACCACTATGAGTCAACTCTTTTATAGATGAATCAATAGTTTTAAACACTGTGCACTTTCAGATTTAAGCCTTAGCTGGATATTTCGCTTCACTTCGAGCTGTGTTACACACTGCATGGAAGCTCGTTTTCAAAAACCTATGATAGGGGCTCTTTAAATACACTGTAAAAAAAATTGACGTAACTTAAAATTAAAAAAGAAAAAACCTCCAGGATATTTTTAAGTTGACTTAACTTTCAACCCAATTACTGCAATTGACTCCATTTATTTATTTATTTTAAGTAAACTCAAAAATGTCCTGAACTTTGTTGCCTTAAAATTAAGTTATGTAAAAAAAATTTTTTTTTACAGTGTAGGGGGAGTTCTTCAGACCTACCTGAGCTCAGACTCCTCTCTCACCCAATGAAGTCAAATGGACCCTCTTGACGTAAGAAATATATATTTTTTCCAACAATGATGCCTCTTGTGCATCATCTTATTATCTTTTGAGAGAAGCCTGTGTCATTTCCAGTCAAAAAAAACTTGCTGGTTGAATAAAAGTAACTTTAAGTCAGAATTTGCCGGCAATATGTTTAATTTCGGGCTTGACTGTATATTTATTAATATAATGTGGAGATTTGCTGAATTTGAATTAATGTTTGCAAGATTTCCGTAGTTTCTTCTCAGTCTTAGCAGCTACAATCAGCTTTTCCCTTGAACTTGCAGCAGTCGACATGAATAGAGACAAAACGCCGTCACTCACAGACTCAGAACTATTCAAACAATCACAAAAGCCTCAGATTTTACAGCTCAACTTACAAAATGCTGCTGATGTTCGCCACGTTTTCAAACCACTTTCAATGTGTCCATCAAAACTGAGAAAAAAAATTGCATTTCAAGCTCGGCTGCCACTGGCTTCAGTCTCCAGTTCCTAAACAACAGAGTAATAAGACATATTCAGTGCTTGTGGGAGCATCGTGACTGTGACCGTCGCTCTCTAGAGAAGCTTTCTAGTGAACTTTAACACCAGCTCCATGCATTGGGACACAAGGTCAAATGAGCTGTTCTGTCCTATGTGGGCATCAAAATCACTTTAGTGGTTGCAGAAAACTTTAGACTCTATAGACTGAGATTTTCAATGGACCCTTTTCACATTTCCGGGTTTTTCAGTAGCAGAAGTCGTCATAGTTGGGTAAACTTAGGACTCTATTTTAACGATCTAAGCGCAATGTCTAAAGTGTATGGTTACATTAATATAGCCTTCAACCCGACGCGGACGTCCTGGAGCATCCTGGGGCGCTGTTTTTCCACATGTCAATGTTTATCAATAGTAAGAACAACATTGTTGGGGTGTGTCTGAATCCCCTATTTTAAGAATGCAAAAATATGAGCCCCTTTCACACATACAAACTCTACCAGAAAATTCGGTGTTCGAGTCTGGTGAAGAACGGTTCCAGAAAGCGGGTAAGACAAAAACAAAAGCCAAAAAATAAAATAAAAAGTAAATAACAGGGTGAGAATGTGGTCAAATCTGAAAACGTGGTAAAATCAGGCGAGAGCTTTTCTTTTTCTGCATTTTTTAAAACAGTCAGTTGGGTTTAGGGAAGTGGGTGGGCGGGTCAATCTGTGCTTTTGAAAACATTATTGGTTGAGTTTAGGGATTAAGGAGGGTGGGTCAGTCAGTCAGTCAGTCATTGAGTCAGTCAGTTGGTCAGTCGACAGTGGCCTTTTTGGTTTACGTGAGAACAGCAGGTGTGAATGGCACTCGCGAGAGAAATTTGAGATCTTAAAAAGCCTAAACAGAGGTGGATTCGCAAAAACTGCAAAAAAACGTACCTCCTGGCACGTATTTGGTGCTCTCCAGATATATATATATATATATATATATATATATATATATATATATATATATATATATATATATATATATATATATATATATATATATATATATATACAGGGGTATGTTTTCAGAATGAGCCTGGGTTGGTTAACGTACACACAACGTCAAGCTATAACATCATTAGATGTTGATATTTGGTTGATTTTAGGTTGGACGTTGGACATTGACGTCGGCCTGATGTTGGATTCTGACATCACCCAATTTTCATCTCCAAGCAAAATACAACATCCCCATGACATTGGGGCACAACGTCAATCTGACGTCATGTTGACATCCTGTTCCTGCTGGGTACTCTCTTAATGAGTTCTGGGTGTGTTTTAAGCATAACATACATTCAACCAATCAGAGTCTCATTTCCCAGTCTCTTTAAGATTTAGTAGCGTCACGCCATGGCGCATTTGGTATTTACATTGTGGACTTTATACATGGAAAAACCGAACACATCACTAACAAGAAAACAGTTAAAGATCATCTGCACATGGATATAGACCCTCTAGAGAACGAACCTACTCCATTCGGCCTTTTACTTTCTCTTTACTTTACTTTTACTCTTTACTTTACTCCTTTACTTTCGTGGAGTGTTTTTTTTTCCATGTAGAAAATAATATATTTTTTAACATTTTAATCCTTTAATTATTTTCATATGCAAAGATATGTAAGTATTAAGCAATGTATATGCGCGTTTTGGACCCGCATAGGCGCATAACCAATGCAATCTTTAAATGAAAAACTCTGCCCCGCTGGCTTTAGACCAGCTTTTTGTTGATCAAGATGCTGATGGTTGTTAAACGTGTCATAACAGTCTTGTGAAAAGGGTCCAAGATTTTTAAGTGCATAATGTGTTATGAGTCTTAGGGTGCTTTCACATATGTGGTTCGGTTCATTTGGTCCGGACCAAAGGCAACAAATGATACATTGTAGCATTTTTCTGCCGTTTTGGGTCCTTTTCACACCACACTGATTGCTTTGGTCCGAACCAGCTGAAACGAACCAAAATGCAGTCATGTGACAAAATCTACATCACTCACTGGCCAGATGTTATTGAACGCATTTCCTAAACTGCTTTTCAATTGGTCAGAATTCACGTGGAACTACCGCAAATAAACAAACCGGCAGACACACAATGTCGCTGACGCAGTATCCCTGGTCATAGTATACTATGTAGTTTGTATGGATCACTTTAGACAAACTATACATTTCGAGAATGAAGGGCAGCTGGGGCTGGAAAACAATGTTTTAATGCATTGCAATCGGTGAAAGCATTAGGAGAAGGCGTGAAATAATTTAGCTAAACTGCGACATGGTCATCTTTCGGAAATATCACCAATGATCCATCAGGTAATGCTTCTCCCTCTCTCTCTCTCTCTCTCTCTCTCTCTCTCTCTCTCTCTCTCTCTCTCTGTTTAAAACTGTTGGTAAAGCGCTGTCAACAAATATTTTTCCTCCAAACCCCATAAAATAGACAGCGCATCGCACTACGGCAGCTGGATTAGTCCAAAAAGGCGCAGTACTTTTTGCGGTTGGGTCTGTTTTAGTTTGGATCACGTTCTCACCACAAACGAACCGCTCCAGGGTTCGTTTGAAAGCGTACCGAGACCACCTCTTCAAGCAGGTCTCGGTACGCTTTTTTGGTGCGCTTTTGGTGCGCACCCGAGTGCGATTGCTACGTTCTCACCTGCCCAAATGAACCGCACCAAGAGGGAAAACGAACTCTAGTGCGATTCAACCGAACTAAATAAGGCAGGTGTGAAAGCACCCTTATTTAGCCAGATAAAGCATCTGATGAACATTGAAACCTTGTTAACTTGCTAACATGAATTCTAAATGTAGTTTTCATGCATACAAGTTTTCAAATTTGAGAACATATAAGTCAACATAAGTCATTTATTCTTTAATCTCTTGAAGTTCAGAGACACCATATGCATTATGAATCTAATACAGCAAATGTACGTTTCTGTCTGTCTAAAAATATCATGACTTAATTACTGCTTTTCATTATATATTTAAATGACGCAGTTTAAATCATCTCTAGGCTTTTGTACTGATTACTATTTTAGATTTTTGTGCAAGTTTTATTTTGTTAAAAGTTCAGTAATTTTGTTATTCTATTATTAATATTTTTAAATGTCTTGTTTTGTTTTTTATATACTATATAGTTAATACTGTATTGTTATTTTTTTCATTGTTTTTCATTGAAGTTGACCTATTTCAGTACTTCTAGAAAACGTTGCCTTGGTAACTAGCTGAAATCATGTTAACATTTAAAATAAAATAAGTGAAAAAGGTAATTATGATTATTCATATTAATTAGTTTTATATATATATATATATATATATATATATATATATATATATATATAAACTCTGACTTAAATTGCACATTGCTAGATTTAATATATTTTAACATTCAAAATAAATGTAATTAAGGTTAACTTATTTTAGTAATTCTAGAAAATGTTGCCCTAGTAGTAGCTAAAAATACATTTAAGTTTAAAATAATCTAAGTTCAATAAAAAAGTAATTATGATTATTCTTATTAATTAGTTTTTTCCAATAACCCTGCCTTAAATTACATTTAACATTCAAAAGTAATGTAATTCCGCACCTTTATATATAAATGCTATAGTATTCATTTATTCACTCATTTTCCTTCGACTTAGTCCCTTTATTCATTAGGGGTCGCCACAGCGGAATGAACCGCCAACTTATCCAGCATATGTTTTACACAGCGGATGCCCTTCTAGCTGCAACCCATCACTGGGAAACACTCATTCACACACACCCTACGGCCAATTTAGCTTATTCAATTCACCTATAGCGCATGTGTTTGGACTGTGGAAGGAAACTGGAGCACCCGGAGGAAACCCACACCAACATGGGGAGAACATGTAAACTCCACACAGAAATGCCAACTTACCCAGCCGGGACTCGAACCAGCGACCTTCTTGCTGTGAAGCAACAGTATTAACCACTGTGCCATTATGTTGCCCTTGTAGCATTTTGTTAACCTAAAAAATACATTATTTAAGCACGATAATCAATTCACATACTTAATATTTAAAAATGCAATTTATTTTAAGTATAAAATTAATCAATGAAATTTCTTTACTCTTTAAAAATGTATAAAAGATTTAAATTAAAAATAATAAAGTACAAAAAGAAAATATAAAACGTTGTTCTACTTCAATATTTCTTCTTTATTTCAGTGTGTCACTTGCTGATTCTCTGTATTTCTGAAATGTAATAATTTCTAAAAGAAACCTGTTTATAGTGTGTATGGGAGTTTCCCAGTACTGGGTTGCAGCTGGAAGGGCATCCGCTGCGTAAAACATATGCTGGAATAGTTGGCGGTTCATTCCGCTGTGGCGACCCCTAATAAATAAGGGACTAAGTCGAAAGGTATAATCGAGTAAATAAAAGAGTCTCTCTGTGTTGGTGATGAAGCACCTCACGTCGTCACATACCGCCACAAAATTAGTGGCTACGCAGATAACATGAGCTCTGCTACCAAATGAGGAGATGAAGCCACGACGTCAAAGCAAATAAAACTAGATTTTTCTCCAGCACAAACACTTATTACTCAGACAGAATTAAACTATAGGTGGGCATAGATTAATTTTTTTAATCTAGATTAAAATGGCTCATTTTAATTCTGCTCGGGTTTTTCAAACCAGGTGGCGCATTAGACCAGCGGCTCATCTGCGGTTTCCAAAATGCATCACAAACTGCTTGAGAAACTGTTCTGCTATGATAATTGGTGATGAAAATAAATGATGTTCAATAAGATGTAATTGTGTTTACTGACTGTTTATTTAGTTTAAACATGAATGTTGAACTGTAGGCCTACAAAAGCTCCAAACAGAGATTTTTGATGACCTTAATCTGACTAAAGTCATAACTGAACTGGAATTAAGATGTGAAGTATGCATATATTAGTGGCATTATTGAAGTAAACACCGCGGTCTTTAGGGCCTTTCGCCATATTTGCCAACAAGATCCACACGCGGCTGTCAGTAAAGGACCCCCCACACACACACACACACACACACACACACACACACAAACACATCACGAAATGCAGAATTTTTTTTTCTTTCCATTTGTCGTGCGTTATTAAATTCCATAACACTCTCACCAGTCCTTACTCATTATTTGAGTCTAATACCCCAGTTTGTCATTGAGCATGAATGAAATGTTCGTGAGTTAAAGTGAAACTGCCAAACTGCAGTTAGAGTCAGGCATCCTGCTGATTTGATTCAGAAGGGCACTCTTTTGTCAGACGGCTCACCGGTCAGGTATACACAGGGCCGGCGCGTTCATAGAGGCGACCTAGGCGGCCGCCTAGGGCTGCATAATTGTGAGGGCGGCAAACACGCCCCGCCGCCCAACCCAACGTGCTGACTTTTACTGTACATCCACACCGAAAGCGGCGTCAAAGTAGCCGGAAGTCATTCACTTTCAATGGGAGCCGGCGGCGATAAGCGGCGAGGAGCAGCGCGGCGCGTCTTCGCCGGTGTGGGTGTCGAGGACAGTTGAAATCAAGTCAACTTTATGGTAATGAGCTGTGACGCAGTTCGGCGGTAAGCAATCGGAATGTAGAAGTCCACCGCTTGAGAGGAGTCAGAGAACACGGTCACTGTGAACTTTGGTTCCGACCACAGTTGTTCCCAAGGATTTTAATATTACGGTCGCCGGATTTCCAATTGTTTGCAATGTTTTTCTTACAGTAACATACATTAAAAAAGTACTGGCGAGTTACTCATGTGCATCCATGTTACATATTTTTTACTTTAAAAAAGCGGGAATTTCATGCGAAAATACAAAACAGTATTGCTGCTTCAGAATATTTCAGACATATGGACACATTGGATAATTAAGTGGATCAAAGTCACACCACATGCAACTAGATCTTCCGTAAGTAAATGAATTTGATAAGAAGAAAACATGTTTTATGCGGGAGTGTAACTGATTTGCTGATATGCTGCAACGGCTCCTTTAAATACGAGATCAATGTAGTGAATTTTGACGCTCTCGCTGCCGGGCAGCCAGAGCGACCTTTGACGTTCTCCCTACTTTCAGTGTAAACGTACAGTTATCCGCATCCCCCCCCCCCCCCCCGGCCCTGGGTATACACCCGCGCTAATATAGCAAGGAAAGTCATCAAAGCTTGCGTAAAATAGACCCAGCTCCCAACCCAACTTTGAGAATAGATTAACGACGATATTTTTTTATCGCGCGATAAGAGTCTCGCGTTAACGCAGCACGTTAACGCCGATAACGGCCCACCACTAAATTAAACATAATAATATCTAGATATATAGTTGAGGACATGCTGCTGTTGTCACTCACATTGTCCCACAACAACATTAAAATAGTGTACATTAGTGTACAATCTTTTATATTCATGTTATAGTTTTTTGACAAATTAGATTTTTTTTTAAGTAATTTATTAGTTACTTTCCCTGGTAATTAGTTACATTTATAACTATGTAACTCAGTTACTAACTCAGTTACTATTAGTGAGAAGTAACTAGTAGCTATAATTACTCTTTTAAAGCGCAACACTTCTCTTACCTGGATAAAAACCAAAACCAGCAAACTCTCTGAGCTGTGAGTTTTGAGAAAGATCTTGCCTTTCTGTTTAATATGCATCAGACGCTCCATAAAGGCTGTGGGCGTACAGTACCATGCTCTGTCTCATCAATAGCTTGTATAAGAAACAATTGCATAAATTGAGCTAATGAGCATTTCGCATATTTTAAAGCAAGCATTTCAGCAACACATTCACAGTTTAACGTTGCATGAAGCTTCAGTTGTTTTTCAATGTGTTTTAACAGTGAATAGAGACGAACAGAGCGTAGAAAAGCACACATTCCTGCAGTCCTCACATCTCTCAGTGGGATTCACCCATCATCCCTGCTGTTCACGGTAATTCAGACAAACAGCAGGAGCTTCTATACCCTGTATTTTAAAGCCCATGGGTGAATTGTACGAGTCTATAAACTATAAATCACAAACAAGGCGTTAAATCAACAGTCATTGTTTTCGCATTTCTCGGGATTTTATTGCCTGCCAGCTGTTAGTATTAATATTGCAGTTCATGAAGTGTATACTCAGGCCTGTTAAATGTTATTTATCAAAATGTTGATTTTTTTTGTTGTTGAGCGAGGTGGGATATTTGTTCTGACCTTGTATGACTGTGTGCGTCCTGTATGCCTGATTAATCAATAAAACATGTTATCTTTCTCCAGAGACAGCAGGAGTGAATGAGTTCTTCAGCATGACGCGGCTCACACATGAAACTGCAGTCACTGTGGGAAAGAGGATGGCAAGTAGGTCACACTTTATTTTGACGGTCCGTTTGTTGAATTTAAGTTACATTGCAGCTAATTATCATTAGATTATAAGTTGACTGTTAGGTTGGGGTTGAGGTTGGGGTTAGGGTTAGTGTAAGTTGACATGTACTTGCAAAGTTTTTATAGTCAGTTAAATGTCTGTTGAAGGACTGTTAAATGTCAGTGTCAACAGATATTAAGTAGACAGCCTACTAATACTCAAATGGACCATCAAAATAAAGTGTTACCGGCAAGTAAATGACCTCAAGTCAGCTTAAAAGTGTTTATTTTAGAGCCCAGTTTATAGCACTTCTATTGCAAATATAAGCAAAACTTTTCAGCAGATACACTATAAAAATACAATTTCAAGCAAGGGTCTAATTTCCTTGTAAAATACTTTCGTTCATTTTCTTTTCGGCTTAGTCCCTTTATTAATCAGGGGTCCCCACAACGGAATGAACCACCAACATATCCAGCATATATTTTACACAGCGGATGCCCTTTCAGCTACAACCAATCACTGGGAAACACCCATACACACTCATTTACACACATACACTATGGGCAATTTTTTTTTGTTTACCCAATTCACCTATACGCTTATTTCACGCGACCACCATTTTAAAACACGAAAGCGAGGCTGCGGTGGGAAGAAACCCGGAAGTATAGGATCAGCACTGTAAACATTGCAGCAACATGCTGTGTACTACAAACCTCCAGCTGTTGCTGCGACTTCAAAATGTAGATATTGTGTAAACATCACTTTAATATCATTCAGTTCAGTTTAATTTAAACAATTCAAAGCATATTAGGCATCAAACAACATCACAATCTCTGTAAGAGTAATACGCTTAAGTGTCCTCCTAGACTTCAGTTCATGGCAGCAGGTAAACACCGTAGGGACGCTTCCCTGCTTCAGCCTATGTAACCCTGTGAGCGATAAAACAATGCAGTCCTCGGTAGCACATCTTCGTGTTGTCCCGGTACTGAAGTTTTAAAAATGTCCATTTCCCGCTAACATTCAAGTGCCGCTGAACACGTTCATAAACATCGCTGATTTGCCGTAGTTTTCACCAGTGCTCAACCGAATGACTGTGAAGGTCATCAGTTCACCGCTCTTCACAGATTGCAAACACACATAGATGGACATTGGAGCGTTTTAAAGCCGTGAAGATCAGTCGATTCATCAGCGGATCGCTCGTCTGTGTTTGCACTCCGTAAACAGCGGTGAGTTTGGTGAACTGATGACCTTCACAGCTAATCATAGTAATTTCTGTTGAGCACGTAAACACTATGGCAAATCAGCGCTGCTGTTTAAGAATGCCATCAACAGCGCTTAAATGTTACCAAGAAATGGGTGTTTTTTTTATTTCATTACCGAAATTTTGTATCGTGACAAGTCTAATATAGTGAAAGAATCAGTTCATAACTTGAGTTTGATAAATAACATCTAAAATGTGTGTTTGGGAAAGAAAACGTTAGTTAAGTACAGAGATGGGAAGTAACGAAGTACAAATACTTCGTTACTGTACTTAAGTAGTTTTTTCGGGTATCAGTACTTTACTCCACTACTTATTTTTTTGACTACTTTTTACTTTTACTTCTTACATTTTTACACAAATATCTGTACTTTCTACTTCTTACATTTTTTAAACCACAGTCGTTACTTTCGTTTTTATGTGTTTGGTGGCGCGATCTATATTATTTCTTATCATTGCGCATTAATATGAGCGCATTTTTGATGCAGTCAGTCTCTTTTTCCTCATTGCGCGCCTGTGTGCTGCAGCGCGCGGCTTCTTCAAGCCTATCGCGCACAGTACATGGCCTAGCCCTAGTTCATGAAGATTACTATGAGAAAGGCTAGGATTACTACGCAGTGACAGAGGGAGTCGGCGAATTTAACATGATGACTGATGCTGCCCTGTTTACACGGTAATAAGAGAATTTTTGCTCGTTCGGATCACAGGTAAACGAGACACATTCCAGTCAAAAACATGCTGTTTAAATGCTTAAGCCTTTTGTCCACTTCCGATCATACTGCACGGGCTTTCTCTGGTCTTTCATTCTAATACCGCGAAAATAGTGCTTTTTGTAAAGATTATTACATTTAGGACTAAAACAATCAAATACTTTATAAAAAATGTATGCATATATATATTTATATTTACATATTTCCTTTATTTCTGATGAGTTTATATTTTCTAATACAGAATTTGTAATGGCTGTGTCCTATTCCCACTTATCCCCCTATGCCCTATTCATTTAGAACATTCTAACATTCAAAGTTTGAATTATTAAAAATAAAAAAACATTAAGGTCATCTCTCTTAGGTGTAATTTGCTTTCAAAGTATTTTTACAGTTCAGTTTTAGCGATCTTCATGTTTACAATTGTGCTCCCTTTGCAGTGCACTTTGAAAACTTTGATGTCATTTTGAACACAGCCTCATGACAAAAGCTATAGGTGACTATTTTTTTAAAGCGGAATTTATGTTACATCTCCAAAGCTTGTGAAAACAAAAAAACATAGCATACGTTAATTCTTTTAATTTATAGTAGGTTATTTATTAAGTATCTGTACTGTATATGACATGGGCCTGCTGGTTAGAGCATATCTGCAGTGGTTTGCACGTGCTCAAATTAAAACTTTTCAAGACTTTTCAGACTTTTCAAAAAATAAATAAACAATATCCTACTTAATAATAATCATCATCATTAATATTATTATTAAAATAGGATTTTTTTCATTTTCTAATAAATATTACATTTCATTTCTTAATAAATAGCCTCATTATTTGTTTATTTATATGATTTATATGATATTATATATGACAAAACTAATATTGGATTTTATTTTAAATGTGTGTTTGTGTAAAACAATATAATTTGCACAAAGAAATGATGGGGTTGTTCTCTAAAGAAGTTACTCCAGCCCGTTTAGAGCATTATTATGGACGTTTTACGTTATAACTAACGTGGTTCAAGCGATGGATATACGACAGAGAAACTACGGGTTTTGGAAAACACTCGTCACCACATCGTTCTTTTCCCAAACGATGCATGGTACTATGATAGTTCAGCAGCAATTTACGTCGTTGTTTGGGAAACGCACCCCTGGGCAATTTATGTGTATGTTACCTGTCTTACCTGTGTATGTTGCTTTTAGCATAGAATAAATGTATTGCAGTTTTTCTCAGTCACTTTGGCACATTTCTCAGATCAGAACTGAAATTTGTAAAACAGTAGGACAAAGTGCATTTCTCAAAAAAAAAAAACACGTATAAATAGCAAAACAACATGGATTACCTGCAAAAGCCAGTCTCCTGCTCAAAATCCTTCAGTTCATCCCTCAAAACTAAATTTCTGTGTCAATCAACATGTCAGTGGCGTCAGAATGACATGTCCTTGTGTCATTGTATAAGAATAAGACTCAAATTACTTAGTAGTCATGTTGTCAATAACGGTGCACTCTGGAGGGCTGTTCTGGTGTAAACTATGGCAATATTTTTGCTGTTTGTACTGTAATTTGTTGCCAGATCATGTCATTCTGATACAGAAAGGAAAAGAGAGCACTGCATAGCACAAAGAAAAAACAAAAGTAAAAATGTGAACATAGGACAACCTCCTTTTAGACCTTTATTAGAAAAAGTCCAGATTCACCTGGGAGAAATGTAAAAAATGCATTATGACTAAATATTAAGACAACTTGTTCGGGCATTTGAACTATTAAATGTTGTGGGGGTGAGTCTATTCAACAGAGATAAAATAATACATGTTGATCAACATGACATGAGCAACTGATAATATAGGAAACATCAGAGAATTGCACATAATCATTTGCATGGATGAACAAAAGCATTTGCAACTTGTTCATAAAGAGAAACTGCTTTCTGATGTGCACAAGTGACACAATGATGATCTGAAGATTGAACAGGGAGTTTTGAGAATTTCAATTCTGATCTGAGAAATGGACCAAAGTGACTGAGAAAAACTGTAACAGAATTAATGTTTATCCATTAAATAAAATAACCACAATACCTGAAAAAAAAAACACTGAAATAGCAGGTTATATATGAGAGCTACTCTCTGAAGAGAATAAGAAGCTTTAGCCTAATGCAAAAAAATTGTTTACAGTCATATCTGATTCTGTATTTATTTTAGCAAAAGACAAAATCATCATGAATGGCAGCTGTTATTTTTGATCTAACAGCGGCAAAACTACATGCTGAACACTGAGAGTTTGTGTCAGGATGATTACCTACCTACAGTATCTCACTTGTTATCCTTCAGCTTCGTCCCTGAATTATCAGGGGTCGCCACAGCAGAATGAACCGCCAATTATTCCAGCATTTGTTTTACGCAGTGGATACCCTTCCAGCTGCATCCCAGTACTGGGAAACACCCATACACACTCACATTCACACACACACTTATAAACTACTACAAATGTAGTTGAATTATTATTCGCTTATACCGCATGTCTTTGGGACTGTGGTTGAAATGAGTACTTTTTACTTTTTTACTTTTGTACATTTTTCAGGCGGTACTTCTGTACTTTTACTTAAGTACAAAAGTGTAGTCAGTACTTCTACTTTTACCAGAGTCGTTTTAAACATGAGTATCTGTACTTCTACTTAAGTAAAGGATGTGTGTACTTTTGCCATCTCTGGTTAAGTAGTGGCATTTCCCTTAACTGAGGTCTGAAAATGAGGTCTGATATCCTTTTTATTTTCACTATTCATTCAGAACGGACCTTCGGGTCACTCGGAAGGCGGTGAAATGATAAATTTGTGTCACTTTTTTCTTCGCTGATAAGATATACAGCCAGGTACACAATATTCCTGTGTGACTCAGGCGATACTTCTGGGTTTCTTCCCACCGCAGCCTCGATTTTGCTGTTAATAATGGTGGTGCATGAAATCAGTCCATACTGCATGTGTTTGGGCTGTGGGAGAAACCAAAGCACCCGGAGGAAACCCACGCCAACACGGGGAGAACATGCAAACTCCACACAGAAATGACAACTGAAAATTTGAATCTTTTCAGCTGAACATTTGTTTAAGGGCTTGATCATGAGGGGGGGGTAGATGCCTTTTAATTGTTTTCAAAGTTAAACCCAGAGCTAAAAATAAACATTTATGGCAGGAGTCAAGACGAGAGAGGAAAATGACACAGTGGCGCCCCCAGAAAATTTTCTTAGGGGTGGCCAGAAGAGGCCGCAGCAAATCTTGGGGTGGCACACAAAAAAAAATTTATGAATTCAGTGTAATGTTATATTTTTGTTTCTGGTAAATGAAATAATGTGGTTTTAATTCGTTTAATTAATTACTCTTAAAATATTGCAATTTATTCCTTGAAATAATTCAGCAAGTACATGTGCAAATCAAATAAAAATCAATATTTAGTTTAAAAACCCTTTTCATATATATATATAACTTTTTAGTTATTTTTTACATACTTTTATTGCACAGAATATGGTATATGCCAAGTCTAAAATTCATGAAGATTCATGAATTAATTAATAAAACAAACAAATGAACAAACTGAACAAAAGGCATTACTACACACACATTCACTATACAGACCCTAATAATATAATTTATCCATATTCCTTTTTGAGCCACAATTTTATTAATGCAGCTTCTTCTATTGATGTACCTTAAGGTAAATATTATATTGCCATTGCTGTCTATTGAAGGTGTGTGTGTGCTGTCAACGACGATCGGCACTGAAAAAAGTGTTTCATTGGATCAAAGTAAAACAATTGCGTCAACTTGTTACACCTAATTACTTTACTTTATATCAACTTAAAAATTTTACTTTGAAAAGAATTAACTAATCATTACTTAGCCAAAGCAAAAAGTATCTTTGAATCAAATAATTTTTTAAGTTTAATGAAATCTCAAATTATACTTTGTCTCAATGTTTTCTCTTTGTATTAACTTAATTATTTTACTTTACACCTAACTAAATATCCAACCAAATACAATTTAAAATATTAATGTAATATAAAGAAAATGATTTGCTTTCAAAATGTGTAATTTTATTGTCTAAGATGAATGACTTCAGGCAATAAACCTTTGACAATTTATTTAGTCATAATGCAACATTTTTTACAATGTGTACACACTGTCTAACAGTGTAAACATGATAAAGATGAGAATTTCTGTCATAACACATTTCTACAATGAGTATAGTATTGTTATAAAAAAAATACTGTACAACAGTTTTTAGCATCCAAATACAAAGACACTGGATACAATTTAAATTTGCCATAGGAATCAGTAATCATAGCACATCTTTTCATGATAACGCAAATCAAAACTGACTACACAAAACCTTTAGAATTCTTTTTTTGAAGTTAAAACAAATTTGACCCAAAAATGGCTTAAAATGGGCAGTGTAAAATTAAACACTTTTTAATAACTCTGTACCAAATTAGCCAACGGTAGAAAGAGAAATCTTCACATTAATGAAATAGTTTACCTAAAAATGAAACTTCTCTCATAATTGTCATAAAAATTCTGTAAACCTAATTTGCTTAAAGTTAAATACTTAGAATAGCTTAAGGATAAGTAAAGAATGCATGAACTTTCATTTTTTGGTAAACTATTTAACGCTTTAATGAAGATGAAGAAAATGAAGAAGCCCAACATCTAAATGAATGTATCATAATCAGAACACTGTAGTTGGGTCAAAGGATACAAATTTACTCCTGCAGCTTTAAAGAGATGTTCTGCACTCTTCAGCACATCTGCTTACTCCTGCAGCGTTGAAGAAAGGTTCTCCACTCTTTGGCTCATCTGTTTACTCTCTATGTCCGTCATTATTTTTTGAAAGGTCTCAAAGGTATATTTGAGTCCTTCGGGATATTTTAGGTTCAGTGCATAAATGAGTCCAAACATCATGGCACAGGCACATGCAACAGAAGGCAACTCATTTAGTACTTCCACACCGTCAATGACAATGGAAATGTCCAGTGCACGACTAAGAGCATCACTTTCACGGATCACAAAAAGTGCCATAGTGGTCTTTTCAAATTCACTCGCTGCTTCCTCCATCTGGTCAGCCTAAAAACATACAAGAAAAAAAAAAAGAGTAAATAAGGTATTTTGGGGGAAAAAAAATTTTTGTATAAAAAAAACACTTCTTTATCTGAACATTTCTTACAAAATTGAATTAGCTATTTTGTAGTTAGTCATTATGGTGGTCAATGTAGAGCCCAAATGTCTGTTGCTAACTTTAATTAAAATATCCTCATTTGCGTTCAGTGTAAAAAAAAATGTGTATGTTTTATTACAAGACAACATTTTAATTTTTGGGTGAAGACGTTCTTTTACACTCTTTGGCTACAAAAATGCTTTTAACATTTGTACAAACTAACGCTTCCATGTGATGACCATTGTAGACAACTTTGACCATTGTAGACATATTTGTGCAGTACCACAATATCCAATCAGAGGCATTTATCAATTTACTCAGTGTTCAAAATGCAGTTTTAGGGAAAAAAACTCTTTAAAAAGGAGTAGTTCACATTCAAAATTCAGCCATCATGTACACACCCTTTTTGTCATTTCAAATCTGAATGAAATACTGTCCTCTGCAGAATTTTGAACAATGTTGGTAACAGCCCCTGTCCACAATTATTGTATTGACACAAAACCAATGCAAGTGAACAGGGGCTCTTAACAACATTCTTCAAAATATATTATTTTGTGTTCTGTGAAAGAAGTCACACAGGCTGATGTGTAAATGATAACACAACTACTTGAACCACTTTAAAGTAATATGTCATTACCAACTCAAAATCCCCCCATGTTTTCAGCAAAGTGGGGAAATATTGATCTGATAGTGAAATATAACCAAGTCAAATATGGTTGGAGAAAATTTTAGGAGTTTGCATTGTCCACATTACCTGGTATTCTTTGATCAGACAGCTTGCATCTTCACCAAGGTACATGATCAGGCACTTCAGCAGGCACTCTCTTCTGATTTCTATGTCCAGGCTCTAAAAATGTTCAAGATGTATTGTTTTCATTAGACCAAAACACTATTAATTGATTGCCACAAGCAATTTTGTTTGTATGCAACCAATACCTGATCCATAACTTTAATAGTGTCCTTAGCTTTTTCACGGAGGACTCCACCTTTGCTCCTAATAACCTGGAGAATCTGAGAGCTCTGTCTGTCCAAAGAGGCGCAAAAATTCGGCATTAATCTGTAAGAAAGAGAAACAATAATAGACTTATGAAAAAAAAATTACTTTGAGAACTAGTTGTAAAAATACATATACACACGAACCATTAAACAATAAAAAGGTATAATTAGGTCATCTAAGACATTTTCAAAAACACTAGATGCTACAACCCCATAGTAAAAACTGTAGTAAATTCAGGATTATTCATGTACATTTGAACATTTATCAATAAAATAAATGCTTTTACCTCCTCTTTTTGAAACAGCGCTGGCCAAGTGGCCATCTTTCTTGCAGTTCTTGAACACTAGGATCATTTTCCACAATCTTTTGTCTGTGTAGGGCAAACAGTGTTTGTGAAATTTACAAATACATCCCAAAAATCTTTGTCCTGATACTGTAGTCTGAATCTATAATTTAATCCAAAATCTTTCCTCATTTTTTCAATGATTCTTTCACTGATTCGGTAATCCCATCTGGCAAAAGCAACTTTCTTGAATCATCTTGACTCACAATCACCAAAAGCTTGGCAGATCTTCTTCCTGACATGCTTAAGGATTCTGGAAAAAAAGAAAATTAATAAGATTACATACAGAACAAATAATAGATAAATGTCAGACCTTTACATGGTCACTACATCTTGTGCACTTTTCTTAGATTGTATAAACAATTCTAACCTAGAACATGTAAATATCTTTTCAGAGCCACCATGCCCCTCCCCCCAATTGCGTACTGAAAAAGTGGATATGGGTCTGTATTGTCAGGCTCGGACAGAAAACAGAGAGGTTTGCAGTTCAAATCAGGAGTTTATTTAGTATAAGGATAACAAAGACAGCAGCCGTTCCTCGACCACCCGTGGGAGAACGCAGACTGGCAAATGGGTGTGGAAAATCCACCTCAGCTCCCTCGGCGCGGAGCGAGGGCTGGAGCTGGCGAGCGCAGGTGAGGAGCTGGGTTTCAACAGCGAGATGACTGCGCAGATCACAGGTAGGCAAAAATAAAGATTAAGAGCACAAATAACTGGACTAGACTAGAAAGGGTTGTTCATACATTGAGAGAGCGTCCGTAACTTTAATGAACACAATCATCTGACAACATGTGATAAGATAAGACAAGTATAAGTAGAGAGGCGAATCAGATCCAAAATAGAAACAGGTGATCAATGCATGTGCGCTAATGCTGATTGTAAGAGGGAACAGCTGAAGTGAACAGAAACTGGTTAGATCAAACCTGACTCATGACAGTACCCCTCCCCCGAGGAGCGCCCCCTGGCGCTCCCAGAGAGAGAGGCTGTGTAGATCGAGAGAAGTCCTCGATCAGCGAGCGGTCCAAGATGTCCCGGGCCGCCACCCAGCTCCTCTCCTCCGGACCGTATCCCTCCCAATCGACTAGATACTGAAAACCCCTGCCACGGGGACGTGCGGCAAGAATCTTTTTGACAGTGAAGATGGGGGCATCTTCGACAAGAGCGGGATGGGAGGAGGGGGAAGGTTTGGAGGGAGCGCGAATAACGGGTTTGATACACGAGACGTGGAAAACGGGGTGAACGCGCTGCAAAGAGCGGGGTAATCGGAGGCGAACAGCCGTTGGATTGATTATCTTGGATATAGAAAAGGGACCTATGAATCTTTGAGTGAGTTTACGAGAAGACTGTAACGGAAGATTACGAGTAGAAAGCCAGACTTTCTGGCCGCAGACATAGCGCGGAGCTTTGACGCGATGCCGATTAGCATTGCGACGTGTTCGTTCGCGAGACTTGAGTAATGACTTGCGCGCTCTCTGCCAAGTGCGTTGGCAGCGTCTGATGAAAGCTTGTACCGAGGGTACAGACGCTTCGGATTCTTGAGAAGAAAATAGGGGAGGTTGATATCCCAAGCAACAGTGGAAGGGGGAGAGACCAGTGGATGATGTGGGCAGTGAGTTATAGGCATATTCCGCCCATCCCTACTGCTCGCACCATGAGGCTGGATTGTGGGCGACTAATGTGCGGAGAAGACGGCCAAGAATCTGGTTAACGCGTTCGGCCTGCCCGTTGGTTTGGGGGTGAAACCCAGACGATAAACTAACCGTAGCCCCAATCTGCCGGCAGAATTCCTTCCAGAATTGAGAAGCAAACTGCGGACCGCGATCGGAAACAACGTCAGAGGGTAAACCGTGGATCTTGAAGACATTATCGAATACAATTCGAGCGGTCTCTTTCGCCGACGGGAGTTTGGGTAGAGGGATGAAGTGTGCAGCTTTGGAGAAACGATCAACTACCGTGAGAACGACAGTATTACCGGCCGAAGGGGGTAACCCTGTGACGAAGTCTAAAGCGATATTAGACCACGGACGTGAAGGAATGGGGAGAGGTCGCAAAAGACCGGCAGGAGGAGAGTTGCTAGATTTAGCTTGAGCGCATACTGGACAGGACAAGACAAATCGGCGAATGTCGTGGGCCATGGATGGCCACCAAAAGTGTTGCGAAGCGGCGGCGAGTGTGCCTTTAATGCCGGGATGGGCAACGAGTTTGGATGAATGAGTCCAACGCAGAACCGCTGGGCGTACGGATCTGGGAACGAATAATTTTCCCTTCGGACAGCCGTGAGGAATAACAGCGCGAGTCAATGCCTTTTTTACCTGGCGTTCTATGTTCCAAATAACCGCGCCTATTACTCTCCCTTCGGGGAGAATGGTCTCGGTAGGTTGCTCGTCTTCGGTGGTAATAAATTGACGAGATAGCGCGTCCGGTTTAACGTTCTTACTACCGGGTCTATAGGAGATGGTGAAATCAAAACGGCTAAAGAAAAGAGCCCATCGCGCTTGTCTGGCATTGAGTCGTTTGGCAGATCGAATGTAGGTCAAATTTCGGTGGTCGGTCCACACTATGAATGGTACGGATGAACCCTCTAACCATTGACGCCATTCTCCGATGGCCAGACGAACCGCAAGGAGTTCGCGATCTCCTACGTCATAATTTCGCTCAGCGGGAGAAAGGCGATGAGAGAAAAAGGCACACGGATGTACCAGATCATCCTCAGCCCTTTGCGAGAGGACCGCTCCAACGCCCACGCTAGACGCGTCTACTTCGAGGATAAATTGGCGTGTGGGGTCGGGGTTAACAAGGATGGGAGCGGAGGAGAATAACTCCTTAAGGCGATCAAAAGCAGCTTGGGCCGCCGGGTTCCACGTGAATGGGGTCTTAGTGGAAGTTAACGCGGTTAGCGGAGAGGCAACCTGGCTAAAATTCCGGATAAAACGGCGATAGAAATTAGCGAAGCCGAGGAACCTCTGTAACGCGGTGCGAGAGTCGGGCTTAGGCCATTCTATTATTGCTCGAACCTTAGCGGGGTCCATACTGACCCCTTCAGCAGAGATTACGGAACCCAAGAAGGTGACAGATTTTGCGTGAAATTCACATTTCTCGGCCTTAACAAAAAGGCGGTTCTCGAGCAGGCGCTGTAGGACGCGACGGACGTGCTGGACATGAACGGAGAGATTGGGGGAGAAGATTAGGATATCGTCTAGGTAAACGAATACAAAGATATTGAGCATGTCCCGAAGAACATCGTTAACCAGAGCTTGGAAAACGGACGGAGCGTTAACTAGGCCGAAGGGAAGAACCCGATATTCAAAGTGGCCGAGCGGGGTATTGAACCCCGTCTTCCACTCGTGTCCCTGTTTTATCCGCACTAAGTGATACGCGTTTCGTAAATCCAATTTGGTGAAAATCTTTGCGCCCTGCAGAACATCGAAGGCTGAAGCCATAAGAGGTAAAGGATAGCGGTTCTTGACAGTAATGTTATTTAACCCTCTATAATCTATGCAGGGGCGCAAAGATCCGTCCTTCTTCTTTACGAAGAAAAACCCTGCTCCAGCCGGAGAGGTGGACGGGACTATGGTTCCCGCTGCGAGTGATTCGGTAAGATAAATTTCAAGTGCCCTGCGTTCAGGAGCGGATAAGGAATAGAGCTTACCGCGGGGCGGGGTGCTCCCCGGAATGAGATCAATGCTGCAGTCATACGGGCGGTGAGGCGGGAGAGAGGCGGCCCGGGAACGGCTAAACACCGATCGCAGATCGTGATACTCCTCTGGAACACCGGATAAATCGCCGGGCTCCTCCTGTAACACAGGAACAGAAGAAACAACCGGCACAGCAGAAACGAGGCATTTAACATGACAAGGTACACTCCATGATAATATTGTCCCTTTGGACCAGTCTATGTGTGGGTTATGTTGAATGAGCCAGGGATGACCCAGTACTATGGGAGTGAAAGGAGAGCGAAATAACTTAAAGGTGATTGTCTCCCTGTGATTGCCAGAGACGGTGAGGCTCACAGGAAGTGTAACGAAGTCGATCCTGGTGAGAGGACGTCCGTCGAGGGAGTACATGGAGAGGGGAGGGTCTAGAGTCTGAAAAGGTATCTTATTGTCTTTAGCCCATATCTCATCCATAAAGTTACCCTCTGCTCCCGAATCGACGAACGCCGTACAGGAAATGGATGAATCCTTCGTGTGTATCGTGACGTCCATGGACGAACGGGACAGGAGTGATGGGGAGAAAGTTGATGCGCTCGCCAGTAATCCCTTATCTACTGACGAGCGAGGTCTCTTTACTGGGCAAACTTGTGCGAAATGTCCAGCGCCTCCACAGTACATACATAGTCTCGCCGCGAGGCGGCGCTGTCGCTCCGCGGGTGAGAGATGTTTGGCACCCAGTTGCATGGGCTCAGCGACGGAGAAGGACGTCAGTGATGCAGGACCCGGATGAGGAAGAGTGGGCGTTGGAGCAGAACTGCGGACACGGTTGCGTCGATCGAGGCGTCTGTCCACTCTGTGAGCCAGTTCGACCAGAGGATCGAACAAAGTGGGAAGATCATGAACCAGCAACTCGTCCTTAACTTCAGCGTTGAGGCCTTCCAGAAAACGGGCTGTGAGAGCGGGCTCGTTCCAGTCGCAGGTGGCAGCCAGAGTGCGGAACTCAATAGCATAGTCCGCTGCAGATCTTCCTCCCTGGCGAAGAGTGGAGAGGCGACGCGAAGCCTCGCGTCCATAAACTGAGCGGTCGAACACCTTTATCATCTCCTGCTTGAAACTGGGGAAGTGATTACAACAATCAGAATTGGCCTCCCATAGAGCCGCTCCCCAGTCTCTGGCTCGCCCGGTTAGCAGGGAAATTACAAACGCCACTCTGGCGCGATCATTAGAGTAGGTGTTGGGCTGGAGGGATAAAACCACCTCGCACTGAATCAAGAAGGCCCGACACTCAGTGGACTGACCTGAGTAGTGCGGGGGGTTGTTGATCCGCGGTTCTGGAGGATGGTGAAAAGCAGATGCCGGGGTGGTACCGCTACTTAGACCCCGCAGCTGGGCGGTGAGCTTGATGACCCGAGCAGATAAACTCCCAAAGGCGTGCTTTGCGGCTACCAGCTCTTGCTCATGCCGACCCAGCATAATACCATGCATCTTCGCGATGGAGAGTAAGGGGGACTCCGTTGGCGGTTCCATACCGGGAGGTTTGGTCAGATGATTCTGTCAGGCTCGGACAGAAAACAGAGAGGTTTGCAGTTCAAATCAGGAGTTTATTTAGTATAAGGATAACAAAGACAGCAGCCGTTCCTCGACCACCCGTGGGAGAACGCAGACTGGCAAATGGGTGTGGAAAATCCACCTCAGCTCCCTCGGCGCGGAGCGAGGGCTGGAGCTGGCGAGCGCAGGTGAGGAGCTGGGTTTCAACAGCGAGATGACTGCGCAGATCACAGGTAGGCAAAAATAAAGATTAAGAGCACAAATAACTGGACTAGACTAGAAAGGGTTGTTCATACATTGAGAGAGCGTCCGTAACTTTAATGAACACAATCATCTGACAACATGTGATAAGATAAGACAAGTATAAGTAGAGAGGCGAATCAGATCCAAAATAGAAACAGGTGATCAATGCATGTGCGCTAATGCTGATTGTAAGAGGGAACAGCTGAAGTGAACAGAAACTGGTTAGATCAAACCTGACTCATGACATGTATATGATGTTAAGTATACCATGCATCAAGTCTTTTGACAATGAACAGTGGTTTGTCCTGAGAATTTCCAAAGATTGGCTTTGGAGACACCACAATCTTTGCATATCCACATCGAGTTATTTGCCAATGAGAATGTTGAGAAAAAGCTTAGGACAGAAAAATAATGAAACTGACCATCCAATAGCAAGAATAAAAAAAGTGCAAATGACTTACATTTTTCATGTCACTAAAATATTTAAAACTTGTCTGAATTGTTGTTCAGCAGTACTCAATCCTACAAAAGACAAAGAGAAATTACAAACTGGCTCACATAAGCAAACAGAAAAATTCTTTAATGGTGATGTGTTGAATTCTGTTCCCCATACGTTTCTCCTCAGTTTTGTGATGCCACTACACAAACTGCGCATCCATATACTGAGAATGGGTGCATGCTTGTTCTGTTTCCACAGTTTACCTTTTTCAAAGCCTATTTTATCCCTGTTTTAAATATAATTTAATGTTTGGCATGCTTTGCATTAAACTATTTTTAAAAATGTGAGAATTTCAAAATCTGTTAAAAATTAGCCAAACTTTTGCTGCATGTCTAATTGTGCAATACAGTGTGGGTGCTGGCACTGGTTAAAATACACGTAGAGAAGCTGTCAAAGTGCTTGCTTTAAATGTGTTTCCCTAAAAGGACTATAAAATTACATCAGAATTTTTTTTATTTTTGACATTTACACACACATACACATTGTACATTTATTCATTATATATATATAAATGTATATATAAATATATATATATAAATATATATATATATATATATATATATATATATATATATATATATATATATATATATATATATATATATATATATATATATATATATATATAAAATAAATAAATGTACAATGTTTAACATCATAAAGTATTGTTTATGTCTAGATGTAAAATAGAAAACAAAATAATAATTCTGATGTCCCTTCATAATTGTCGTAGGGTTAAATGAATTTATTGCAGTAATATTTACATTCACAAAAGCAATATATTGAAAACATCAGGAAAGCAAACGGCGTTGTCAGCTTCTCTACAAGCATTTTGACCGCTGCCAACACCCATACCTTAAGTGCGCGAATAGACGCGCAGCCCCCCGAAAACTGCGGCTGCGCTTACCGTGATCGTTCAAAGCACGGCTGTTGTGACCACGTTAAAAAGATACGTTTACCATACACGCAAACGGAACGAATACCTTGTGTAAGGGCTAAGCTTTATAACAACGTTAAGTCCATACAAAACGTCTGAAGCGTGCATGCACTTTATACATGGCGGCGCCATGTAAGGTTAAGCTGAGAACATGCATGTTGATGGCGCCGAACGTTAGCGCACAGCATTACCCGAAAGCATTTGCATACCCCAAATAGTCTTTGAAAGTACGCTTCAATATCAATCCGTTTTACCTAAAGCAGTTTACTTGTATTACTATTATTTTATTTCCACTCGGTTTAACATAGTGATGAGGAAAATTTGCAAACCTTCTAGCTGAGTTAAATGGTTACTAGTAATACTAACAGTATGTAAAACATAATATCTTTATGAAATCATACATGTATAATGTTAATTATACGCCCAAACGTATGTTTAAAACTACTTACCAATTTTCTTGATTCCCATTTCACCACGCCGAGCTCATCCATGCAGTGTAAAAAAATGGCGGAAAGTTGAACGTCGACAGGGAGGACCAGGGATGACGTTTGAAGTCACGTGACAATTGGAAGCAATATTTTTAATTTAATTAAAAGAATTTATTTACTTTACACCAACAAGACTTACTTTTAATTTAAATCAATGCAATTGTTTTACATTACACTGATGACTAGACAGAAAATTAAATGTTTTGAGTTAGATCAAGTTAAAAAACTTCTTTAGAGTAATGACATGCCTTGTGCACTTTTTACAGTGGGGGAGGGCAGTGGTGGTTTTAGTTTAAATGACACCATGGGCGAACCATCCCATACACAACATAATGTAATGAAGTCTTACCTCCCTGACTCTTTATCCCTCCTTTCTGCTTTAAAGCCATGCTTAGTGAAAGTTACTACATCATCATATTATATAAACTTTAGTTTAGTCGACTTGCAAAACTCGATGCGTGCCGACACCTCTGCACAAAAGGCTGTTACTCCTGTTTCACGGCGCATAAGCGGCGCGTATTTTATCGGAATGCATGCAAACAACCGGGATTCTCACAGGAGTGCGTGAGGCGCACGGGAATGGTTTTCTGCGCGCATGCGTCAGTTTGCTTTCACCAGCGTTGAACCAGCGCTGAGGGGGAGAGCAGTGAATCAGCTACGTCAGTGGCACCAACAATAATTTAGTGGCTGCGTTTTATTTATTGAAATATTGGGAATTTACATAAGTACATTTAAATTAATAATGTCAACAGCAAAATCATATTGGGGTGGCCACAGGGGTGGCCAGAGTTTACCCAGGGGTGGCCGTGGCCACCCCTGGCCACCCCTTGGAGGCGCCCCTGAAATGACAACAGTCAATCAGAGTCAGAATATCTGTGCAGGTTTTTACTCATTCATAGTGTTTTAAAGACTTAGGGTACTATTTTAATGATCTAAGCACAAAGTCTAAAGAGCATGGTGCAAAAGCATTAAGGGAGTGTCTGAATCCACTTTTGCTAGGACGGAAAAATACGCTCTGCACCCTGATGCATGATCTAACAGGGTTGTGCTTATTCTCTTAATGAGTTATGGGTGTGTTTTGAGCATAACGTGCATTAAACCAATCAGAGTCTCATTTCACATTCCCTTTAAGAGTCAGTTGCATCACGCTATAGCGCATTTAAAGTTAAACAGAGCATCTACAGCGAGCATAAACAACGAGCCTCCTCCATTCAGCCTTTTTACTTTCTCTTTACTTTTATTCTTCACTTTAGTCCTTTACTTTGTTGGAGTAAGGAAATGGTGTTGTATGCGCTCCGCTGAAGACATCTATTAGCCTGCATATTTAATTTAGTTTGTTAAGCGCAAAGATTTGTTTCAAAACTATTTCTAAATTCAGTTCTAATTTCCTGTGGTCAAAAAAGTAAGTTATATCCAAACACACGTCCTGTGACAAATCTAAACTTGTTTTTATTAAAACAAATATAAATATGCATATAATAAATACTGCCAATAATTATAACATTATACAAATGCAAATTGTCATGAATAAACTGAAAAAAAAAAACCCCGAGCTAAAAAAAAGGCATGGAGGCAGTGGTTTTTATGTTTATAAAATAATCAATTTTGTAACATTTTAATCCTTACATTTTTTTTTCATATGTAAACATATTTGTGTATTGCTGTACATCCTATGTGTATTAAGCAATGTGTAAGCGTTTGAACCTGCATAGGCGCATAACTAATGCACTCTGCACTAGACTTTAGAGCAGTTTTTAGTTGGTCAATGGCATGGTCTATTTCAGTTCCTCAAATTAGCAACATGCCAACAATGCGCCTTAACACACCTCCTATTCAGGGGTGCGTTTCCCAAAACCACCGTTAGCCAACTAAGATCGCAAGTTCTGTCGTTACAAACATAGTTCTTTGATTTGCTGTTTCCCAAATCCATCGCTCCAACGAACATTCGCAAACTGCGTCGCAAACTTGAGCCCTTGAAACGACACCTTTGGAGCTGTAGTTAAAAGCATAGTTCCTGGCTGTGTTCTATTCCCACTTATCCCCCCCATTGCCCTATTCATTTAGAACATTCTAACATTCAAAGTTGGAATTATTAAAAATAAAAAAGCATTAAGGTCATCTCTCTTAGGTGTAATTTGCTTTCAAAGTATTTTTACAGTTCAGTTTTAGCGATCTTCATGCCTACAATTGTGCTCCCTTCACAGTGCACTTTGAAAACATTGATATCATTTTGAACACAGCCACATGGCGAAAGCTATAGGTATATTTAAAAACGGAAATTATGTTACGTCTCCAAAGCTTGTGAAAATAAAAAAACATAGCATACGTTAATTCTTTTATTTTATAGTGGGTTATTTATTACGTTTCTCTGCTGTATATGACATGGGCCTGTTGGTTAGAACTTTCTGCTGTGGTTTGCATGTGTCAAATTGTAATTTTTTAAAAAATAAATAAACAATATCCTAAATAATAATAATAATAATAATCATTATTAATATTATTATTAAAGTAAATATATTTATAATAAATCGCCTCATTATTTATTTATTTATATGATTTATATATGATATTAGAATAGTGTTAGCTTTTGTAAGTGATTTTATGTTTTAGAATAGAATATGTAATGTTCTCAATAATATTAGTAAAGCAAACACAGGCCCTATATGTGCCATTTACTTATATTTTAATTAATATGGAAAGTGAGTGCATGTTTTTACCAAAACTAATATTGGATTTTATTTTAAATGCGTGTTTGTGTAAAACAATATAATTTGCTCAAAGAAATGATGGGGTTGTTCTCTAAAGAAGTTACTCCACCCCGTTTAGAGCATATTTATGGGCGTTTTAAGTTATAACTAACGTGGTTCAAGTGATGGATCTGCGACAGAGAAACTACGGGTTTTGGGAAACACTCGTCACTACATCGTTTTTTTGCCAAACGATGCATCGCACTCTGATAGTTAAGCCGCGAGTTACGTCGTTGTTTGGGAAACGCACCCCAGACCAGTACACCCATGAGTCCACAACGTGGCACAAATGGATTTGCTATTTAAACAACGTGGCGCGAATCATGTAAATTACTGTTGCGCTGGTCTGAAAATAGCAACAAAAAGTGCCCTACATGCCTTGCGCCTTATTACTATGGCTCTTAATGTTTGCACCATGGCACAGTTTGTTAGTCTAAATTAGAATTAAATAGATCTGAAACAAATCTTTTACCTGTTTATTTTAACATCATTAAATAAATGGTAACACTTTATTATGATGGTCCATTTGAGTATTAGTAGACTGTCTGCTTAATATCTGTTGATACTGCTCCTTCCACAGACATTTAACTGACTATAAGAAACTTTGCAAGTACATGTCAACTTACACTAACCACAACCTAACAGTCTACTTATAATCTAATGAGAATTAGTTGGCATGTAGATGCAATGTAACCTAAATTCAACAAACAGACCATCAAAATAAAAAGTGACCAAATAAACAATTGATTTTAAAACATAGCTAATAAAAATAGCATTTTTTTAGGGAAATGTTATATTGCAAGAAACATTGTTATCGCGATACTCAACAGCATTGCATAATTTTGAGTATCGTGCAGCCCTAAAAATAATGGCATGTAAGGATATTGGCGAAATTAAGTAAACTTAATTTATTTTTAACATTTGATTAAAAAGGCCCTGAAGTTACTGGCTTCATTGTTTTTGAAGAAATTTAATCATGGCTAACATAAGCGTCTCAGTATTGTACAAGGAACACTTGTGGCCTGTTTTATTTTTATTTTTTTTTATAAATTACCCTGCACCATTCTGTTTGACACAGCAATCAACGGTTATCACCCCATGCAGCAGGACGCATCGATCACAGGCGGAAATCCTGCAGCACAGCGGGTTAAAACAAACAGGCCTGCGCCACGACGCCTGTTACCGTAATGCAATTCATGGCAGAAAGAGGAGACATGGCAGAAAGTCTGCGTGCTCTGATTTACCTCACGCCTGTGTGAACTGGAAGCGGGAAATGGGCAGCCAGTGCGAGGTCTGTGTTCAGCTGCGCTCTTTATGATTTGGGCCATGCAGTCATAAATCAAGCCGGAGTGATGCCGAAGGGCTCTTCGCAGATGGTACGCCTCTCGCTGCCCAATTAATGGGCTGGTTTGGAAGTGTGGCCTGCTGGAGAGGAGGAAAAAGACCTGGCAAATGAAGAAGCACAAAGAAACCAGGGGGAAGGAGTTGAGAGTGTGCTTGCAATCTGCAAAAAGACACAAAACATCTCAATGCTGGACTCTCATGCTGGAGTCCTGTGAGTCTCAACAGTGCCGCAGAGGTTCATCATTTAAACATCACATATAACCACTGGATTCACTGGCATGAATGTTTCATTAGAAAGGCTTTCACGGTGCAATGTTGCCTTGAGGTGGCACACGCTTCACAGATAAACAGTGCGAAAGATGCTTTATCAGCGCTGGAATTAATATTTCTTCTCATTTATTTAGTAAAACTTGACATTTAACTGTGTTAGACACTATGTGACCAGGGGCGGACTGGGACCAAAACTCAGCGCTGGCAGTTGATCACCAGTGACAGTCCCGGTTTTCAGGAAAAGTGTGTGGGGGGGGGGACAGTCCAGCCCAAAAAGTACGTCAGCCCACCGGGAAACTGCGCGGTCTGCCAGATGGCTAGTTCGCCCCTGTATGAGACGCAGGAATCTTCATGCACTCAGATCTTAAAAAGACTTTGAAATTGAACAGCATGTTCTGCTTTTTTTGTTGTGTACACTCCAATAAATGACTACCACTGCTTGTTCAAACTACCCGTTTAAAATGAGCTGAAACAACACAATTCTTGTAATTCCTTTAGCCAATTCATTGGTTTTATGTTCAGTCTACTTAAATTTGTAAACCATTAAGTTAACTTAAGCATTTTGTGTTGGGAGAACATGAAGGAATTGTGTTGGTCCAACTACCTGGTTAGGGGATTTGTAGTTCTCAGTATGCTTTGCGTGGGATTGAATTAGGAGAGGGAAATGTTCAACCCAGGCTTATTCTGAAAATGTAGTCCCGTGGACGTTTCTGGAGACCGTGAAATACGTCCCGGGAGGTACATATTTTTTCAAGTTTTTGTCTTCGCAAATCTGTGAGAGGCCGCTGCGTGCACTTTTTCGTATCTCAAATGTCTCTCGTGAGTGCCGTTCACACTGTTCTCGCGTAAACCCACCAGAGGCTGTCGATCGACCGTCTGTCTGACTGAATGATTGGCTAGGCGACCGGCCAATCGACTGACCCACCCTCCTCCTTCCCTAAGCCCAACCAATTTCACCGATTGACTCGCAGTCCCACATACGTCCCTAAACCCAACCAACGGTTTAGAAAAGCCGTCCAGAAAAAGAAAAGCCCTCGTCTGATTTTTACCACGTTTTCGGATTTGACCACGTTCTCACCCTGTTGTTCACTCGTTCATTTTATATTTTGGATTCTGTTTTTGTCTTACCTGATTTCTGTAACCGCTCTTCCCCGGACTCGAACCTGGTCGTCGTGGTCAACTCCTCTCTGCATCTCAAGTCCGTCGATGTACACGACGAGCTAACAGGACAAACTGGTTGCGGCGGGAAAGGCCTCCACACGGAGGTAAGCGGTAAACAGGTAAGCGCCAAAAGGAACGGGGTCTTACCACCCCGTAGCGTTCGCTTAAAAAAGGAAACGCAGACATATGTACCTCCGGCTACATAATTTGCTGTCTCCAGAAACGTCCACGGGACTACGGTTTCAGAATGAGCCTGAGTTGGAAATGTTGACAATAAAAGTAATCACAGCGAGACGCTTTTCGTTTACGTTTATTGCCAGCGTTTTTCAAGATGTTTTCCGAATTCAAACCCAAGCGATTTTCACTGGCGTTGAGCAGAAGAGTATGCAAATGTTAGATGGCGCTACACAACTTTAAGCTTCTGACACCCGCTTGTAACACAGAAGAAGAAGACAGAAAGTTTACACGCTTGTTGTTAAAATTACTGGCGATTCGAACAAGCATGGATGGTTCAGGTAGCAGCTCCAGCTCTAGCGATAAAGAAACTATTATTGTTCACCAGTGCAATAAGCAGCTCCATGTTCATATCGCCTCTGGGCATCTTCTTCAATGCGCATTGACAGTTTTGCGCTTAAGGGCCTCCAAGCGCTGTTTACTGTAACTTCAGCAGCTCCGTGCACGTGAACAAAAGTGCCAATCTGATTGGTGAAGAAGGTGAAAAAAGAACAAGCATGAGGCGTTTCTTTAAAAATGATGCTTTTAGTGTTTGGAGGTACCAGCATGGTACATTTATGGATTATTTATTCATTCATTTTCTTTTCAGCTTAGTCCCTTTATTAATCTGGGGTCGCCACAGCGGAATGAACCGAAAACTTATCCAGCATATGTTTTACGCAGCGGATACCCTTCCAGCTGCAACCCATCACTGGGAAACATTTATGGATCATACAGTATGTTAATAGTATGACAATATGGAGCTCATACTCGAAGTAAAAACATGCATTTTATTCAAAGGCCCAAACTGAGTTAAAGTTAGAGCTGGGCAGATAAACTATATCATATTGCACTTCTATAAGATTTTGGCGATAAATATGATAATCTCTGGATATTTGTACTTGTTATGGATTTATCCAATTTAGCCAATTACTGAGCACAAATATTTAACAATGGCTAATCACTGTGCATTTATATTACGTCTCTCATTTACCTTTAATTTATATTACATCTCTCATTACACATTCATTCATTCGTTTTCTTTTCGACTTAGTCCCTTTATTAATCTGAGGTCGCCACAGTGGAATGAACCGCCAACTTATCCAGCATTTGTTTTACGCAGCGGATGCCCTTCCAGCTGCAACCCATCACTGGGAAACATCTGTACACTCCTATTCACACACATACACAGCCAATTTAGCTTACCCAATTCACCTATACCACATCTTTGGACTTGTGGGGGAAACCGGAGCACCCGGAGGAAGCCCACACCAACACGGGGAGAACATGCAAACTCCACACAGAAATGCCAACTGACCCAGCCGAGGCTCGAACCAGCGACCTCCTTGCTGTGAGGCAATCGTGCTACCCACTGCGCCACTGTGACACCTCTCATTACTCATTTAACTTTTCATTTTTCATTTATTTTGATAAATTGCCCTAAAATTTTAATGCCAAATGTGTAATCTGTTTTTGCTAAACATATATAAACATATATAAACTTATACTTTAACAGGGAGTAGATTATACGACTCTAGACATATACATGTCAGTTTTCAATCTATAGTCTATTGACTAATAATTTGGCTTAGTAAGATTAAATTGAATGCTTCGTTTATGACCTGTATTTTTTTATTTATTTTTGTAGTGGGTGCAAAACACATAATACAACGCAGTTAGCTCAAAAAACTGGATCTTAGCTTAACATGATTTTATCTTTTTTTCTAATTCAGTATAATGTATGGATAATCAAGTAAATAAAAGGGTGACGCTTCAATTTAAGTAACAATTCACACTATTAACTACTGGCTTATTACCTGCGTATTGTTAAGATATTAACTGTTTATTAGTACTTATACATTATTGTATATCCCTAACACGATACCTAGGCTACTTGTAACCCAGCTCACTGACTAGGTTACTGAAACAAATTATAAATAGTTTATTTTATATTCTAACATTTTATTTTATTATTGAAATGAGAAATATTGAATAAAGTTCCTTTATATTTTATATAAAGTGTTTAAATAATAATAATAAATGGAGAATAAAGTAAGTTTTGACTTGAGTGAGGTCAGAGGTTAGCTCCGCCCCCTTACGTGTGTGAGAGAGCAGACGGTGACGGAGAGTCATTTTTGATTAAGCAGCGCGAGCAGATTGAACGACAATAGACACTTTGAGACAGCAGTTTAGATCATTCAAACGATCTAAAAATCATATTTTTCTGTGACTAACTGAAGGAAATCCGTAGGATTTCAGATTTTAAGCATAGGAAGCTGACAACAAGTGATAGAGTGAAACGAGAGAAGTGCGAGTGAAATACATAAAATCGCCCGAGACAACTGAAAACTATTATACTTAATCGAGACACATTCTTCTTTATTCTCCCTGTTCATCTTTATCTCTCCTTGGCCGGGTTTTTTTTTCTCTCTCTGTGTGTGTGTGTGATCCCTTTCGATATTTCTGCGTCAAAATCCCGATCTGTCCCTGCCGTGGATGCTTTCTCAGTGGTCTGGACATGGCGAGCCACCCTCTTTGAAAGATCGTAACTGGAAGTAAAGTAATCTGTTGTTCACTGAACTGGTAGGACAAAACATTCTTGCACTTTCACTGCGCTCATATTTTTGTTTTTATTCATTTTTGGACTTTGCTCTATCTGGACTGATTTTTTTGGAGTTTTTCACATCGAACTGGAACTAAAAAAACTTTTGAGTGTTGAATATCGAACTTGGACTCTGAACCACTACTTTTATCTGAACTCTACTTCTTTGTTTTTGTTTTCTTCTTCTCCTTCATTGTACCTGGAATAGGTGATTTGTGAAACTGATTTTGTCTGACATTTGAGTTTATAATCTGAAGTGTTGGTTATTTCAGTATATATTTTATATAGATATATTGCTTTATTCTAGTATTAATAATACTTAACTGATTTTGACATTGATTTATTTATTTTGTTTTCATCATTAACTTGCTTAAACAACAATATACTTACCTTGTTTATTTACCTTTATTTTTGAGTCTGAATTATTTATCAATCTAAAATCGGTTGTTATTTCTATACACTCTCGTGAGCGAACTAAAATCTTATGATATCTGGTCCTAAGGATAAAATAGCAAAAACACAATTGTAAGCACATCTATAACGAATAGATAAGGGTTACATACTACCTTACTAACTATTATTAAGCAGTTAATCTGTGGTTTATTGAACTAATGGTTTGTTAATAGTGTGAATTGTACATTAAAACACTTTAAAACCAGATGATCGGAGATATTTTTTTATGTGCAAAAGAGGACAAAATATCAAAAAACATAAGTAAAAATGTATTTATAAAGCATCTTGCACAGACATGAAGTCACAAAGTGCTTTACAGTAAAAGAAAACGTATCAAAACAGGTTAAAACCAGGTCACTATACTGTTAATTAAAAGATTGTCCAAAAATATGTCTTTAATTTTAATGTCTTTAATTTAAGTCTTTAAATGGTGTTACTTTATTTCTTTCTTTATTTTCGAAGTTGAACTGAGCCCAGAGTTTTCAATGCATGTAGTAGGCTATATATCACACACTTGTTTTATCCAATCTGGTCTTGATAATTTTGCGTATAATGCGTTAATAATTCTGGGACGTCTCATGCCAGTGTCTGCCGCGGTCGTCTCTGTAGAGCAGAGAAATGAATTAATGTGTCGCTTCAGCGCTGTCACACTCCACCATCTCGAGAATCCTGTGTAAATATTCCCTCTGTCACATTAAACTGTCTAATTGCGTTTCTCAGCCACTCCAAAACTCTCTGGATCTCCAACGGGGCTGAAACACGGCCAAATTCATTTATGCCAATCAACTGCCTGTCCTGAGGAAGTCTAATCCGAGGATGAAAAATGGACTGTGTTTTCTGAAGACCATTTGTTAAGGTCTGTTCATAACTAGAACCATACAATATCTAATTATATCGCCCATCTTCGCCAACCGACTGTTTATTATTAGGGCGCAAACTGCAAGTTGTGTAATGTTAGTCTAAATGCGCACGCTTTTTAAACTCTCTATTCTGGGGTGCGTTTCCCAAACAACGACGTAACTCGCGGCTGAACTATCATAGTGCGATGCATCGTTTGGCAAAAAAGCGATGTAGCGATGAGTGTTTCCTAAAACCCATAGTTTCTCTGTCGCAGATCCATCGCTTGAACCACGTTAGTTATAGCGTAAAACGCCCATAATGATGCTCTAAACGGGGTGGAGTAACTTCTTTAGAGAACAACCCCATCATTTCTTTGTGCAAATTATATTGTTTTACACGCACACGCATTTAAAATAAAATCCAATATTAGTTTTGGTAAAAACATGCACTCGCTTTGCATATTCATTGAAATATATGTCAATGGCACATATAGGGCCAATGTTTGCTTTACTAATATTATTGAGAAGTTGAACATTACATATTCTATTCTAAAACATAAAATCACTTACAGAAGCTAACACTATTCTAATATCATATATAAATCATATAAATAAACAAATAATGAGGCTATTTATTATAAATATATTTACTTTAATAATAATATTAATAATATTATTGATGATGATGATGATTATTATTTAGGATATTGTTTATTTATTTTGAAAAAATTACAATTTGACACATGCAAACCACAGCAGAAAGTTTTAACCAACAGGCCCATGTCATATACAGCAGAGAAACTTAATAAATAACCTACTATAAAATAAAAAAATTAACGTATGCTATGTTTTTTTATTTTCACAAGCTTTGGAGACGCAACATAATTTCCGCTTTTAAATATACCTATAGCTTTCGCCATGAGGCTGTGTTCAAAATGATATCAGCGTTTTCAAAGTGCACTGCAAAGGGAGCACAATTGTAAACATGAAGATCGCTAAAACTGAACTGTAAAAATACTTTGAAAGCAAATTACACCTAAGAGAGATTAACTTAATGCTTTTTTATTTTTAATAATTCAAACTTTGAATGTTAGAATGTTCTAAATGAATAGGGCATAGGGGGAATAAATGGGAATAGAACACAGCCAGGAACTATGCTTTTAACTACAGCTCCAGAGGTGTCGTTTCAAATGCTCAAGTTTGCGACGCAGTTTGCGAATGTTCGTTGGAACGATGGATTCCGGAAACAGCAAATCAAAGAACTATGTTTGTAACGACGGAACTTGCGACCTTAGTTGGCTAACGATGGTTTTGGGAAACACACCCCTGATTGGCTGTGGATGTTTTTACTCACTGCTTGTATTGTATACATCATTGTTTGTATCCAAAATCACCCCTATAGACTATTCCCATACACTATTCCCTAGTCCACTTAAAAGAGTGTAAAAACAAGTGAGTGAATCAGAGAAAACTGTTTCTCTCTATTAAAGGGACCACCTACTCATCTTGTTTTGACATACTTAAAGGTGGATTAAGCATTAATTAAGGGGTCAGTCCGCCCAAACCCCCCTGTAATTCGCAACCTAATTGTGACTCTGTCATCATTATTATTATTATGCTTAGTTTGAGCTTTGTTTTTCTTACAACATCACTATTACAATTCTTCATTGAACCAACTACCAATAAAATGAAAGATTCTTCTAAAACAAGTACAACTAAAGCCCGCCTGAATTATTAGCCGCCTGTTTATTTTTCCCTAATTTCTGTTTAACAGTGAGAAGATTTTTTTCAACACGTTTCTAAACATAATAGTTTCAATAACTCATTTCTAATAACTGATTTATTTTATCTTTGCCATGATGACAGTAAATAATATTTGACTAGATATTTTTAAGATCCTAGTATTCAGCTTAAAGTGTCATTTAAAGGCTTAACTAGGTTAATTAGGCAGGTTAGGGTAATTAGACAGCTCACTGTATAATGATGGTTTGTTCTGTAGACATACAATATTATATATTTATACAACAGTTCTGTCTGGTTCTCGAATCTGATTGGCTGATAGCCGTGCGACATTCTGCAATATCAGCGCTCGTACAGCCTCTCAGTGTTGCCAACTTAGCGACTTGACTTTTTAGACCCCCCTAGCGACAGATTTTTAAAAAAGCGACTAGTGACAAATCTAGTGACTTTTTTGTGTGTTACCGGAGACTTTTATAGACTTTCATGTGTCCATGATGTACGTGTACATCGTTCGCGTGGGTTTTCTCAGGGTGCTCCGGTTTCCCCCACAGTCCAAAGACATGCAGTACAGGTGAACTGGGTAGGCTAAATTGTCCGTAGTTTATAAGTGTGAATGAGTGTGTGTGTGGATGTTTCCCAGAGATGGGTTGCGGCTGGAAGGGCATCCGCTGCGTAAAAACATGCTGTATAAGTTGATGGTTCATTCCGCTGTGGCAACCCTGGATTAATAAAGGGACTAAGCCGAAAAGAAAATGAATGAATGAATGAGTGTGAGATGGGACTTACATATTACGTTGGCCACTCTTTGTATAACCCTGAGTTACTTTTTGGTTGGCCATCTGTTTGTTTCTAATGAGTCTGTTTTTGTTACTGCAGACTAGTTCAGTAAACAGAAACAAAGAAGAAATGCCCGCATGTGTTTAGTGTTTTTCCTTATCACAAACACAACAGTGATCTAGTAGTGTTTGCGTTGCTTTGGCTTTTTTGGGGTTAATTATTGTGATCTCCCAAATGCAACAGAGAAATACTGGGAAATCTTTGTAGACTGATGACATTTCATGCCGTTCAGCCTTATTATCTTAAAATGTCAGAAAAATCAGCTGTTTTGTCATCATTTTAGACATTACGCTAGAGAATCACCCAAATACTAGCTCTAAAGTGACGTGTGTGAAGTAGCAGCAGTTTCGGTTGTTCTGACGTCAGCTGCAGATGTGAAAGAATGGTGGAAGAAAGTAGTTCCTCTTACAAAATGGTTTTTGAGACTCTCCGTGTTTGATTTTCTTTTTTAATATGCATGATTATGCCGTCGAACTGTTGTATAAATGCAGTATCACACGAGTAGCAGTGCAATATGGCTGTATGCCACTGGTGGGACACTAAGGCACACGCCTCCCACCAGTGCCGATATACAGCCATATCGCACTGCAACTCATGTGATATTTCTCATATATATTGCTTAAGTGGACCTATAAGGTCCCACTTTATATTGTCGCTTATACCTGTGAACTTACATGGTAATTAGATGTGTAAGTAGTATGTAACTACAGTGTATGTACACTCTGGTACAGAGTATTTACTTGTGTATACTGGTGTAACTACACTCATGTAACAACCAACTGAATAGTATGTGTAAGTACAAATGTGTAACAGGACATTGGTAACAACAGTAGGAAAGTACACATCTGTAACAAGAATTATGTAAGTGCATTGTGTAACAACAATATGTACTTGCAGATGTTTTCCCACTTCCACACCTGTTTGCAGATCATGTACTTGTGAACACTGTATGGCAGAACTAATGCTGCATTAGAAGGTTTCACCTTGTGATACACGTGTACTTACATGGTAAATCCACAGGATCCACTCAATATAAAGTGTAAAATGGTCACAAATTACTGTTCATACATTCATTCATTTTCTTTTCGGCTTAGATGGGTTGCAGCTGGAAGGGCATTCACTGTGTAAAACATATGCTGGATAAGTTGGCGGTTCATTCTGCTGTGGCGACCCCGGATTAATAAAGGGACTAGGCCGAAACGAAAATGAATTTTATTTTAAACTTTATATTGTGGACTGTTCCTGTGGAGTTACCATGTAACTACACTGTTATTAAAGTGTTGCATAGAACAGTGTTTCTCAACTGGTGGGTCGCGACCCAAAAGTGGGTCGCGGGAACATTTTCAGTGGGTCGCGGAGTGTGTGGTCAAAAAAACAACAAAAGTTAAATTTTTAACTTATTTTGCTTATACCGGACTTTTATTTTGAAATGCGCGCGCGACAACAGTACCGACTACTTTCCCTTTGGAATCGACGTAGAAAGCGTCACATTGCCGAGCAACAAAGAGAATCAGCTTGTGGAGCTGTCATGTGATAAGACGCTGAAAAAGAAATTCAGTGAAGTAAAGCCTCTCCCAGTTTTGGTGCCGCAAAGTGCTTTCTGAGTATTCGTCCCTTGCCATTCGTGCGATCAAGTCCATCCTACCATTCAGCACTACATATTTGTGTGAAAGTGGCTTCTCTTTCTTGGTGCAGCTTAAGTCAAAGCAAAGGAACAGGTTGGACATATAGCACGATCTTCAGGTCTACCATCACCCCAGACTTTGAAACTCTTATCAGGAGTAAAGCACATACTCAGTTATCTCATTAGCTTCCCAAATTACTGTTAAGTGAAACAGGTGTTTATAATTGCTGTCATATTAGATGTAAAAATTGTCATGATTGTTTTAATAATTTTACTGTAATTTGCTGATTTGTTCTGTTCAACAGGATCAGTGTTAATGTTTTATTAACAGTTCAGTTTAGTTGAT
>CAIGQS010000097.1:133751-161251 GCA_903798195.1 Danio kyathit
TTTTGCCCATTCTAATATTTGCTATGGATAACGAAACATTATTATTATAGGATAACTGTGATGTCAAATCTTAATCCTAAGAGCTGTAACTGACAGTGATGCTTACCTTAGCAGAAATGACTGCGCTGGGACTAGACTGCAGTTCTGCTTTGGTTTCATTTTAAGATTTTGTTTGGAGTCTAGTTTCATAACCCTACTTTATTAATTTCAGCCCACGAAATCCCAGAATACCTGCTTCAAGCATTTTTATCTGCTACTACCATTTAAATGGTCTTAAATTACTCATCCCAACATTAGCAAGACTCTTCCAAGACTCATTTAAATGTAAATGTAAAATATTAATGTGAGTCTTAGCAGGATTATCTTAATGTAAGTGCTCTCTCATCCTCGCTGACAGCTTCTGATTATTTCTGTCAGCTACATTTAGTGGTATTTGCTAAGGCAGAGGTACTGGCATAAAGTCAGCACTGTTATACACTTCTGTATGCATATATAAACAAACATACATACTGTACATACATACTGTACTTGCATACATACTGTATGTGTATATACATACTGATTTATTAGCCCTGCTGATTTATTCGCCCCTTGTATATTTTTCTCCCCAATTTCTGTTTAACGAAGAGAAGATTTCTTCAACACATTTCTAAACATAATAGTTTTGATAACTCATTTCTAATAACTGATTTATTTTATCTTTGCCATGATGTACGTAAAATATTATGTACATCATGGCAAAGATAAAAGAAATCAAGATACTAGTATTCAGCTTAAAGTGACATTTAAAGGCTTAACAAGGTTAATTAGGGTAAAGTTAGGTTAATTAGGTCATTGTATAGCGATGGTTTGTTCTGTAGACAACCGAAAAATTTTGCTTAAGGAGGTTAATAATATTGACCTTAAAAGGGTTTGAAACAGCTTTTATTCTAGCCGAAATAAAACAAATCTTTCTAGAAGAAAAAATATTATAGGAAATACTGTGAAAAATGCGTTGTTCTGTTAAACATAATTTGGGAGAATATTTGAAGAAAAAAAATAATAATTTTGACCAATTATATATATATATATATATTATAGGTGGGCATAGATTAATTTTTTTAATCTAGATTAATCTAGATTAAAATGGCTCATTTGAATTTTGCCGAAGGCATTCAGAATATGTGTGCTACCCGAATTATACGTCTTTGAGAACGGGTTTCTCAAGCCGGGTGTCGCATTAAACCAGGGGCTCATCTCCTGTTTCCAAAGTGCATCACAAACTGCATGAGAAACTGTTCTACTATGATAATTGGTGATGAAAATAAATGATGTTCAATAAGATGTACTTGTGTTTACTAACTGTTTATTCAGTTAAACATGAATTTTGAACTGTAGGCCTACATAAGCTCTAAATAGCAATTTTTGATTACCTTAATCTGACTAAAGTCAAAACTGAACTAAACAGAAATGGAATTAAGATGTGGAGTATGCAGATATTAGTGGCATTATTGAAGTAAACACTGCGGTCTTTAGGACCTTTCGCCATGTTTTCCGACAAGATCCACACGCGGCTGTCAGTAAAGGACCGCGCACACATATACAAACACACACACACACACACACACACACACCGCGAAATGCGGAAGTTTTTTTCTTACCATTTGGCGTGCATTATTAAATTCCATGACACTCTCACCAGTCCTTACTCCTTATTTGCGTCTAATACCCCAGTTTGTCACGATGGCATGAATGAAATGTTCGTGAGTTAGTGAAACTGACGAACTGCAGTCAAGCATCCTGCTGATTTGATTTAAAAGGGCACTCTTTTGTTAGACGGTTCACCGGTCAGGTATACATCCGCGCTAATATATCAAGGTGAAAGTCATCATAGCTTGCATAAAATAGACCCAGCTCCCACCCCACTTTGAGAATAGATTAACGGCGATATTTTTTATCGCGCGATAAGAGTCTCGCATTAACGCAGCACGTTAACGCCGATAACGGCCCAGCACTAATATATATATATATATATATATATATATATATATATATATATATATATATATATATATATATATATATATATATATACAGTTGAAACCAGAAGTTGACATACACTTTAAAAAAAGGAACAAAACCATTTTTTAAAAAATGTCTGATGGTAAATCATACTAAACGTTTACTATTTTAGGTATGTTAGGATTACCTAAATCATTTACATTTTATTTTTAGAATTTTGAATTCATTTCTAGACAGTCAAAACTTTACACACATTTCCTTGGTATTTTTTAACTTTGCTTTTAAACTGTATAACTTTGGTCAAATGTTTTGGGTCTCCTTCCACAAGCTTCTCACAATAGTTTGCAGGAATTTTGGCCCATTCCTCCTGACAGAATTGGTGTAACTGAGTCAGATTTGTATAGGCTGTCTTGCTCGCACAAGCTTTTTCAACTCTGCCCACAAATTTTCTATAGGATTGAGCTCAGGGCTTTGTGATGGCCACTCCAAAACATTCACTCTGTTGTCCTTAAAGCACATTTTAACTAATTTGGCAGTATGCTTAGGGTCATGGTCTGTTTGGAAGACCCATTTGTGGCTGAGTTTTAATTTCCTGGCTGATGTCTTATGTATTTCTACATAATGTTCTTTCTTCATGATGCCATCTATGCTGTGAAGTGGACCAGTCCCTCCTGCAGCAAAACAGCCCCACAACATGATGCTGCCGCCCCATACTTCACAGTTGGGATGGTGTTCCTAAGCTTGTAAGCTTTCCCCTTTGTCCTCCAAATGTAACACTGGTCATTATGGCCAAACAATTCAATCTTAGCTCCATCAGAGCACAGGACATGTCTCCAAAAATTATTCTTTTTCCCAGTGTAATTTAGCAAATTGTAATCTGGCTTTTTGTTGATTCTGGCTTGTTGATTTTCCCATGTTGTCACACAAGGAAGCAGTGTGTGTTTGAGGTTTTCCTTAAATACTATTCTACAGTTGTGCCTCCAATTAACTCAAATGTTGCCAATTAGCCAAACAGAAACTGCCAAAACCTTGACACCATCATCTGAGCTTTTTCAGAGGCATAATAATCTTATTGTATGTAAACTTGACTTTCAAGAAAATTTATAACAATTTCTCAAAAAATATCTCTCTCATTATTCTGCTATTAAGCATAACAGAAACAAATGTGATAATCCTAACTTCCCTACAAAAGAAAAAGTTTAGTCACATTAACATCTGACTTTTTTTAAAATGGTTATGTGCCTTTTTATACAGCGTATGTAAACTTCTGGTTTCAACTGTATATATATATATATATATATATATATATATTCATTCATTTTCTTTTCGGCTTAGTCCCTTTATTAATCTGGGGTCGCCACAGCGGAATGAACCGACAACTTATCCAGCACATTTTTACGCAGCGGATGCCCTTCCAACCGCAACCCATCCCTGGGAAATATGTATATATATCAGTATATATATATATATTTCAGTTTCAGATTGTTGGGCCGAATTAATGCCTTTAAAAGAGATCGTCATTTCTAATTTTACGTAACTTTTTTTGTTTGTTTTTTTGTTGAGCTACAAAAAAGCAAACTGAAATGAAATGTTTCAATTAAATGTTGTAAATGAATCTGATTCTTTAAAATGTAAACAACTTGACAGATAGAAGACTATGCAGAAGACATTCGGTGAGCAAATCAAGGCAAAAACTAATGTAATTCCATTCTGTTGTAAATTAACTTGTTTTTGTTTTTATTGTAATGGGTTCATTATTAAAGTTATAGAGTTATGCTGTATTTGTTCACATAAAGCAATGTTTTCTAGTTATTTTTAAATATTATTAAATAAATTAGGAAATTACCCATGGCAACTATATTTACCTTCCTGTCCACTAGCCTCAATCAAGGTTGGTTTTTGGCTCTCCATAAGAAAACGCTTGGGCACCCCTGGTTTAGAGCATGTTTTTTTCTTTCCAGAAAATGACAATTGCTCAGAACAATAATACGCTTTTATCTGTTGTGATTGTAAATCAGGTTTGTTTCACCAAATATTTATTCAAACATATATGTATATACGTACATACAAAGCTGAAGACAATATTATTAGGCCTGTAAATTTGTATAATTTGTCAAATATTTCCAAGTCATGTTTAACAGTGCAAGGAAATTTTTCCACAGTATTTCACTATTATATTTTCTTCTGGGAAAATGTATTATTTTTAATTTTAATTTTATCGAGTCAAGCCTTTGAATGGCACTTTAAGCTGAATACTAGTATCTTCCAAAATATCTGGTAAAATATTATGTGCTGTCATCATGGCAAGGACAAAATAAATCAGTTTAAACTCAGTTTACTCATTAAAACTATGTTTACAAATATGTTGTAAATAAATCTCCATTAAACAGTACAGCACTGCAAGAAGGTCGCTGGTTTGAGTCCCTGCTGGGTCAGTTGGCATTTCTGTGTGGAGATTGCATGTTCTCCCCGTTAGGGATGGGCGATATGGCCTAAAATCCATATTGCGATATACATTGCAGCCTCTTGCGATAACGATATATATTGCGATATATAAATTATAATAGAACCATTTCAGAACAGGTTACATAGACCCTTAGGAAAGCCAAACTGCTATTTTTTTTTTAAGGAATAAAGAAACGTTGCATGTCATTTTGAGAACATTTAATGTGCAAAGGCAAAACTGTAATTAAACAACACAATGTTGCAGATAAATAAACTAAATGTAGTGCCTTTTAGAAATAAAGACTTTTCTTTTAAGTCCTTGGTTGGTTCCTAATGCCAAGTTGCAGAGAACAAATAAACTGGTGTCTTTTTAGTTGAGGAACTTACACTGTACTGAAATTACTTCCAGTATTAAATTAGTAAAATAAAATTGTGTATTGCAGATACTTTAAATAAAAACATATTTCTAACCTGCAGCCTAAGGTAACACATTTGGTTTTAAACATTTTGTTCTCCTAATGAAATTAAAACTGGTGTCTTGATCTGCTCTTTCTCTCTCTCTCTCTCTCTCTCTCTCTCTCTCTCTCTCTCTCTCTCTCTCTCTCTCTCTCTCTCTCTCTCTCTCCCTCTCTCTCCGTCTGCTGTAGTGTTGGTGAGAGACTGAGATGCACCAGACAAAGTTTGCGAATAAAGTAATGCAAAAATGAATACAATTAATATCGAAAGCGAAAGCAGATTCTCGGACATGTCCGGGGAAAAGAGAATGTATTGTCACCCTAAATAATGAGCTGGATCAGTCTATTTAGTCTTCGCGCTCTTCTTAAAGCTGCTCCCAAATCAGATCAACAGTTCTGTATCCAGCGCGATACAGCGCGTCTCTGTGGGTCAGAGCATGCGAGTTTGTGGAAGAGTGTTCTCAGTTTCTCGCGAACACAGAACACCGCCCCAATAATATATCGGCCGCCCAGGTAAAATCTGTGTGGGAGGCACTGATGTTCACTAGACAAGCCACAATATGCCATGCATGAGGCTCGCAAGTTGTGTGACACGCCGCCATTCGGTGCCATGCGTTGCTTAGTGCTGTTGTTGCTGTTGCTCTTAATTTCGCGGGTAGATTGCGTCATCAAGCATGCATTATCGCGATAGTGCAATAGAATTAGAATCTCTATCGTAGGCCAATTTTGTATCGTTTATATCGCATATCGTTTATATCGCCCATTACTACTCCCCGTGTTGGCGTGGGTTTCCTCCGGGTGCTCCGGTTTCCCTCACAGTTAAAAACACATGCGCTATACGTGAATTGAATAAACTAAATTGGCCATAGTGTATGAGTGTGAATGAGTGTGTATGGATGTTTTCCGGTTCTGGGTTGCAGCTGGAAGGCCATCCGCTGCATAAAACCTATGCTGGATAAGTTGGCGGTTCATTCCGCTGTGGCGACCCCTGATAAATAAAAGGACTAAGCCGAAGGAAAATAAATGAATGAATGAATATATTTATTCAGAGCGGCACGATGGCTCATTGGTTAGCAGTGTCGCCTCACAGCAAGAAGGTCACTGGTTCGAGTCCCGGCTGAGTCAGCTGGCTTTCTGTGTGGAGTTTGCATGTACTCCCCGTGTTGGTGTGGGTTTCCACCGGGTGCTCCTCTAGGGCAGGGGTGTCCAAACTCGGTCCTGAAGGGCCAGTGTCCTGCATAGTTTAGCTCCAACTTCCTCCAAACACACCTGCCTGGAAGTTTCTAGTATACCTAAAAAAAGAGCTTGATTAGCTGGTCAGTTGTGTTTATTGGGGTTGGAACTAAAGTATGTAGGACACCGGCCCTCCAGGACCGAGTCTAGACACCCCTGCTCCAGGGTTTCCCCCACAGTCCAAACACATGCGCTAGGTGAATTGAATGAACTAAAATGGCCATAGTGTATGAGTGTAAATGTGAGTGTGTATGGGTGTTTCCCAGTACTGGGCGGCAGCTGGAAGGGTATCCGCTGTGTAAAACATATGCTGGATAAGTTGGCGGTTCATTCCACTGTGGTGACCCCTGATGAGTAAAGGGACTAAGCTGAAGAAAAATGAAGGAATGAATATATTTATTCATTCGTTTATTCATTTGATCATATTTAGAGAATGAAATTACACAGAGAGGATATTATCATGTGAACTAACCAGTTAACAATCACTAATATGCACTGAAAAAAACCATATAGCAACTTTTTGACATCCACCCACAATATCCTGCACTAGCAAAAAACTAGTTGATGCTGTATTACAGCACCCAAGACACATTTTACAGCCTCTCAGACAATGTTGAATTGCCTTGAATGGAATAAAAATAGTTTATGGCAGCAGTGGATCTAAATGACATCGAGGCGCGCTGTAAGTTTGTGTAAAGAATTGTTCATGATTCCTGCGCCGGTCCTACAGCCTCTTTTTATTGACTTCCTGAGTGTGCCCTTTCCCACTGAGATTCATTTTTAAATGTCACCTTGAAGAATCTAGTAATTATTCATGTCTGTTCTTTGCAAGTGCTGTTCCAATTGTTACTCTAACCTTTCTATTGCTTAAGATGTAGATGATATTACACGCCGGGTGTTTTCCTGCGCCGGAATCGTCTGCATCACAGCAATTAATTGCTTCTTTGGACTGCTTATACACACAATGTGAAAAGGACAAGTGGCTATTGTTAGAATTGATGGAAAACAAAAGGCAAATGGGCTATGTGTCGCGCGTGGGGAATTTCAATGTCGTCTTGCTTGAGGAAGCGTCGCACATATGCTTGTTATAAAACAGTCATCAACCAATGAGCTGATGCGGGCAGGCCCTTCTGTTGAATACAAATGCATCAGATACACTGAAGCGGGAGTTTATCTTAATGCCCAACTATAACATTGGAATGTGTGATCGGCAGAACTGTGGTTCTGTTTTGTGGGTGTTGGAATGCGCTTGCAAGGCAGCTCAGGGTGGTTGCTAGCAGTGGTGTAGTCCTAAAAAAAAAGGTGGTGTACTATTACACCCGACCCAAATTTTAAATGAAAGTAGGCAAAGAAACGACAAAAGTCAATGCTTCTTTGATTCATTCACTATATATATATATATATATATATATATATATATATATATATATATATATATATATATATATATATATATATATATATATATATATATATATATATATATATATATATATTTATCTATCTATCTATCTATCTATTTTCTATTTATATATATATATATATATATATATATATATATATATATATATATATATATATATATATATATATATATATATATTTTTTTTTTTTTTTTTTTTTTTTTTTTTTTTTACATCTGTACACTATTCTGTTGAACACAAAAGAAGATATTTTGAAGAAAGCTGGAAACCTGTAACCAAGTAAAGGTTGAGTAAATGATGACAATTTTAATTGTGCTTGTTAATTGTATGCTTGTTTTAAACCAAACTATTAGTGGTCTGTCTTCTGTTGTCGCTATTATATACTAGTAGTTAACCTTTTAAATCGCATATTGTTACGCGATTAATGAGTCGTCTTTGCCTCATGGTTTTTAGTGTGTTTTATATAGTGTCGTTCCCTGTAGCAGTAGGCACGATTAAGACAAGTGAAATACTGTTTTACAGGGGCGATATTAGGATTTCTCTCACTCTGAACAGATGTGGTTTGCTGATTAAATGAAAAACGAGCTGAAAACGGAGCAGCGGAAGTCTGCCACCATTTTCATATCAAAATTAAAGGAGACTGAGGCGATTATTTAGTAGTGTACAGTTCATGAGATAATCGCAAAACCTTTAAGGGTGCTGAATAGAAATATAGGAGGCTTAAAGCGACGCCCATGCTGTTTCATAAATTTACCTGAATAATTCAGCGAGACATCATTCAGTTGACTTGTTTTGGTCTTCGAAAAACTCTCACAAAATTTTCTCACAGCTGCTGCGGTCGTCAGGGGCGGGGAATAGCGCAAGTTAAACAAAAATGCACCAGTTGCAACAAATTAAGATGCGAGTTAAAAAACCTTTGGTATACAGTTAAAGGGGACATGAATACACTAAAATTAGGGAAGTTTGATCAGAAAAACAACTGAGTATATCGAGGGTATACGCAATTATTGATCCTCAGAAGTGGTAATACCCAAACAGCTCATGGAAATAAGTAAGCATACTGAGTATACGTGCGTATAGCAAGGACTACACCACTGGTTGCTAGGGTGATTTTGAACTGTTGCAAGAGTGTTTTTGAAACGGGTGTTGTTTTGTGGTTGTTAGGATGTTGCTATGAAATTGATAGAATGTTTTTCATGGTTGCTAGGATGTTGAGAGAACTGAGATTTGCTATGATGTTCTGGGGTACGTTTCTGAAAACCATCGTTAGCCAACTAAGGTCGCAAGTAGCGTCGTTATACAGTAAACCTAAAAATTTGCTGTTTGCCAAATCCGCCGCTTTAACGAACATTCGCAAACTGCTTCGCAAACTTGTATGCTTGCAACTACACCTCTGGAGCTGTAGTTAGAAACAGAGTTCCTGGCTGTGTGCTATTCCCACTTATCCCCCCCATATGCCCTATTTGTTTACAACATTCTAACATTTAAACTTGGAATGATTTTTTTTAAAGCATTAAGGTCATCTCTCTTAGGTGTAATTTGCTTTCAAAGCATTTTTAAATTTCAGTTTTAGCGATCTTCATGTTTACAATTGTGCTTCCTTCGCAGTGCACTTTGAAAACATTGATGTCATTTGGAACACAGTCGTGGCTCATGGCGAAAGCTATAGATGACCTATTATTTAAAAGCGGAATTAATGTTACGTCTCCAAAGCTTGTGAAAACGAAAAACATAGCATACGTTAATGCTTTTAATTTACAGTAGGTTATTTAGTAAGTATTTGTACTGTTTATAAGATGAGCCTGTTAGTTAGCACATTTCTGCAGTGGTTTGCATGTGTCAAATTGTAAAAGTAAAAAAATAAAAAATAAATAAACAATAATAATAAGTATAATAATAATAATAATAATAATAATCGGTATCATCATTATATTAATATTATTATTAAAGTATGATTTTTTAATTTCCTAATAAATATTACATTTCTTAATAAATCGCCTCATTATTTATTCAATTATTTATACGATTTATTATTATATATATATATATATATTAGAATGCGTGTTAGCTTTTGTAAGTGATTTTAGGTTATTTTGAAAACAGGTTTCCGCAGGGTCTTAAAAAGTCTCAAATTTAAAAATCGAAATTGTAGGCCTTAAACCCCGGGTTTCACAAACAAGGTTTAAGGCTAGTCAAGAATAAATTGCATGTTTGAGCTTTCTCAAATTAAAATAACTTGCGGTGAGATGTCTTAAAATACGTCAGTGTCATTTTTTGGTCTTCAGTTGCACACCAGTAATATATTTTTCTGAGGCCATTTTTATAAATGTGGCTTAAATAGCTTAATTTAACTAAGTCTAGTCCTGGCTTAATCTAAGCCCTGTTTGTGAAACTGGGCCAAAAAGTCTTAAATTGGCTGTTTTAGGTAAATATTGGCTTAAATATTTTTGCACAGGTCTTATTTTTCCAATGTCCATGTAACGCTACATCTAATGCTCATTTAAATTCTTTTTTGTTGTTGTTGTGTGGTTTTCGTGGTGTTGTAGTCCTTTACTTCACTAGTCCTAATGTAATTTGCGGTATTACGACTACAAATGAGACCAGCATGCAATAGCCAATCAGCTTTCTGTTATTGAGCAGTGCGGGCGGCGAATGTGACGTCATCGCTGTGTTTGCGGAGGTTAATTTTCTGTGTGCGCGACATAATTTCGGCTGGCAGCATGAACAGATTTCGGGTGAACAGTTTGCGTGGCACCGCGTTTGATTTGAGTTGAATATGAAACACTTTGAATAGATTTTGTCTGAAACAGGTATGACTGTACAGATATCTTTATGATCCGTCCATGCGTGGTCATCATAGAGATAACCAGATGAACAATAATTCTTGGCTAGAAATTGCAACAGCCGTGCAAGGAGGAAAGTTTTTGTAAAAGTTTGGAAAAACCAGAGGGATAAGTTTGTTAAAACAAAACAAAAAAAAGATACCATGGCAAACGTGGAGACTCATGTTAACCACATAGCTTCAAACTAAAATTAAGTGACAAATGATGTCTTTGATAACTGGAAAAGAATAAATGAACTTATCAGTTTACAATATACTGATGCCCACATTCTAGGCTTTATTGATGATAATGGTCACGAATGTTGGACCATTATTGCCTTTTTAGCATAAGTATAGGACAGAAACTAGCCAGACAGTATTGTGTGAATTGTTGCGTGGGCAAAATAAAAAAACGTCAGTATTTTTAGTAAGTTTTTTTTCCTTTTATTCTTACCATAATAAAAAATATAATTGTAGAGCAACCACTTTTCTCTTGTCATTGATATTTAACTTTAATAGATAGAACTGTCCGACATATGAACAAAAGAAAGTGATGCATCAAAGTTTGATTTAAAAAATCTTGAATGGTTATAAAAATCTTTATAATCATTAAAATAAATTATAAAAATAATAAAAAATAATTAGTAAAAAAATCTTGAATGGTTATAAAAATCTTTATAATCATTATAATAAATTATAAAAATAATAAAAAATAATTTGTAAAAAAATCTTGAATGGTTATAAAAATCTTTATAATCATTATAATAAATTATAAAAATAATAAAAAAATAATTAGTAAAAAAATCTTGAATGATACTAATGATATGACGTAGTTCCAGAAACGTACTACTTCTCTGTTTATCCGTCTGACTTTACTGTGGGTTTCTTTTGACCGCCCCCTGTTTTAAAGAATATCCCAAAGGCAAACACGTCAAGTATAAAAGCCTCGTCTGTTTCGTCAGTTCATCATTCATTTTCTTTTCGGCTTAGTCCCTTTATTAATCTGGGGTCGCCACAGCGGAATGAACCGCCAACTTATCCAGCACGTTTTTACGCAGCGGATGCCCTTCCAGCCGCAACCCATTTCTGGGAAACATCCACACACACTCATACACTACGGACAATTTAGCCAACCCAATTCACCTGTACCACATGTCTTTGGACTGTGGGGGAAACCGGAGCACCCGGAGGAAACCCACGTGAATGCGGGGAGAACATGCAAACTCCACACAGAAACGCCAACTGACCCAGCCGAGGCTCGAACCAGCGACCTTCTTGCTGTGAGGCGACAGCACTACATACTGCGCCACTGCGTCGCCCTAGTGCAGTTCAATTTAAATAAATGTATTTTACCACTAATTTTGTGATTTTGTATTTTCTCTTATGTGTATGCGTGTTTTTGATATTGTGATATACTGTAGTTCTTAAATTTAATACTTAATAGTCTTAAAAGGACTTAATAAGTCTTAAATCTGACATTATGATATCTGCAGAAACCCTGTGAATAGAATATGGAATGTTCTCAATAATATTTTTAAAGGAAACAGGCCCTAAATGTTCCATTTACATATATTTTAGTTAATATGGAAAGCGAGTGCATGTTTTTACTAAAACTAATATTAGATTTTTATTTTAAATGCGTGTGCGTGTGAAACAACATAATTTGCACAAAGAAATTATGGGGTTCTTCTCTAAAGAAGTTGTTACCACCCTGTGTAGAGCATCATTATAGACGTTTCACATTAAACTAACGTGGCTCAAACAAAGTCCCTTTAAGGCAAGTCATTTCACTTGGTGGCCATCTTTTAAACACCTCTCGGGCAGTATGCTCGGGCATTCTGTTTGAATGGGGAAACAGCAAATTCTCCCAAAATACTTGCCAAGCTTACAATTAAATTTCATGTTAGGAATCACCAATAAAATTAAACAACATCGGTGTCTTTAGTTTCATTTCTAAACGACCAAATCACACAAAATCTATAGAAACTCACGTCTGGTCTGAGGCCCTCCCCCTGAGTATCGTCAGTCTATACCTATCAATGATTGGCTCCTGTACTAAAAGGCGGGCTTTATTTGCCATATAGCGATTAATGATTGGCTCCTGTATTTGTGGGCAGGGCTTTATTCGCCATATTTACCGTTACACTTTTCCCCATTCAAAAAGATACGAGTGACACGTCTTGTGTATTCTATAGTCTTTTTTTCAAACGATGGATCTGCGACAGAGAAACTGCGGGTTTTGGGAAACACTCGTCACTAGACGTTCTTTTTCCAAACGATGCATCATACTATGATAGTTCAGCCACGAGTTCTGCATTGTTTGGGAAACGCACCCCTGGCTGGTTGCTAGGTCATTCCTGGTGGTTGTTAGGATGGTGGTTGCAGAGATGTTGAGAAGAGTTGAAAAATAAGTTGGTAGGCTATACAATTTCCTTCAGTGTTGTTTTGCAGTTGCTAAGCAAATGTTAGGGTCTATTTGCTGGTTTCTAGGATGTTGGGAGGCAACTGCTAGTGTTCTAGATGGTTGCAAGGATGCGATGTTCAATGTTCAATGTTCTGGGCGGTTGTTAGGATGTTGCTAAACAAATGTTAGTCCTGTTTTTTGTTGTTGGTTGCTAAGATGTTGAGAGGCTGTTGCTAGTGTAGGTTGTGGTTTGCATGGATGATGTTGACATTTGTAAAGGCATTGACAATCTGTTGCTAGGGTGTCAAAGGGATAGTTAACACAAAAATATAAATAAAATTACTCACCGTTTACTCTTATTTCAATTTAAAGCGACAGTCACCAAAACGCCACAATTTGGATCTAAGCCTAAAAGGGTGCAGTTTCAAAGAGTTATTTGTCTGGTATTTTGATCTGAAACTTGACGTACACACTCTACATTTTGTAAAAGGGGCATAATTGGCCTTTATCACACTTCCTGGTTCCGGTAAGCAAAACAGCCTATCACAACATTCGGTTCCAATGCAACGGAGTAAGAAGGAAAGGCAAACTCATCTCGTCGCTGTTATTGCAGCGTTCCTGGCTGCTCCAACTCAAAAAAACAACACCTTTACCTCAGTTTCCACGATTTCCTGAAAGACAAAGGACAGAGGAAATCATGGGTGAAATGAATTAGACAGGATTTAGGTCCTTCATTTCAAATAATACGCGGGAGTACATTCGTGTGCAGTATTCACTTCAAAGCAGAGATTATTATGTTATTTCAAACATTGGTGGTCTTAGTTTTATTTTGATGTGTAATTATAATACAGACAAAGTTCCAGTTAAGTTATCTGCCTTCCACAAACAAGTGCTTCTATCATGGTTATTAATACACTCAAAATTTATTTTTTTTGTTGCTCGTTCAAACTACTTATTTAAAATCAGAATCAGAATCAGAAAGAGCTTTATTGCCAGGTATGTTCACACATACGAGGAATTTGTTTTTGTGACAGAGCTTCTACAGTGCAACAGAATTACAGACAGGACTAAAAAACAGATAATAAATATATTTTAAAAAGTGAATGCAAATATACAAATTGACAAGTGTATGAACAGCTATATTACTATATACAACATTATATGTGCAGCTGTTATGTGCAAATTGGCATGTAAAGTGTGTTGTTAAATAAGTGTATGTGTGTATAAAGTGTATAACAGGTAGTGATGTTGGTTCCACAATTACTATCATCAAGTGTTCATGAGATGGATTGCCTGAGGGAAGAAACTGTTTCTGTGTCGGGCTGTTCTGGTGCGCAGTGCTCTGTAGCGTCGACCAGAAGGTAACAGTTCAAAGAGGCAGTGTGCTGGGTGTGAGCGGTCCAGAGTGATTTTGGCAGCCCTTCTGCTCGCTCTGGATAAGTACAGTTCTTGGAGAGTAGGGAGGGATGTACCAATGATTCGCTCAGCAGTCCGAACTATTCAACGTAGTCTTCGGAGGTCGGATTTGGTAGCTGAGCTAAACCAGACAGTTATTGATATGCAGATGACTGATTCAATGATGGAGGTGTAGAACTGTTTCAGCAGCTCCTTTGGGAGGTTGAACTTCCTCAGCTGACGAAGAAAGTACAGCCTCTGTGGAGCTTTTTTGACAATGGAGTCAATGTGAGTGTCCCACTTCAGGTCCTGAGAGATGGTGGTGCCCAGGAACCTGAATGACTTCACTGCTGCCACAATGCTGTCCATGATGCTCAGTGGGGGGAGAGCAGGGGGGTTTCTCCTGAAGTCCACTATCATCTCCACTGTTTTGAGCGTGTTCAGCTCCAGGTTGTTGTGACTGCACCAGACAGCCAACTCCTTAACCTCCTGTCTGTAAGCAGACTCGTCACCGTCCTGAATGAGGCCGATAAATGTGGTGTCGTCTGCAAACTTTAGGAGCTTGACAGAGGAGTCTTTTGAAGTGCAGTCATTCAAACAACACAATTCTTGAAACAATTCACTGAACACAATTCACTGAAACAACACAATTCTTGAGATTTCATTGGGCCAACTATGTTCTATCTGCATAAATTTCTTAAAATTAATCTTAATCAATTTGTGTGGGGACAACATGAATGAATTGTGTGGAACCATGCATTTTTTTACAGTGTATAAGTATAATTTCTCCCCACATCGCTATTTCATTTGGAATATTAGACACAATTTATACAAATGCAAATCTCTCTTTTTTTAAAATTGGTTTGACAATTGGTTTGACAACTAAATAATATAGTTAGTTATATAATAGTTATATAATAATAGTTAGATAATAAATAAAGGCGGTATACTCTTATCTTACGCCCCATTCACACGGGCGTCAGCTTCAACGCTTCCCATTCACTTTGAATGGGTGACGTCAGGCGTTGCCGAACTGCATTGTGGATCTGTCGGCGCCGCTTCAGAGGCGTTGCTCGCTGCAGAAGTTGGGACTTGCTCAACTTTTCAAGCGCCGACGGAAGCGTCAGCCAATCAGATCGCTGTATGCAAATACACCAGCTCAGACAGTGGCCTATTGCTGACTAATTTCATTGGCTGACGCTGCTATGACGATCGCGTCAGCCCCATCTTCAGACACGCCCTCTGTCAAGCGTTGGCTCTGAAGCCCCGTGTGATTGGGGCGTTACAATAAATTCCTTTCTTATTATAAAATGTCAATAACCCAGCATATTCAGCAAAACATGATTTGCAAAAATGTAAAAGTGGGATTGATGTAAATAGTTTTTTTTGTTTTTGTAATGAATATGAGGAGACGGTTTTACACTTATTTTTGGCATTGTACATAGTCAGGGTGACGCAGTGGCGCAGTAGGTAGTGCCTCGGCTGGGTCAGTTGGCGTTTCTGTGTGGAGTTTGCATGTTCTCCCTGCGTTCGCGTGGGTTTCCTCCGGGTGCTCCGGTTTCCCCTACAGTCCAAAGACATGCAGTACAGGTGAATTGGGTAGGCTAAATTGTCCATAGTGTATGAGTGTGAATGTGTGTGTGGAAGTTCCCAGAGATGGGTTGCGGCTGGAAGGGCATCCGCTGCGTAAAATCGTGGCGGTTCATAAGTTGGCGGTTCATTCCACTGTGGCGACCCCGGATTAATAAAGGGACTAAGCCGAAAAGAAAACAAATGAATGAATGTACATAGTCAACTTATGAGGTGACTAATGTTCAAAACCTCTTATATTGTTATGGGAAAATGTACTTTTTGACTTTACTGTCTATCCTAATCAAGAGGAAATTAGTTTTTATTTAATTAATTTACTTTTATTTGTAACACTAAATTCACATTTATGAATGTAAAATTTTAATACAAAACAAAATTTTAAGGTTTTGATGACTAAAATATGCTTGTATATTACCACAGACTCTCTAAACAAGAAAGCACTTCATGCACTTTAAAAATTTGTGAACTATGTATTTAAGTATTACATATGTACATTTTGTATATTTGTATTTTATTTATAATTACCCCCTGGCATGCATATATATTTTGTTGTGTAAAATTTTATATGCTGTTCTTTAAATAAAAAAATAAATGTAAAAAGAAACAAGAACTAACTTTAACCTGAAGATCCGGAAACACACCCTATTCACTACAAACGACTGTTTTGAAGACATTTGCAACTTTAAAATATAGAAAATGTAGTGGTTAGTGGAAAACTGAAACGCTTTAATAAAATCGTACAAACAATGAATACCTTTATTTTTCAAATTGTACAAACTGGTATGATATTTTAAATGTTGTTTTATTTAGGCTAAGTCCGTTTTAGGGTGCTTTCACACTAGCACTTTTGGTCTGCACCCGGGTTCCTTTGACGTCATAGTACGGTACGTTTAGCTAGTGTGAACGTGTCTTCTGAACTCGGGTGCGCACCCGTGAACCGTACCCGAGTCCGCCTGAAAGAGGTGGTCTGGGGTACGGTTCATGCGAACTCTGGTACGGTTCACTTCTGGTATGAATGCAATCGTACCAAATAGCGGAAGTGAACCGGCAACTGTACAACAAACTATCGTTTTCATAACGTTCATTCGTGTGTGTGTGTGTGTGTGTGTGTGTGTGTGTGTGTGTATGTGCGCCACGTATTGTACCTTTAGCGGGACTGAGCCAAGCACAGTGATACACAGTGATGTCTGCTTGTCTCCTCCAGAAACAGCTTCTGCAGACACTGTGTGATGTTCTGAATGTTTATAATATTTTTGCAGCAGACAGACGCGAGTCACTTTCTGTATGTCCAAAACTTATGATTCAGTAAAAGCAAATCGACCGCGATGTGCGGAAGTCTCCATTTTGGCGCTTTGCTTTCGTGACTGTCACCTAGCAACAGCCGTAAACAAAACAGCAGCTCTATGACGCAAGCGTACCGGGGTTCAGAAGGAAAAAAGACAGTGTGAACACAAACCAACCGAGAAGGTGGCAAGGGAGGACAATCGAACTTGGGTACGGTCCAGGCAATTGAACCAAGTGTGAAAGCACCCTTAGACATTGACCAAGTGAACAATATCTTCTTGTACAAATTTTGGCAAAGTTAACAGTGAGGATGTCATCTGATGTCTAGATGGCCGCCATGTTTCTGCAACTGCAAAACCGGAAAAAGCAATACATTGCTTCGAAGGGCACGTCTGTTGTTTAATTCCACAGTGAAAAAGGTCTATGTGTCCCCTTTAAAGTGTTTCCGGTGGTCGCTAAGTTTTCCGAATGGTTTTGGTTTGTTTGTTTACACATTTCACTGATTACTCAATACATAATTAGCATACATTTCCTTTGGTATATCATGTATATCTGTGACGTTTCCCTTAGCTAAGTCCACTGATAATACAGCGAGCTGCTCAACCGCAAACACCGCTAATGCCGTGTCTCTGTATTTTTATGAAAGGTGAGACAGTTCATGGTCACCATATGGTCAATTCAGTGTAAGTGCATTAAGAAATACTCCATGGATAAAATTTAATCAGGTCTCAGATGAGCCGGGGGGCCGGCGGGAGAGGAGGCGGTGTCATTTCCCCCACATTAATAATTCACTAAATTTATAGTAGCGCAGAGAGCACGGTGCTAATCTACGGCTTTAAGCGGGAGAAGATTCATTTAACCCTTCAACCGTATACATTAGAAATATTACAGTCCACTAATGCACATTGATATAATGCAGCAGAGGATGTTGTTATTAAAAAAAAAAAACGCTCGTCAATGAATAGTGACAGGATAAATGAACACCGAATCCATTTCTATTATAAGATCAGGCTGATAACAAACAGAGGGCGGCGAAGCCTTGAAACCGACCGTTTGTTCTGACAATTACAACTCCATTGATCCGTTCAGCTCGCCTTTAAACGATTGCTCCCACACCGGTATGCCTGAGTAAATGACTCTCCGGTGTACTGCATGTGTCGCTTAAGTGCTCCATTAGGACCGGGTTTACACAGAGAGAGAGTCTTCCTAAATGACCAGCTACTCTGCATTGATCTCACAATAATCTTGAGGGAGATGGAAGAATAAAGGAAGGATTAAAGTCAACCACTGGAGTTGTACAACATCCCAATCATGCACTGGGCTGACAGTGAATAGAGCCTTTCATTCAAAACACTCACAAGGTCAGACAGGGTCATCCGGAGACATATATCTGTCTTAAAGGGATAGTTCACTCAGAAGATTTAATTCTGTCATCCTTTACTCACCCTTCACTTGTTTAAATTCTATTATTAATAATAATAATAATAAAAGCTAACTCCACACAGAAATGCCAACTGATCGAGCCGAGACTCGAACCAGCGACCTTCTTGCTGTGAGGCGACAGTGCTAACCACTGAGCCACTGTGCTACCTCATAAAAATATATTTTAAAAACACATGCGCAATAGGTGAACTGAATAAACTAAATTGGCCGTAGTGTATAAGTGTGAATGTGAGAGTGTACGGGTGTTTCCCAGTACTGGGATGCAGTTGGAAGGGTATGTAAAACATATGCTGGATAAGTTGGCGGTTCATTCTGCTGTGGCGACCCCTGATGAATAAAGGAACTAAACCGAAGGAAAATTGTTGAATGAAAACCATTGTAACCATTGACTTTCATAGTATGAAAAACAAACATAAGTCAATGGTTACAGGTTGTTTTTAGCATTCTTCAAAAGATCTTCCTTTGTATACATATAAATAAAGAACTTATAAAGGTTTGAAACCTACAGTAAAATGGAATAGTGAGTATAGTGATAAATCTGTAACCATTGACTTTTCATGTCAATTAATACATGAGAAGACAGCTCTTTTAAAGGGATAGTTCACTCAAAAATGTAAATTTACTCACTATTTACTTTATACGCTTATTTCACGCCATTTTAAAACACGAAAGCGAGGCTGCGGTGGGAAGAAACCCGGAAGTATAGGATCTGCACTGTAAACATTGCAACAACATGCTGTTTACTACAAACCTCCAGCTGTTGCTGCGACTTCAAAATGTAGAAATGGTGTAAACATCACTTTAATATCATCCAGTTCAGTTTTATTTAAACAATTAAAAGCATGTTAGGCATCAAACAACATTTGCCGTAGTATTCACCAGTGCTCAACAGACATGACTGTGATTGGTGGTGAAGGTCATCAGTTCACCGCTCTTCACAGATTGCAAACACAGATAGACCAACGCAATCTCACGGCAATTCGTAACTTTTTGATTTAGTGGCTAATTCGTATGAATTCGTACGATCTAAATCGTAAAAATTAGTACGATTTGCTCATCACCCAATGACGGTTGGGGTAAGGGGTGGGGTTAGGTGCCACACCTCCTTTTTAAAATCGTACATTTTCGTACGACCCAACTCGTACGAATTCGTACGAATTAGCCACTAAACTGACAAAACGTAAAATACTTACGTTTCCTCGTGAGATCAGGCTGGATAGATGGACATTGGAGCGTTTTAAAGCCGTGAAGATCAGTCGATTCATCAGCGGATCGCTCGTCTGTGTTTGCACTTGGCAAACATCGGTGAAGTGCGGTGAACTGATGACCTTCACAGCCAATCACAGTCATTTCTGTTGAGCACTTGAACACCATGGCAAATCAGCGCTGTTTAAGAACGAAATGAACAGCGCTTAAATATTAACCGGAAATAGACGTTTTTTTAACATTTCAGTACCGAAATTTTGTATCGTGACAAGTCTAATATAGTTAAAGAATCAGTTCATTAACTTGAGTTTGATGAAAGGCATCTAAAACGTGTGTTTGGGAAAGAAAACGTTAGCTAACTAGTGCCATTTCCCTTAACTTAGCTGAAAATGAGGTCTGATATCCCTTTTTATTTTCACTATTCGTTCAAAACGGACGTTCGGGTCACTTGGAAGGCGGTGAAATGATAAATTTGTGTCACTTTCTCTTCGCTGATAAGATATACAGCCAGGTATATCTTATATACCTGGCTGATGCACAACATTCCTGTGTTACCAGGGACGTGCAGAGACCTTTTAAGGGGCAGGGGCTCAAGTGGAAAAAAGGGCACATTTTATTAAATAATAATAATAATAATAATAATAGTACTTTAATAAATAAAATAGATTAAAGGAGATTTCACCCTAAATTCACCATATACTCACCTTTAAAAAGATAGTCCATTCAAAACTAATAATTCTGTCACCTTTTACTTGTTCCAAACCTATTAAATTTTTTTCTTCTGTCGAACACACAAAACAACATTTTGAAGAAAGCGGGAAACCTGCAACCATTGACTGTCATGGTATTTGTTTTTCCTACTCTGGAAGTCAATGATTTCAAGTTTATAGCTTTCTTTAAAATATATTTTTTAATCTTTTATTCGTTAGTGTTCAACAAAATAAAGAAACAAAGATTTGGAACCACTTGAGGCTGAGTAAATTAAATGTTTTGGGTGAACTATCCCTTTTCAATCTACTCTGAGGTTTTTTTTCTTCTGTTGAACAAAACAATAAAATATTTTGAAGAATGTAGGACACACTGATAGCCACTGACTTCCATAACTAGCCTATATGTACATGTCTTATAGCTTCAATTAACATTATATATTCTGACTAAATGACTGCAAAAATGAGAGAGGAATATTTTCACTATCCAGCTGTCGTTTCTTCATCACAATAGCCTGTATGCCTATGATATTGCCCTGGCTAAACTTTAGCTAACGTATTACATGGTTATTAATCAGGAGGATGTTAGCAAGACAAAACAGCCTATTTGCTTTTGAACTTTTGGATAAATAGCTGACGTTAAATTTGAGCCTCAGGTAGTCTTTTGTTAACCGTTACTCACCTCCACACAACATAGATGAATGACGGATGAATTTACATCGGCGGTTCTGTCGATCATAACAGAGGTCAGCTGGTAATGTATGTTTTACACACACTCCGTCTGCAGTGTGTGTATGGGCCAGACTGTAAAGCTATGGCCCGGATGCAGGAGTTGGCATAGCCGCTGATAGACGTTACTCCACTGTTGACACCTTACTTTCGAGGCGAGAGTAACAATGTAAATAGATTCTTCGTTCGAGCATTCGACTTGCATGTGGCTTTTCTTTCCAAATCGCCGGTTCGAGGCTCACTTGGAGCGGCTAGACTAAAACCAAGATATACTTTAAAATGTAGTTTTTTTTATTGTTTGACAGGGAAAGCTGTCCTTAAATAGAACACGCATTAACTTATACATATATTATATTATTATTAGTATTTAAAAATAATTATTATTCCCAGAAAAAAGGGCACTTTCTCTCCAGGAGAAAAAAGGGCAGGGGCTCAAGCCCCCAAAGCCCCCACCTCTGCACGTGCCTGTGTGTTACTCAGGCGATACTTCTGGGTTTCTTCCCACTGCAGCCTCGATTTCGCTGTTTAAAAAGGCGGTCCCATGAAATCAGTATATATAATCTCAATATACTCCAGTTTACTGTTGGTTTCAAACCTTTATGAGTTCATGTATTCTGTTGAACACAAAAGAATATATTTTGAAGACTGTTGGAAACCTGTACCTACTGTATTCATTTACATAGCAGGAAAAACAACTATTATGTAAGTCAATGGTTACAGGTGGGCAACGCAGTGGCGCAGTAGGTAGTGCTGTTGCCTCACAGCAAGAACGTCGCTGGGTCGCAGGTTTGAACCTCGGCTAGGCTGGGTCAGTTGGCGTTTCTGTGTGGAGTTTGCATGTTCTCCCTGCGTTCGCGTGGGTTTCCTCCGGGTGCTCCGGTTTCCCCCACAGTCCAAAGACATGCAGTACAGGGGAATTGGGTAAGCTAAATTGTCCATAGTGTATGAGTGTGAATGTGTGTGTGGAAGTTCCCAGAGATGGGTTGCGGCTGGAAGGGCATCCGCTGCGTAAAATAGTGCTGGATAAGTTGGCGGTTCATTCCGCTGTGGCGACCCCGCAAGGGACAAAGCCGACAAGAAAATGAATGAATGAATGAATGGTTACAGGTTTCCAACTTTCTTCAAAATATCTTATCTGTGTTCAACAAAAGCAAGAAAGTCAAACAGAGAATAATATAATTTGTTCCTCTTTACAGGTTGAGAGTCTGGGTGTCATTTTGGATGGCACACTTTCTTCAAGATTGTATCAATAATGTTACGCATACTTCATATTTCCACCTGCGTAATATTACTTGTCTCCATCCTTCACTCACAACTAATAATACAGCAGCTCTTATTTACATTACTTCATGTATTGACTACTGTAATGCTCTTCTCACTGGGCTTTTTGTGTTATTTCTAGGATCAGCTTCACTGGCTTCTAGTAAAGTATCACATCGATTTTAAAATATTACTTCTCACTTTTAAGGCACTTCACAATCTCGCTCCACCGTATCTCACCGATCCTCTCCATATTTATACCCCTTCTCGCACTCTTACATCATTCAACTTTAATTCTCCGGGGCCACCCCATATGTTATTAAGCACAAGGTGAGCTAGATATTTCAGCTCTGCAGCTATGTTCATGGAACTCACCTATAGCGCATGTGTTTGGACTGTGGGGGAAACCGGAGCACCTGGAGGAAACCCACACCAACACGGGGAGAACATGCAAACTCCACACAGAAATGCCAACTGACCCAGCCGGGGCTCGAACCAGCGACCTTCTTGCTGTGAGGTGAGGCGTCGCCTTGTACTTCATTTAATTACATATAATTTATTAATCAAACTTGCTATTATGTTTTCAGTGTTTTGAGGGATATTGAGCGGTTCTCAGTGACATTTGTGATATTAAATAAACGGTTTGCATTATTAATGGAAAGACTGCACATATTGTCCATTTTTTACTGTTTAGCTTCCTTTCCCAGGGATGGGTTGCGGCTGGAAGGGCATCCGCTGCGTAAAACATATGCTGAATAAGTTGGCGGTTCATTCCGCTGCGGCGACCCTGGATTATTAAAGGGACTAAGCCAAAAAGAAGATAAATGAATGAATGAATGTTTAGCTTCCTGGGTGTCATGGTGGCGCAGTGGGTAGCACGATCGCCTCACAGCAAAAAGGTCGCTGGTTCGAGCCTCGATTGGGTCAGTTGGCATTTCTGTGTAGAGAGGGTTTCCTCCGGGTGTTCCGGTTTGCCCCACAGTCCAAAACACATGCGCTATAGGGAAATTGGGTAAGCTAAATTGTCCGTAGTGTATGCGTGTGAATGAGTGTGTATGGGTGTTTCCCAGTGATGGGTTGCAGCTGGAAGGGCATCCGCTGTGTAAAAGATAGCGGTGGGTTTATGCGAGAAAAGCGGGTGCGTGAATGGCACTCGTGAGAGAAATTTGAGATATGAGTAAGCGCACACAGCGGCCTCTCATGGATTTGCGAAAACAAAAACTGCAAAAATACGTACCTCCTAAGATGTATTTCGCGCTCTCCAGAAACGTATATAGAGGCACATTTTATAAATGAGCCTGGGTTTAGTATTCAGCTTAAAGTGACATTTAAAGACTCAGGTTAATTAGGCATGTCACTCGCTTTGAATATCATCACTCGATTGAATGGCCACTAATAGTGGTTATCAGCTGATGGATATGGGCCAGTAGGGGCCTTCTGCACCTACTAGTAGGCTGTAATCATCAATCCACATGGTTAATCAGCTATACAGAAGACTCCAGATCTGTTTTTACATTACTGTGATGGCTGGGTTTAGGGTTGGGGTTGGGGTAGACGTTAATAAAATACAATTAATGGGTGCTTTAATAAATAAAATAAATAATTCTTGTTAACTTCCAGCCGGGGCTGCATGGTGGCGCAGTGGGTAGCACGATCGCATCACAGCAAGAAGGTTGCTAGTTTGAGCAACGGTTGGGTCAGTTGGCGTTTCTGTGTGGAGTTTGCATGTTTTCCCCGTGTTGGTGTGGGTTTTCTTCCGGGTTCCCCCACAAGTCCAAAGACATGCGCTATAGGTGAATTGGGCAAGCTAAATTTCCCGTAGTGTATGTGTGTGAATGAGTGATGGGTTGCAGCTGGAAGGGCATCCATATGTAAAACATATGCTGGATAAGTTGGCGGTTCATTCCCCAGATTAATGACGGGACTAAGCTGAAAAGAAGATAAACGATTGAATGAATGTTTAGCTTCCTGAGTGTCACGGTGGCGCGGTAGGTAGCATGATCGCCTCACAGCAAAAAGGTCGCTGGTTCAAGCCTCGGTTGGGTCAGTTGGCATTTCTGTGTAGAGAGGGTTTCCTCCGGGTGCTCCGGTTTCCCCCACAGTCCAAACACATGCGCTATAGGGGAATTGGGTAAGCTAAATTGTCCGTAGTGTATGTGTGTGAATGAGTGTGTATGGGTGTTTCCCAGTGATGGGTTGCAGCTGGAAGGGCATCCGCTGTGTAAAAGATAGCGGTGGGTTTATGCGAGAACAGCGCGGGTGCAAATGGCACTCGCTAGAGTAATTTGAGATGTGAATAAGCGCACACAGCGGCCTCTCGTGGATTGGCGAAAACAAAAACTGCAAAAATACGTACCTCCTAGGACCAGAAACGTATATAGAGGCACATTTTATAAATGAGCCTGGGTTTAGTATTCAGCTTAAAGTGACATTTAAAGACTCAACTAGGTTAATTAGGCATGTCACTCGCTTTGAATATCATCACTCGATTGAATGGCCATTAATAGTGGTTATCAGCTGATGGATATGGGCCAGTAGGGGCCTTCTGCACCTACTAGTAGGCACAGAAGACTGTTATCATTAATCCACATGGTTAATCAGCTATACTAATAGAGAAGACTCCAGATCCAGATCTGTTTTTACATTACTGTGATGGCTGGGTTTAGGGTTGGGGTTGGGGTAGACGTTAATAAAATACAATTAATGGGTGCTTTAATAAATAAAATAAATAATTCTTGTTAACTTCCAGCCGGGGCTGCATGGTGGCGCAGTGGGTAGCACAATCGCCTCACAGCAAGAAGCTTGCTAGTTTAAGCAACGCTTGGGTCAGTTGGCGTTTCTGTGTGGAGTTTGCATGTTTTCCCCGTGTTGGTGTGGGTTTTCTTCCGGGTGCTCCGGGTTCCCCCACAAGTCCAAAGACATGCGCTATAGGTGAATTGGGTAATCTAAATTGCCCATAGTGTATGTGTGTGAATGAGTGATGGGTTGCAGCTGGAAGGGCATCCATATGTAAAACATATGCTGGATAAGTTGGCGGTTCATTCCGCTGTGGCGACCCCAGATTAATGACGGGACTAAGCCAAAAAGAGGATAAATGAATGAATGAATGTTTAGCTTCCTGGGTGTCACGATGGCGGAATAGGTAGCACGATCGCCTCACAGCAAAAAGGTCGCTGGTTCAAGCCTTGGTTGGGTCAGTTGGCATTTCTGTGTAGAGAGGGTTTCCTCCGGGTGCTCCGGTTTCCCCCACAGTCCAAAACACATGCGCTATAGGGGAATTGGGTAAGCTAAATTGTCCGTAGTGTATGTGTGTGAATGAGTGTGTATGGGTGTTTCCCAGTGATGGGTTGCAGCTGGAAGGGCATTCGCTGCGTAAAAGATAGCGGTGGGTTTTTGCGAGAACAGCGCGGGTGCGAATGGCACTCGCGAGAGAAATTTGAGAAGTGAATAAGCGCACACAGCGGCCTCTCGTGGATTGGCGAAAACAAAAACTGCAAAAATACGTACCTCCTAGGACCAGAAACGTATCACATCACAGCAAGAAGGTCACTGGTTTGAGCAACGGTTGGGTCAGTTGGCGTTTCTGTGTGGAGTTTGCATGTTTTCCCCGTGTTGGTGTGGGTTTTCTTCCGGGTGCTCCGGGTTCCCCCACAAGTCCAAAGACATGCGCTATAGGTGAATTGGGTAAGCTAAATTGCCCATAGTGTATGTGTGTAAATGAGTGATGGGTTGCAGCTGGAAGGGCATCCATATGTAAAACATATGCTGGATAAGTTGGTGGTTCATTCCGCTGTGGCGACCCCAGATTAATGAAGGGACTAAGCCGAAAAGAAAATGAATGAACTTCCAGCCGCAGCCGTATGTGCTCTATAGCTGATTAACCATGTGGATGGATGATAACAGCCTTCTGAACCTACTAGTAGGCGCAGAAGGCTCTTACTGGCCCATATAACTGATATCGCCCATTCAATCGAGTGATAACATTGGAAAAGGCTGGCTCTGTAGACAATCAAATAAAAATCTCAAAGGGGGTAATAATATTGACCTTAATATAGTTTGAAAAAAATAAAAACAGCTTTTATTCTAGCTGAAATGAAACAAATAAGACTTTCTCCAAAAGAAAAAATATTATCTGAAATACTGTGAAAAAATTCCCTGCTCTGTTAAACATAATTTGGGAAATATTAGAAAAGAAATTCACAGCAGAGCTAATAATTGACTTCAACTGTACTTTAAACAACATGGCTTCATTCAACGAGCGTCTGCAGCGGAAATGCATAGCTGACAGCAGAAGACAGACTATCCGCACGGCCGCTGGCATTAGTTTGATAAGCTGTGGTCTGGTGGCGGCGGCGGTGGCGGCGGGCCAAATAATTTATTGCGAGTTCAACTCCATCCTCATTCTGGGACACCTTTCTGGGAATGCGCTGACAAGTCAATCCTTTGGCAATGCATTACTCAAGCGCTTTATCTTACAGCAGCAGCACTCCTCTGGGTGAACAGCCGTATTTTTTTTTTAAAGTCTACTGTCTAGTGTGAAGCTGCAGATGCATTGGAATGGACAGGATCTTTTCCATGCTGAGAGACAGCGTTTGATGCATTAGCGCTCCATTGATTCTCTGTGCACTTGAAGCTGTGCAGGTTTTCATCGACGGATTCATCTCGCTGATAAGTTCATGTCATTGTCGGCTTGACAAAAATGGCCAGTTGTCTTGCTGCGTTTGATGGATATGATATTCAGCGCACTTTAAATAGCATTTGGAGGTTTCAGATTTACCAGCTGTAATTTGACAGGAGTCAAGCGTGAACTGCTGATTTAAGATTCCTGTTGAGTTTATTCAATGATGTTGACTGATTTATGACCTTGAGGAGGACGTTTTGTAGTTTTTTATTATATTTTAATTATGCATCAGACTTTCTTTAACGCTTCAAATGAAAAAAAATATCTATTTTACACAATTTGTATCAATGCAAATGCATGAATAATACATGAAAAAAAAAGCATGGGGGTATTTCAGATATCATGTGTATGTGGTCTATTTTTTAGTTAATTCACTGTGGATTTCCTGTGCTGTTTTATTCTTTGAATGTACATATGCAAAG
>CAIGQS010000097.1:166251-231909 GCA_903798195.1 Danio kyathit
TTTAGAAATTTGTTTACTGTGCCTTACTGGCCAAAGACAGCAGGAGGCACTTGCCTCAGGACCCAAAATGCAAGATTTACAGCTTTCACATTTATTTATCTCCACACCGAAGAGGCATAAGGTATGTTTAGTTACATCTTTTTTAATATGAGTGTTTATTGTGAAATTTGATGCGTATGTTTCAACAAACACATGTAGACTGCTGAATCATGTCAAATCACTCAGATCAACAGGGTATATGCAGAGCTAGTGTTTCTTCCCATACTGACAAACTTCCGGCGACCGGTTATTGTGACTTTTTTAAATTTTATACGGTTCCTTTTACAGCATCGATGTTGTAATGTAATTAAAATATAATCAGTTCAATAGACTTTGGCATTCATTTAGTTGCTCAAGCGTAAAACTAGACAACAAGCCGTTTACTCGCACACACCCGTCAGAATCAGCAGGCTAGCACAGAAGCCCCATTGAATATACTGGGGTAAAATAAATGTTCATATTTTAAAGTAATGGTGTGGAAAAATGTAATTTAACGCAGTGTTTCTTGTACAAACTGAGACCCACTTTATATCGAATATCACTCAGCCAGTGGAGATCACTGATTTTAAAAGAAAACAGACCTTAAACGCGTCGATTTTGCAATGGCATACAGTTCACCAAAAGCGCTTAACCCAGGTTACTGACAAATTAAAAGTCCTTTAGCATACTTCGGCATATACCCTACTGTCATCTGTTCAAGCAGAGGTTGATATTAAGTCCTGGGTGTTTTTTCTTTGACAATTAGCTTCAAAATACAACGCGATACATTCTCTATCACTCCCTTTTGTCAAGTTTAATTATAATTTAGCTTTTATCCACAACAGATCTGGTGAGCAAAATAGGTAAACGTTACTCTGATTGGATTTATATTTGTTCAGCGTACATCATAATGTGTGTGCGCAGAGCTCATTAATATTCATGACACAGCCATATATGGTCAATTATGGACCTTGTGATTCAAGCGGTATTTTATGGAGTAATAAATTAGCTTATAAAAGAGATTTTATTTAACTTAACGAAGCCATAAACCTACTATGTATGCGGTCCATGGCACATTTAAGCCTCTGTAGGTCCAAATTGTATTTATATATTTATTATGGTGGCTTGAGAAAGACTTATGGCTGAGCTCGTTTAACTCAGTCTAGCCAGCAGCCAACCACTGATGACCTTTAATCTTACAAGCCACTCCCTAGCAACCAATGTCAGCACCCATCAACTGTCCTATAGACTTCCATTGTAAAAGACTGTCATTGACTTAACATTGGATCAACTTTTGTGAGCTCATAACGCTGCATCAGACTGTCCTACAGACTAGAGTCTGGCCTCATTTAACTCAGTATATCCAGCAGCCAATCACGGATGACCTTTAAACTTACTAGCCACTCCGTAGCAACTGTTCCATAAACTGTGACTAGCTGTTCTAACACATGCTAACAGTTTTAACATCCTACTGATATGCTAATCTTGCAAGAAACATACTAGCAAAATGCTAGTAACATGCTAGCACATGCTAATGCATGCTAGCACATGCTAATTCATGCTGGAATCATGCTAACAGCATGCTAGGTCAAGCTAGAAACATGTTAACAACATGTTAATTCATGCTAGAATCATGCTAATTTATGCTAGAATCACGCTAACAACATGCCAATTCAGGCTAGAATCATGCTAACAACATGCTAGCTCATGTTGGAATCATGCTAACAACATGCCAATTCATGTTTGAATCATGCTAACAGCATGCTAATTCATGTTAGAATCAGGCTAGTTACATGCTAATTCATGCTAGAATCATGCTAACAACATGCTAATTCATGTTGTAATATTGCTAACAATATGCTAATTTATGCTAGAATCATGCTAACAACGTGCTAATTCATACTAGAATCATGCTAACAACAAGCTAATTCGTGTCAAAAACATGCTAATTCATGTTGGAACCATGCTAACAACATGCTAATTCATGTTCGTAACATGCTAATTTATGCTAGAAATATGCAAACAACATGCTAAATCATGCTAGATTCATGCTAATAACATGCTAATTTTTTAGAATCATGCTAATTCATGCTAACCCATGGTGGTGTCATGCTATTACCAACCTTAGACACAGGGATCAACTTTAAAGCTTATTTACTGGCTTGCTTCAGTCTTTAAAGTGGTTATATTGTTTACTGCAGAGAAACATTCTTTTAGCCAACTTGATACTTTTCAAACTAAATAAACTACTTCTAACAGGTTTTCTCAAGCCACCATAAAGTTTGTCCTCAAACAGAAAGTTAACAAAAAGTTGTTTATTTTGTCAAACTCTATCATCTAGTTTATGTAATGTTATTTTCATTTTCTTTCACTTATTCTTTCACTTATGCTTATTTATTTTTGATATGAATGCTTTTTCTCATTAATATTTCTTTATTAGTATCTTAGTATATGTATATGACCATGTTTTTGCCAATTAGTGTGAGATATCCTTCAATCCAGAATGAATCAAGATTACTTTAGTTCTATGACTCTATCCTAGGTATTATTTTTTTCTATTGGCTCCAGAATTAATTCTCCATGTCTTTGTGATAGATTAAATTTAAGCTATAAGTGAAAATCATCCAGCACACAGTACATTGAAACCACTTTTTCTATATTGTGATGGCAAATTGTTTCGTCTCAGCTGAGCGTGTTGGTTTATTATTGCCTTGGACCGAATCCTCGGTGACAAGTGCACTTTACCTGCTCTCTATTTTTACAGCAGCACTCAGTGAGCTGTATTGAAAGCGCCTCTTTTAGAAATCTTTCTCATTTCAGGCCAAATAGATCTAATAGTGTGTGCCGAGTTTAGCAGGGACGAGAATACAGAGAGGGAAATGATGTAGGGCTGACTAACCCTCAGAAGGCAGCTTGTTATTTGTGAGATGCACCTCTGGTCATTACGCGCTGAGAGCTTGACACATGCTTTCTATTAAGGCTGGAAAATGGGCAAAGCGTGGCCCACATGCTCAGAGCATCATATCGGTGACACTTAATGAATCCCACAAATCAATAAAAGCATCGTATTGCTCAACATTGCAGCAGAGCGTCATCTGTAACTGTGCAGACACTGCTGCGGGGTCAGGTGTCACGGCTTCAGTGCTCCTGTGTAAAATACTGTACAAAAACACACTGTTGTAATCCCGGGAAAGTGTTGTTGGTTTCTCCTAGTGACTGAAATCTTTTATTCTGTTCACTGAGAAAGCTCAGATTGATTATTTTAGATGTTTGTAACTCAGACTCATTGGAAATATGTGCCCAGGGCTACATTTCTGAGAACCGAGAAATATAAGCATGGAGGTACATATGGCTGAATTTGTGTGTACAACGAATGCTATGGGTGGTACTTACCTCCGTATGGATGGGTTTCTGGCATGACTGGTTTGTTTGGTAGCTCACCGTATATGGCGTGAGACTTGGGAGGCGGATTGGAGTGGGCTGGGGTTTGAGTCTGGCAAATGACGATTCCAAAAATCATGTTTCAAGAGTTCACACTAAGCTGATGGCTGTTTATAAGCTTGTTCGGCATGCTGTCCTGGGAGAGAGCCCTGAGCTCATAAGATCCTTGAGCCCAGGGCTCCCTCCTGTTTGCAAGGCGTGAGGGGAGTTTGAGCTCAGGTAGATCTCGAAAACTCCCCTCCTATAGTAGGTAATGAACAGAAAGGGATTGCTCTTAAGAGATAACTACTTACTAGGAGCCTGTTTTTAATGCCAATTTGGATTAGTCAAATCACTTAAGTTGTATGTTTTTGGACGGTGGGAGGAAACCGGGGAACCCGGGGGAAACTCACGTGAGCACGGGGAGAATGTGTAAACTCTGCACAGAAACGTCGGCTGGCTTGGTAAGGACTAGAACCAGTGACGTTCTTGCTGTGAGGCAAAAGTGCTAACCATAGGGCCACCCTGCCACCCATCTAGGAAAGGAGGAGAAGTAGGGGTGGAAGGGGGGGATTCTTCAAAACGAAGATGGCTGTTATATGGAACTTAGGGTATTTATAGTGGCTTAGGAATCGTCTGATTGGTGCATCATAAATTGGATAATGCGGGACCAGCCGCAAGCAATCATAAGCACAAGATCTTCTCGAAGTAGTAAGTCATCCGGGTAGTTCTCGCATACTGATTTTCGAATTCTATGAATTCGGACATACTACTCGGCTCGCATACTGATTTTAGCGTACTGTATAGTATGGAAGTATGCGGTTTCGGACGCAGCCTGTGAGTCAGTCGATTTCAAGATATATCATGCACGACAACAAGCCAAGTAAATTGGGGGGGGGGGGGGGGGGTTGGGTGAAAGTCCCGGTTTGAACCAACGATTTGAAGGCGATGACTTTATATCCCAGACTCAAAAGGGCATGTACACTGCACAGGTTGAGTCCTATGTGTGCACGTGCCTGCATTTGTTTATTTTATGGCCCTTTTCCACTGAGTGATACAGTACGGTTACGTAGGCTTTTATAGCCGTTTCCACTGTCAAAAGGCGTACCAAACCGAACTGTACCGTACCCCTTTTTCAGCAGGGTACCAAACACGAGAAAGGGTACCAAAAGGCAGAGCTAGACGCGCAGCTGAACGCTATTGGTTTACAGAGATACGTCATTCGCTCACACAACAAGTCAGAATGAAAACAAAGAAGCCGCCATGTTTTAATACACAGCCGAGAGATTACACCGTAATAATATATACATATAATAACGAGCTCTGGTTGACCCGGGCTCAAACGAACCTTGTCGTTGTCTTGATGAACAGCCACAAAGCCAAAAAGAAGAGCAGATTTTACTCTGTGCCCCGTAGTTTTTTACGAGCCAGTCTGAAGTGCGAGCGGTTTTGCTTTCTTGCTTGTGCTCACCGCGCGTCTATATTTGAAATAATGAACTTCTTGAGCTGATGATAATAACGTGCGCTTGATTATTGACGTGCTTTTGAAACCTGATCCTGTCAGAAACTGACAAACGCGAGAGTGACGCGCGAAAAAACAAAGGAGAAACTGGAAAAAAAAGGAGCACATTATTTTTTCAGCAAACGTGAACAAACTGCCATGTTTAACTATTATCATCACTTTTTGGACTATTATGAACTCAGAATAAAGGAATTACTTTTTAATAAGAGGATAAACGTGCTGCTGAAGATTACAGACACATTTAATCATGAGAGGTTTGCACTGACTGTGGGCTATATTTCGTGTTGTTTTGAACCTAAATAGAGACTAAATGTCTGCTGTGTGTAGTTTTTCTGTAAGTGGTAACATATTGGAGACTGTAAGGGTCTGTATGTGTTCATATATGTTGCATTTATTTATTTATTTTATAGACGTTACAGTAGGCTGTTTCACACTGTCATTGATCTGCAGTTATAATCAACTCATATTCATAGAAAGGTTAGTAATAAACATTTATACAGAAGTATTTATGCATATAAAGCAACTGTTTTGTGAGAAGTGCTTCTCATATGATATTTGAGCGACCCGTACAGCTTTACTTTAGACATTTTCTCAAGCAAAAAAAGAACGTTGACTGCAACTTTCTGTCATACACTACGCCCACCAAAAGGGTACCATTGGTACCCTTTTAGCAGCAGCTGAACGCTATTGGTTTACAGAGATACGTCATTTGCTCTCACAACAAGCCAGAATGAAAACAAAGAAGCCGCCATGTTTTCATACACAGCCGAGAGATTACACCGTAATAATATATACATATAATAAAGAGCTCTGGTCAACCCAAGCTCAAACGAACCTTGTCGTTGTCTTGATGAACAGCCACAAAGCCAAAAAGAAGAGCAGATTTTACTCTGTGCCCCGTAGTTTTTTACGAGCCAGTCTGAAGTGCGAGCGGTTTCGCTTTCTTGCTTGTGCTCGCCGCGCGTCTATATTTGAAATAATGAACTTCTTGAGCTGATGATAATAACGTGCGCTTGATTATTGACGTGCTTTTGAAACCTGATCCTGTCAGAAACTGACAAACGCCAGAGTGACGGGCGAAAAAACAAAGGAGAAACTGGAAAAAAAGGAGCACATTATTTTTTCAGCAAACGTGAACAAACAGCCATGTTTAACTATTATCATCACCTTTTGGACTATTATGAACTCGGAATGACAGAATTACTTTTTAATAAGAGGATAAACGTGCTGCTGAAGATTACAGACACATTTAATCATGAGAGGTTTGCACTGACTGTGGGCTATATTTCGTCTTGTTTTGAACCTAAATAATGACTAAATGTCTGCTGTGTGTAGTTTTTCTGTAAGTGGTAACATATTGGAGACTGTAAGGGTCTGTATGTGTTCATATATGTTGCATTTATTTATTTATTTTATAGACGTTACAGTAGGCTATTTCACACTGTCATTGATCTGCAGTTATAATCAACTCATGTTCATAGAAAAGTTAGTAATGAACATTTATACAGAAGTATTTATGCATATAAAGCAACTGTTTTGTGAGAAGTGCTTCTCATATGATATTTGAGCGACCCGTACAGCTTTACTGTAGACATTTTCTCGAGCAAAAAAGTAACGTTGACTGCAACTTTCTGTCATACACTACACCCACCAAAAGGGTACCATTGGTACCCTTTTAGCAGCAACTGAACGCTATTGGTTTACAGAGATACGTCATTTGCTCTCACAAGCCAGAATGAAAACAAAGAAGCCGCCATGTTTTCATACACAGCCGAGAGATTACACCGTAATAATATATACATATAATAAAGAGCTCTGGTCAACCCAAGCTCAAACGAACCTTGTCGTTGTCTTGATGAACAGCCACAAAGCCAAAAAGAAGAGCAGATTTTACTCTGTGCCCCGTAGTTTTTTACGAGCCAGTCTGAAGTGCGAGCGGTTTCGCTTTCTTGCTTGTGCTCGCCGCGCGTCTATATTTGAAATAATGAACTTCTTGAGCTGATGATAATAACGTGCGCTTGATTATTGACGTGCTTTTGAAACCCGATCCTGTCAGAAACTGACAAACGCGAGAGCGACGGGCGGAAGAACAAAAGGAGAAGTTGGAAAAAAAAGGAGCACATTATTTTTTCAGCAAACGTGAACAAACTGCCATGTTTAACTATTATCATCACCTTTTGGACTATTATGAACTCAGAATGACAGAATTACTTTTTAATAAGAGGATAAACGTGCTGCTGAAGATTACAGACACATTTAATCATGAGAGGTTTGCACTGACTGTGGGCTATATTTCGTGTTGTTTTGAACCTAAATAGAGACTAAATGTCTGCTGTGTGTAGTTTTTCTGTAAGTGGTAACATATCGGAGACTGTAAGGGTCTGTATGTGTTCATCAGAGATGGCAAAAGTACACACATCCTTTACTTAAGTAGAAGTACAGATACTCATGTTTAAAACGACTCTGGTAAAAGTAGAAGTACTGACTACACTTTTGTACTTAAGTAAAAGTAAAGAAGTACCGCCTGAAAAATGTACAAAAGTAAAAAGTACTAATTTCAACCACAGTCCAAAGACATGCGGTATAGGCGAATAATAATTCAACTACATTTGCAGTAGTTTATAAGTGTGTGTGTGTGTGTGTGTGTGTGTGTGTGTGTGTGTGTGTGTGTGTGTGTGTGTGTGTGTGTGAATGTGAGTGTGTATGGGTGTTTCCCAGTACTGGGATGCAGCTAGAAGGGTATCCGCTGCGTAAAACAAATGCTGGAATAATTGGCGGTTCATTCTGCTGTGGCGACCCCCTGATAATTCAGGGACGAAGCTGAAGGATAACAAGTGAGATACTGTAGGTAGGTAATCATCCTGACACAAACTCGGTGTTCAGCATGTAGTTTTGCCGCTGTTAGATCAAAAATAACAGCTGCCATTCATGTTGATTTTTTCTTTTGCTAAAATAAATACTTATCAGATATGACTGTAAACAATTTTTTTGCATTAGGCTAAAGCTGCTTATTCTCTTCAGAGAGTAGCTCTCATATATAACCTGCTATTTCAGTGTTTTTTTCAGGTATTGTGGTTATTTTATTTAATGAATAAACATTAATTCTGTTACAGTTTTTCTTAGTCACTTTGGTCCATTTCTCAGATCAGAATTGAAATTCTCTAAACCCCTGTTCAATCTTCAGATCATCATTGTGTCACTTGTGCACATCAGAAAGCAGTTTCTCTTTATGAACAAGTTGCAAATGCTTTTGTTCATCCATGCAAATGATTATGTGCAATTCTCTGATGTTTCCTATATTATCAGTTGCTGATGTCATGTTGATCAACATGTATTATTTTATCTCTGTTGAATAGACTCACCCCCGCAACATTTAATCGTTCAAATGCCTGAACAAGTTGTCTTAATATTTAGTCATAATGCATTTTTTACATTTCTCCCAGGTGAATCTTGACTTTTTCTAATAAAGGTCTAAAAGGAGGTTGTCCTGTTCACATTTTTACTTTTGTTTTTTCTTTGTGCTATGCCGTGCTCTCTTTTCCTTTCTGTATCAGAATGACATGATCTGGCGACAAATTACAGTACAAACAGCAAAAATATTGCCATAGTTTACACCAGAACAGCCCTCCAGAGTGCACCGTTATTGACAACATGACTACTAAGTCATTTGAGTCTTATTCTTATACAACGACACAAGGACATGTCATTCTGACGCCACTGACATGTTGACTGTCACAGAAATTTAGTTTTGAGGGATGAACTGAAGGATTTTGAGCAGGAGACTGGCTTTTGCAGGTAATCCATGGTGTTTTGCTATTTATACGTGTTTTTTTGAGAAATGCACTTTGTCCTACTGTTTTACAAATTTCAGTTCTGATCTGAGAAATGTGCCAAAGTGACTAAGAAAAACTGCATTACATTTATTCTATGCTAAAAGCAACATACACAGGTAAGACAGGTAACATACACATAAATTGCCCAGGGGTGCGTTTCCCAAACAACGACGTAACTTGCTCCTGAACTATCATAGTGCGATGCATCGTTTGGGAAAAGAACTATGTGGTGACGAGTGTTTGCCAAAACCCTTAGTTTCTCTGTCGCATATCCATGGTTTGAACCACGTTAGTTACAACGTAAAACGCCCATAATGATGCTCTAAACGGGGTGGAGTAACTTCTTTAGAGAACAACCCCATCATTTCTTTGTGCAAATTATATTGTTTTACACAAACACACATTTAAAATAAAATCCAATATTAGTTTTGTCATATATAATATCATATAAATCATATAAATAATCAAATAATGAGGCTATTATGAGGCTCCTATTTTAATAATAATATTAATGATGATGATTATTATTATTAAGTAGGATATTGTTTATTTATTTTTTGAAAAGTCTGAAAAGTCTTGAAAAGTTTTAATTTGAGCACGTGCAAACCACTGCAGATATGCTCTAACCAGCAGGCCCATGTCATATACAGTACAGATACTTAATAAATAACCTACTATAAATTAAAAGGATTAACGTATGCTATGTTTTTTTTTTGTTTTCACAAGCTTTGGAGATGTAACATAAATTCCGCTTTTAAAAAATAGTCACCTATAGCTTTTGTCATGAGGCTGTGTTCAAAATGACATCAAAGTTTTCAAAGTGCACTGCAAAGGGAGCACAATTGTAAACATGAAGATCGCTAAAACTGAACTGTAAAAATACTCTGAAAGCAAATTACACCTAAGAGAGATGACCTTAATGCTTTTTTATTTTTAATAATTCAAACTTTGAATGTTAGAATGTTCTGAATAGGGCATAGGGGGATAAGTGGGAATAGAACACAGCCATTACAAATTCTGTATTAGAAAATATAAACTCATCAGAAATAAAGGAAATAAACCGCAATGGATACATTTTTTATAAAGTATTTGATTGTTTTAGTCCTAAATGTACAAATCTTTACAAAAAGCACTACTTTCGCGGTATTAGAATGAAAGACCAGAGAAAGCCCGTGCAGTATGATCGGAAGTGGACAAAAGGCTTAAGCATTTAACCAGCATGTTTTTGACTGGAATGTGTCTCGTTTACCTGTGATCCGAACGAGCAAAAGTTGTCTTATTACCGTGTAAACAGGGCAGCATCAGTCATGTTAAATTCGCCGACTCCCTCTGTCACTGCGCAGTAATCCTATAGCCTTTCTCATAGTAATCTTTATGAAGGGCTAGGCCATGTACGGTGCGCGATAGGCTTGAAGAAGCCGCGCGCTGCAGCACGCAGGCGCGCAATGAGGAAAAAGAGACTGACTGCATCAAAATGCGCTCATATTAATGCGCAATGATAAGAAATAATATAGATCGCGCCACCAAACACATAAAAACGAAAGTAACGACTGTGGTTTAAAAAATGTAAGAAGTAGAAAGTACAGATATTTGTGTAAAAATGTAAAGTAAAAGTAAAAAGTAGTCAAAAAAATTAGTAGTGGAGTAAAGTACTGATACCCGAAAAAACTACTTAAGTACAGTAACGAAGTATTTGTACTTCGTTACTTCCCATCTCTGGTGTTCATATATGTTGCATTTATTTATTTATTTTATAGACGTTACAGTAGGCTGTTACACACTGTCATTGATCTGCAGTTATAATCAACTCATATTCATAGAAAGGTTAGTAATAAACATTTATACAGAAGTATTTATGCATATAAAGCAACTGTTTTGTGAGAAGTGCTTCTCATATGATATTTGAGCGACCCGTACAGCTTTACTTTAGACATTTTCTCAAGCAAAAAAAGAACGTTGACTGCAACTTTCTGTCATACACTACGCCCACCAAAAGGGTACCATTGGTACCCTTTTAGCAGCAGCTGAACGCTATTGGTTTACAGAGATACGTCATTTGCTCTCACAACAAGCCAGAATGAAAACAAAGAAGCCGCCATGTTTTAATACACAGCCGAGAGATTACACCATAATAATATATACATATAATAACGAGCTCTGGTTGACCCGGGCTCAAACGAACCTTGTCGTTGTCTTGATGAACAGCCACAAAGCCAAAAAGAAGAGCAGATTTTACTCTGTGCCCCGTAGTTTTTTAGGAGCCAGTCTGAAATGCAAGCCTGATAAAGGTGACCCGTACCGTACCAGTCAATGGAAACGAGCCATTATTTATGCAGGTATGTGCTTACTCATGCTTCTGTTATGTTTTTGAATTTATGTATAATGTTTCTTTTTTTTGGTGTATGTTAAACACACTTTGACTTGATTTATGTCAGTTCATGGCGATCAAGGAGAGGTTGGTAAAGTCTTAAAGAAGGCCACAGACTCAGCTTGATGTCATTTGTTTATTTTATTCATGCAGAATAAAAAGCAGTTTACTCCCATGTGGCTGGTTCCTTTCGCCTAAACACAATCAAATGCAGAGTGAAGCGAGGACCGGTCACAATGGCAAAGATAAACGAAATCAGTTATTAGAAATGAGTCAAAATGATTAATATTTAGAAATGTGTTGAACAAATCCTCTTTCCAGAAACAAATATACAGGGAGGCCTAATTATTCAGGAGGGCTATAATTCTGACTTCAAATGCAGTTAGAACAGTAAAAAATTAACGTATCCCTAGGCACATTTTCCCAATGAGCCTGTGTTAGATGTATTCATTCATAAGAAATGACTCTTTTATGACCTTCTACAAACACCAAACAGGCATCGTGAGGTGTGTGTGTACGACTATACAGTCTTAAATTGACTACAGAAGGTGTTTACTTAAAGACAAACCCACAGAGAGCGAAGCAGCCAAGCTTCCCATGCGAGTATGCAGTGGGTGAGCAGAGCCAAGGTGCTCATCAACCCAGGCGGACCCGAGACTGCAGTTTGGAGCCTGCAGAGTTTGGCAGCGGAAACTGATGGCCAGAAAAATCCTCTCTCCACTCCACCGGTCACTTCAACTGCAGTCGGACATGAGCAAGCGGAGAGGTCGTGGATAAAGTAGAAGGGGCAGTTCAGCTCCCGCCACCGGGATGATTGCTCTCTCTGAGGGGAATGTTTGTCGGCCAGCGGCTCTGCTCTCTGTCAGCGTGTAAATGCCCTCTGCATGGCGAGTTTACCGTCCAACACTCCACAAAAGACAGAGAGAGAAAAGAAGAGAGGGAGGCTTGGCTGTGGGCTGATGTTGGTCTATCATGCAGACTTTGATAAACATTAAATCTCGTGCACATTGTAGATCGGGGGTCTCAAATTGTCAGCCCACAGGCCATTTATGCCCCCCTCTCCCCTCCAGCCTGTAACTGTGTAACTTTTCATTATTTTATTCAAAGTATACATGTTAAAAGGGTTACCCACTAGGATTTAAAGTGAAATACCAATACCAGCAAATATTTGTTCTATGCATATGTATTTTATTTCTTAGATATTTCTTGATATTGTACCCAAAATAAAGTTAAGAAACCCCCAATATCCTTGAAACTTCTCTCTAAACAAAACAAACGACAAAAAAATAAAATAAATGTCTTATCTGTTGGATGATGGTCCTTTCCTTAAGTCAAGCATCAGAGAGAAACTGGTCAATTATTCAGAGTTAAAAAAAAACATTGAGTGCGTTGAAATATATTGGTCTACTTTTGCAGACTTGCAGATAATGGATGAATGAAACTTCATGATGATATCCAAAACACCCAATCTTATTCAGACAGCATACCATTACAATTTCCCAACATTCAATTACCAAGACAATAAGGAAGTCCTTAGGCTGAGCTTAAAACGTAAGTTTTCTCAACTAGGACTTCACAAGCAAACAGTTTTAAGTAGCTGCAAGGGACCATGCGTTCCCTCTACCACAACTGAATCTACTTCTTCATTCCCCTCTTCACCTTTTATACATTTCAGTTGTCTGACTAGTGCCCTCTAGTGCCCCGTAGTTCTATTAGAACAGCATTTTCATTTCCAAAAAAACAAGTGACAGACATTTCATTCTGTTACAACTGATGTCAAAAATATACCGCGATTTGGCCCACCACAATTGCTGTTTGTTCAAACTACTTAATTAAATTGAGCTGAAACGACACAATCCTTGAGTATTTTTTTTTTGTGGGGGAGGGGTGGGGGGGTGGGGTAACTAAATTGTTTTATGTTTATTCCACTTAAATTTGTAAAAACTAACAAGTTAACTTAATTCCTTAATTTTGTCCCAACACAAATCTATTGTGTGGAACCCAGCAGTTTTTAGCGTATCATTGTTGCGCAGTCGCATATAGCCACTTGTGATTTTGAGCCACCACCTAGTGGACATTTAAGGCACTGCACTATATATTCGGTTTAGTTTTACTTTCGGTTGTCGATAGAAATGCACATTATTTCTGTGGCTGTTTTAAGCGTTTAAAGTAGTGTTGGGCCGTTATCGGCGTTAACGTGACTCTTATCGGGCGATTAAAAAAAAAAAAATCGCCGTCAATCTATTCTCAAAGTTGAGTTGGGAGCTGGGTCTATTCTGCGCAAGCTATGATGACTTTCACATTGATATTTTAGCGCGGATGTATACCTGTCCGAATTGCACTGTAGGTGGCGAGAACGAGTCTTCGAACCTGTGTGTATTCCTACTGTGAAATTACCACATCAAACGTGACGTGGGCAATGCAATGGCGCAGTAGGTAGTGCTGTCGTCTCACAGCAAGAAGGTCGGTGGTTCGAGCCTCGGCTGGGTCAGTTGGCGTTTCTGTGTGGAGTTTGCATGTTCTCCCTGCGTTCGTGTGGGTTTCCTCCGGGTGCTCCGGTTTGTCCCACAGTCCAAAGACATGCGGTACAGGTGAATTGAGTAGGCTAAATTGTCCGTAGTGTATGAGTGTGAATGAGTGTGTGTGGATGTTTCCCAGTGATGGGTTGCGGCTGGAAGGGCATCCGCTGTGTAAAAACGTGCTGGATAAGTTGGCGGTTCAGTCCGCTGTGGTGACCCCGGATTAATAAAGGGACTAAGCCGAAAACAAAATGAATGAATGAACGTGACGTGCTAACATGGACGCAGTTCACTAGAGTGAATCTGATTAAAGTTCTACAGCTAACACATCTAACTATCAGGCACCTGTAGAGTTTATGCGTTCGAATTAAACATGCAAATAAAATGGACCGGGTACTTTTTAAAATGAATGAATGAAAGTCAAACCGGTGAGCCGTCTGACAAAAAAGTGCCCTTCTGAATTAAATCTGCAGGATGGCCCTTCTGGATCTTTCACTTACTGCGAAGACACTACTGACTATGCTTACATGGACATCTGTAATCTAGTTATTTGCCTTAATAGACAATAATATAATTAAGGTGTTTATGTGAAGTGCTTTCATGTAAGGTTGTACTCGCACTATGTACAGTTGCCTTGAACCGGGCCAAAGCACACTTGTCCCCCCTCCCGTCTCCCCCAACGGCCCGCACTCACATTACATTCAGGCCTGGGCACGCTTTCGTCATCGATGACGCGCTGTTCAGAAGCGCTCAGCTCAGTGAAGATTTCTTTGATTATATCGTTTAAGTCGTTTGATATGCGGCGACACGCTGTCAAATATTTCGCCGAACAGATCAGCCACTTTTGATGCTCATAAACAATCATAAAGTCCTCGTGCTGCAGGAATTTGGAGGTTTGCTGAAGGCGCAGCTGTCGTGCAGTGAGGGGTTTGCGTCTTTAATTAACTATGACAGTTTGTGTTCATTGAACAGTACGAATGATTAATTAATCCATATGAAACAGTCGCTTAAAAGTCACGTCTCGCTTTCAGTTTCGGGCTCGGGCGCGTTTTGCACTCACACACAAACGTAACGCGCCAAAGCCCATGTGAACCGCGCTCTGGCACATCTCTTCCAACCGGGTCAGGGCCGGCCATGTGTACTGTGCCTGAGCCCGATTCAGAGCACTCACACTTCTCAAACGATCCGGGAAACGAGCCTGGGCACGGTTCGGATAGCATAGTGTGAGTACGCCCTAAGAGTTTCTTGTAATTTTGGGTGACTTTAACTGCAGTTTGGCAGTTTCACTATCACTCATGAACATTTCATTCATGCCCCCTTGACAACTGGGGTATTAGACGCAAATAAGGAGTAAGGACTGGTAAGAGTGTTGTGGAATTTAATAACACACGCCAAATGGAAAGAAAAAACTTCCGCATTTTGCGATGTGTGTGTGTGTGCGATCCTTTACTGACAACCGCGTGTGTGGATCTTGTCAGAAAATATGGCGAAAAGTCCTACATGACGGTAATAGTTTGATCGCCATGTTTACTTCAATAATGCCACTAATATATGCACACTCAACGTCTTTAAATCCAACTAAAGTCATAACTGAACACAGAAATGGAATAGTTGGTAATCCAAAATCGCTGTTTGGAGCTTCTGTAGGCCTACAGTTCACAATTCATGTTTAACTGAATAAACAGTTAGTAAACACAAGTACATCTTATTGAACATCATTTATTTTCATCACCAATTATCATAGTAGAACAGTTTCTCAAGCAGTTTTTGATGCATTTTGGAAACCGCAGATGAGCCCCTGGTCTAATGAGACACCTGGCTTGAGAAACCCATTCTCAAAGGCTTACTTTTAGTCATTGGGTAGCACACATATTCTGAATATCTTTCTGGAGAATTCAAATGAGCCATTTTAATCTAAATTAATTACAAAATTACAATGAGATTAATCTAGATTTAAAAAATGTATCTATTCCCACCTATAGTTTTAAAGGTGCAGTATGTAAGTTTGACACCCAGTGGTTGAACTGGGTATTGCACTCCTAGATCAAAATAAACACACGCGTGGGATGCCAGAGATTGAGTACAGGAGCGAGTGATTTAAACCGTGTTCTAAATAAAATCAACGACACGCGATAGAAGGAATTATGTTCCATATTAAAAGGAGTTTTAGTTCTAACCAACACCTCGAATTGAGATATTAGAAACGGTTTCTATTTCTCACAGCTCAACATGTGAAACCTATAACAGTGCACCTCAGGTAAGCCTCGTGTGTTTTATTCAGTGCTAAATGCTAACAATGTGAGTTTGAATGGATTCTAAACCTTACCGTTTCGTGAGTGAGTGCTTATTCTGTGCTTCTGAAAGGCTGTATTTACATTTTTGTCGTGTTTCGTCTGGTGCAAAGAGTCAAACTGCTGTTTGCGCGTTGTTAGGACACGAGAATACAATGTAATCTGCTCACCTAATGTTTACGTTCGTAATATTTATATCATTTGCTAATTAATAGATTGGTTGTCTTATTTCGACGTCTGATACTGTCCATTTCGGTCACGGGCGCATGCTTTCAGAGCCTTTCTGAATGAATGAATGAAATACGCTGTTTTCCAACAAGGCAACCCGGAGTGCTGAATTATAATTGGCTAAACTGGCATTCTGCAGGTTAACTTTACCTAAACAAAGACAGAGTTCCGGCACGGAAAAACCATTTTCAAAGCAGAATATCTGACTTCAGCATTGTTTTTCAGTTAAACAAGTATGTTCACTTGGGATGTTTCTTAAATATCTGCACACATATTATGGTATTTTTATGCTTTAGAAGAATCAAAAACTTACATACAGCACCTTTAAAGATATGTCCATTAGTGCTCTATTTTTACTAAAGCTCTATTTTTGTAAATATTTAAGGGTAATTTTATTATCAGTTTTATACTACCTGTATTTTGTTGTGCAAAGACTTCTTCATGGCTTACACGTTATGTCGATGGTGTAACATAATAATTTAGCTAATATTTGATTCAAATTGTCTCATTTAATAGATTTTCCTCATATGCTTATTAAGACTTGTATAAAATATATTCTATATTTGATACATTATGCACGACAACAACCCAATTAGGTTGTTAACATTTACACAGCTGGTGAGAAATGGCACGTATGAGAAATGTGCCACAGTAACGTATTTGAAATTGTCAAAAATTGACACAGCACCCTCTAGTGGATTTGTGAAAACAAAAATTGCAAGAAGTAGTAGTCCAGGGTGCATATTTGTCGGTTCTTTAAAATGCAACTCTGGGCACATATTTCCGATGAGCCTGGGTTGAGAGTTTGAATATATATCAGTAAGCTGCCATAATATGCTTGTGAATTTAACATTGCATGTTGTCTTTTTTGAGTATAATAAGTGAGTCATTGTATTATTCGCCTAATATATTCATTAAAACATGTTGTAAGTCAGATACATAAATTATATACCCCGGTTTCACAAACAAGGTTTAAGAATAGTCTTGGATTAAATTGCATGTTTGAGCGATCTCAACTGAAAATAACTTGCAGTGAGATGTCTTAAAATATGTCAGTGTCATTTTTTGTCTACAGGTGCACAACAGTAATGTATTTTTCTAAGGCTGTTTTTATAAATGTGGCTTAAATAGCCTAATTTAACTAAGGTCTAGTCCTGGCTTAAGCTAAACCCTGTTTGTGAAACTGGGCCATAATCTCTTAAGCAATACCAAAACATGACCTTATTAAAAATATATTATGCAAATTGATAGCGCCACTGGGAAAAGGAAGCTTTATTTATTGTATATATTGACTTTAGTCTTGCTGTAGGAGCAGGCACAGCCATTGGAATCTTTTTGGCTCAAGACTTCCACTCTCGTTCACCTCCAGCGGTGTAACAAATATGATAATTTTGCTAATATTCAAATTGTCTCATTTAATAGATTTTCCTCATATGATTATTAAGACTTGTATAAAAACTTTGCATATTAGTAAAAATTTACTGCTGGTTGAATTGAACATGTTAAACTAAATGTGACTATATACATACTTTACCCCTCTTTGTTGTAGAACAATTGCCATAAAGTCACTACCCAAACTGCTTTCTGCTGTTCTTACGGTATCTGTTTGCTAGCAACAACTGGTTGGGACAACTGAGGTCTGCAGAAGAGCATCTCTGACTGCACAACATGTCCAACCTTGAGGCGGATGGGCTACAGCAGCAGAAGATCACACCGGGTGCCACTGTTTGTCAGCTAAGAACAGGAAACTGAGGCTACAATTCGCACAGGCTCACCAAAATTGAACAATAGAAGGTTGGAAAAATGTTGCCTGGTCTGATGAGTCTCCATTTCTGCGGCAACATTCGAATGGTAGGGTCTTTGGCGTCAACAACATGAAAGCATGGATGCATCATGCCTTGTATCAACGGTTCAGGCTGGTGGTGGTGACGTAATGGTGTGAGGGATATTTTCTTGGCACACTTTGGGCCCATTAGTACCAATTGAGCATCGTGTTACCACCATAGCCTGCCTGAGTACTGTTGCTAACCATGTTCATCCCTTTATGACCACAGTGTACGCATCTTCTGATGGCTACTTCCAGCAGGATAACGCGCCATGTCATAAATCACGAATCAACTCAGACTGGTTTCTTGAACATGACAATGAGTTCACTGTACTCAAATGACCTCCACAGTCACCAGAACTCAATTCAATAGAGCACCTTTAGGATGTGGTGGAACGGGAGATTCGCATCATGGATGTGCAGCCGACAAATCTGCAGCAACTGCGTGATGCTATCATGTCGATATGGAGGCAAATCTCTGGGGAATATTTCCAGTACCTTGTTAAATCTATGGCATGATGGATTAAGGCAGTTCTAAAGGCAAAAGGAGGTCCACCCTGGTACTAGTAAGGTGTACCTAATCAAGTGGCCGGTGAGTGTATATTTCAGTAGCAGTGTGATGCGATAAACGTGCTGATGAGCATTATCACTAATGACAGGTAATGCTTGAAATATAAATGCCAGGTTTCCACTTTTTGCTTGTGCTTCTATGTTAAAATGGCCCTCCTATGAATTATTGGTCACCGCAATGGCCCCATTCAATTTGAGTTTGAGACCCCTGTTGTAGATCATTCATGCCAAATCCACCCACTTATAGACGGAAAGAGGCGGGACATTCTAAAATGATTAATGTGGAAAAAGTGTTTAAGTAAGGAATAATTGAAGATGGGGCTGTAGAATTATTAGAGAAGTAATGCACATCCGAGGTGGCCACAATGCGAATCAAAATTGTTTTCCAATAATTTTACGGATTTGAGTTAATTATTTCACTACAGTTACCACATGTAAAGACACTGTATTTCAGATGTTGTATTTCAAAAACATTTGTCAGGTTTCTGTCATCAAACCGCTACTGTAACACGTAAAAAATGCTTGGTCTCACACAAATCCTAGTTGTCCCAACACAAATCAGTTAACTTTATAGTTTTTACAAAAATTAAGTTGATTTAACTTAAAACAATTAAGTTGTACCAAAAAACTTTAAGAATTGTATTGTTTCCACTCTTTTGAAATAAGTAGTCAAAAAGTCAACAAGCAGCAAAAGTCATTTTTTGAGAGTATTGAAGGGACTTGCGGATCAAAACCAGTTCGAATCAAGCTTGGAATTTTGAGCGCAAATTGCTTCATTCGCTCCAGGGCTTCTAACAGTAGGATAACAGGGGAGCAAGTCATTAACTCTCTTTCCCCCAATACTCTGGCCCGAATGGACAGCGATGCGGCCGCAATTTTGGTTAATCGTTAACCTACTAGACAAAGGAGGCTTTTAAAAGACCTCCATCACGAGACTTTTGGATGACCAGATCATGTGATCTGGGGGCCATGTGTTCGCCCACGAGACATTCTAATTTCAGCCAGATGGACAGAATTTACTGACAAAGAGATCTCTAGAAATTAATGAAAGACTTAAGACAATTCTTATAAATGTTATAACCAAGGCAAAATTGTATATTTTGAATGACATTTATAGTTACTGATGTGCTGTGTTTATTCCAACCAACCAGGTTCATAATGTGTGGTTTTTACCCCTAAAACAGGCTAAAATGATCTGTATGTGTCTGAAATGCTTTATGTTTGGATTTAAACAAAACCTCTCTTTATTTGCAATACATTGGTGTAAATGAGAATTTTGTAATTCGAACAGTATTCGTCTTGTAACATTTTATGTCAGATAGTTACAATCTTACCAGAGATTTTACCACGTGAAGTCTCTTGCAGTTGGTTAATGAGTAAACCTGATTACACTGGTACAGGGTGTGGCCCCGCCCTTCATCTAGTCGGTCATTGGGTGACAGACTTAGAGGGATGGATCAATACGTGTCCCTTAAAACGTCCTTGCAACCCTGAATCTGCGCTTTTTAGCATTAGCTGGCTTGAGCATAGCTGTGCTTCGGCCCCCGGTTGCCTGCCACGCGATCGGGTCACCACAAACTCTTCATGCAAACCCCTTAAGTTTCGGACTGCTGAGACTTCCGCGAACTGACTCTCTACGGAGTCCGTTACCCTGGTCACCCAGGACAAACGAGCTCCACTCACGCCCGAGTGAATCCCAGCGACGTCACAGAGAAGCCACACTTGAGCACCACGTGTTTCCTCAGGCCATCCCGGCGAGGGAAAATCCAGTCAAGAAGACTTCAACAAACTCGCAAGTACACGACAATTGTTGTCTCTTTCTGATCTGGTGCATATGACCTTAAGCGGTTAAAGATGAGTCAATTCTACGAAATACTAGATAATCTGGGACTGTTTGTCAACTCATTTTGCATCCTCTGAACTGCCTGTGTGTGTGTGTGTGTGTGTGTGTGTGTGTGTGTGTGTGTGTGTGTGTGTGTGTGTGTGTGTGTGTGTGTGTGTGTGTGTGAACGTGTGTGTGCGTTTGTTTGTTTGTCGTTTGTTTATCACGTAGTTACCCTCATGTATCGTAGTGTAGCGCAATAAACCTTTGTTCTCCTTTGTAAGAACAGTGTTCTTGTTTATGTGCTTCTAAGTCTTTGCCTCAAGCTGTAGATCGTGTTACCTTGCTAAAAAGTTAACCCTATTCTGTGTTGTGATATTACCGGTGGCCACGGGAATAATATAGACCAGATTGGTAAAATAGAGATGTCTCTATTTGCGGGACACACTTCAGATAAAGTTTGACTCTTTGATCTGATTCAATCCGACTCAATTGAGTCGAATCAATGATTCGAATCTTCAAGATCCGAGTCCTTGATATGAGCTAATAATTCCTAAATCGATCTTATAACGTAGATTGATTTCTTACAGTATGTAGGATTAGTTTCTCACACATCTCACCCAAAGGCTTCTGTTGTGTTTTGATGTGATTTTTTTATTTTATTTTTTTTTACTGTTGTAGCTGTGAAATAGCTGACATCAAAACCTGCCGGAACTACTTTAGCTCTGTGTTTATCTAAAAATAACGGCATGCTTTAGAATGTTCATCAAGCATTCAACAGCCCCATGGTATAACGTGGCTTAATGCAGTAGAAAAGTGATATATAGTTGAAACCAGAAGTTTACATACACTGTATAAAAAGGCACATAACCAGTTAAAAAAAGTCAGATGTTAATGTGACTAAACTTCTTCTCTTTTAGGTAAGTTAGGATTATCACATTTGTTTCTGTTATGCTTAATAGCAGAATAATGAGAGAGATATTTTGGAGAAATTGTTATAACTTTTCTTGAAAGTCAAGTTTACATACAATAAGATTATTCTGCCTCTGAAAAAGCTCAGATGATGGTGTCAAGGTTTTGGAAGTTTCTGATTGGCTAATTGACAACATTTGAGTTAATTGGAGGCACAACTGTAGAATAGTATTTAAGGAAAACCTCAAACACACTGCTTCCTTGTGTGACAAATTGGGAAAATCAACAAGCCAGAATCAACAAAAAAGCCAGATTACAATTTGCTAAATTACACTGGGAAAAAGAATAATTTTTGGAGACATGTCCTGCGGTCTGATGGAACTAAGATTGAACTGTTTGGCCATAATGACCAGTGTTACATTTGGAGGACAAAGGGGAAAGCTTACAAGCCTAGGAACACCATCCCAACAGTGAAGTATGGGGGCAGCAGCATCATGTTGTGGGGCTGTTTTGTTGCAGGAGGGACTGGTCCACTTCACAGCATAGATGGCATCATGAAGAAAGAACATTATGTAGAAATACTGACGCAACAAACATCAGCCAGGAAATTTAAACTTGGCCATGGGTCTTCCAAACAGACCATGACCCTAAGCATACTGCCAAATTTGTTAAAATGTGCTTTAAGGACAACAGAGGGAATGTTTTGGAGTGGCCATCACAAAGCCCTGAACTCAATCCTATAGAAGATTTGTGAGCAGAGTTGAAAAAGCTTGTGCGAGCAAGACAGCCTACAAATCTGACTCAGTTACACCAATTCTGTCAGGAGGAATGGGCCAAGATTCCTGCAAACTATTGTGAGAAGCTTGTGGAAGGATACCCAAAACATTTGACCAAAGTTATACAGTTTAAAAGCAAAGCTAAAAAAATACCAAGGAAATGTGTGTAAACTTTTGACTGACTAGAAATTGATAAAAAATTCTCAAAAAAAATTCTCTCATTTTTCTGGCATTTAGCAAATGTAAATCATTTAGGTAATCCTAACGGACCTAAAATAGTAAACGTTTAGTATGATTTACCATCAGACATTTTTTTAAAAGTTGTTATGTTGTGCAAAAAACTGCATGAATATAATTCTGTAAATATCCTTAGTGTGAAAAGGAACAAAGATTGTTGTCATCATACTGCTCCCTAGTGTTCATTTCAACTAAAAATGACAGTCAAAAGTATGTTGAAAGTACGTTTTTCATCAAAAAAACATTTCTCAAAATATCTATTTTTCAGATTCACTGCTCTGGGAACTTTTCCGACCCTCCTGATGGACTGATACAGAGCCGTGCTGCCTGATTCCTGGAAATTGCATGAGTCCAATCACATTCGAGCTTTCCGTCTGAAGAGCGGACTCTTATTTTTGTATAGTGTGCATCAGCTGGTCTGTGAGACGGACACTACGCATCCTGGTGCACTGTTCAAGGCTAATGGTTTGGAAAATGGACCTCTGAAATGCTGCTTACATGTTCATCTTCATTCGGTGTATTTCTGTAAATAGCAGATATTCTCAGCAGAATCATTATCTTGCCATTTGCTCTCTCTTTCTCTCATTCGCTCTATAGTTTCTCTATTTCCCTCTCCTATACGGCATCGCCATGGGCAACAAAACAATTTTGCATCTCTTATTTCTCATCTCATGCAAAAGAAGAATGGTTGTGGCCACCCGAGTCCAAAATTAACACTCGACAGACTCCAAATGAGAGCACAAATTAGCTGGAGTTACTCGTCAGCTAGTTTGTAACTTTATTAGGAATTACAGCATAATATGTGGGCATCCAAATCAGATTTTCATGGTCTTTTGCTTATGTTTGTCTGCAATATATGTACAGTATATACATTTAAAATGTAGTAAACATGCAAACGTGCATGTCCGGCGTGTGTTACTTCCAACTGTCATGTGAGTGGCGAATCCGATGTGCGACCCCCTTAAGGATGTAGTCTGCTTTAGTTTTGTGGATCAGTGACTGCAGGAAAAAGAACATTACGCTGATGCCAACATTATTCACACAAAGCTAAAAAGCTTTATGAACCTTTTGCTGACAGCAATGAATGTTTGCGCCTGACAACAGGTTTTGATTTTTGGTTTCGTTCTATAATACTAGACTTATTTTTTCTATGAAGGTTTGAACTTTGAGAGTTTGAAGGTTTGAACAAGAGAGAAAAGTCTGAAAATGTTAATGCCTGTCTGAGAAATGTGTATAAAGTGTGTAGTGAGGGGTTTTACAGCCTTAAACACCTAGAATAATTTATTACACCATAAAGCGGACTACTTCATGGATTTCGCCTATTGCGGGTTATTTTTAGAACGTAACTCCCACAATTAACGAGGGACCACTGTACTCACTTTTTAAAGTCAACTTGTAGAATTTAAGGAAATGAATTTATTCACTTGCTTAAGTAACTAATTGCTTTTTACTGTAATGAAATAATACTTTTAACCAGCAAAGTCATATTAAATTTGTAAAAAAATAAAACATGTACGAACAATTTTGACTCTGAAATTGCTTCTAAAATTTAGAAGTTTTTTTTAATTCTAAAAAAAAATGTATTCCACAATGAAAATCATCCAAAGTAATGAAATAACAGGGCGTCTGCTAGGGTTGGGTGTTGTCGACTAATTTGGCATCGTACGATGTCTAATGTGAAACATCACGATGGATGATGGCATCGTCGCCATAGGCGTCTGTGATTTAATTACTCCATTCATTCATTCATTCATTCATTCATTCATTCATTCATTCATTTTCTTCTGCTTTTCCGGGGCCGGGTCGCGGGGGTAACAGTCTTAGGAGAGAACCACAGACTTCCCTCTCCCCAGACACTTCCTCCAGCTTCTCCGGGGGGATCCCGAGGCGTTACCAGGCCAGCCAGGAAACATAGTCCCTCCAGTGTGTCCTGGGTCTTCCCCGAGGCCTCCTCCCGGTGGGACATGCCTGGAACACCTCCCTAGGTAGGCGTCCAGGAGGCATCCGAAACAGATGCCCGAGCCACCTCAGCTGACTTCTCTAAATGTGGAGGAGCAACTGCTCTACTCCGAGCTCCTCCCGAGTGTCAGAGCTCCTCACCCTATCCATAAGAGTGCGCCCTGCCACCCTTCGAAGGAAACTCATTTCAGCCGCTTGTATCCGAGATCTTGTCCTTTCGGTCATGACCCAAAGCTCATGACCATAGGTGAGAGTAGGAACGTAGATTGACCGGTAAATTGAAAGCTTTGCCTTTCGGCTCAGCTCCTTCTTTACCACAACGGACCGGTACATCGACCGCATTACTGTTGCCGCTGCACCAATCCACCTGTCAATCCCACGTTCCATCCTTCCCTCACTCGTGAACAAAACCCAGAGATACTTAAACTCCTCCACCTGGGGTAAGGACTTTCCTCCAACCTGGAGATGGCAAACCACCTTTTTCCGGTGAAGCACCATGGCCTCGGACTTGGAGGTGCTGATTCTCATCCCAACCGCATCACACTCGACAGCAAACCGCCCCAGTGCATGCTGAAGGTCCATGTTCTATGAAGCCAACAGAACAACATCGTCTGCGAATAACAGAGATGAAATCCTGTGGTCCCCGAACCGGACCCCCTCCAGCCCGAGGCTGCGCCTTGAAATTCCGTCCATAAAAATTATGAACAGAATTGGTGACAAGAGGCAGCCCTGCCGGAGTCCATTAATAATTAATTAATTCATTAATTATTTGTAGTCTACCGTTTCAACCTGACCCGCATGGTCTTTGTTTTACCCATAACCAAATCATAAATAAATATAGATAAGTTACACACAAATTACAACCTGTCAATCACTTTTTCTGCGGGACTTTGGCATGAATAGGCAGAGTGATCTGTGTCGTTATAATGGCATCGACAAGTGAAGTTTCATAAACTAATTTGGAGAGGAGCACGTGATATGATTGAGCACGACTGGCTGCTCATCTGTAATCAGTAATAGTCCAATCAGAGTGATCCAAGTTAGCTATAAATGGATCGTTTTCTCCCTACTGCTGTATCTTCGTTTTGGAAGAATCCCCCCTTCCACCCCATCTCCTCCTTTTCCTCCCTTTTTTAATGGGGAGCTCTCGAGACCTACCTGATCTCGGATCCCCTGATATGCTTATTGACCGGGCGGGAGCCTTGGGCTCAAGTATCTCCAAACTCAGGGTTCTCTCCCGGGACAGCATGCTAAACCTGCTATAAACGCTAAGCATATCTAAGTGGGAACTCTTGAAACTTGGTTGGTAAAAAGGTGCACAACCAACAGGAACCAACCAACAGTATCTGAGGTTTTTACTAAAAATACGAAGTACAAGCGTGAAAGACTTAAGCAGTGTACTGACGCTGTGACACGTTACCTGATAGATTCAAAAGACAGATGAGTCGTTAGAGACAAGATTATTAAATACCACGTTTAACAACTATAGTGTAACGCCATCCAGCGGGACATCCCAACTGTCCAACGTGCACTGTTCAAAGCACCCGCTGAGGTGGAGCTGGAGCACAGACGAGCGTATGACAGTGTGTGTGTGTGTCTGTGTGTGTGTGTGTGGTCACGTGATGTGCGTTTTCAGCAAGTGGTACTCGTATAGTGTGGACGGAGGGCTGTTCAGAAATGCTAGATGAAACGCCAGTGTGGATGTGCACTCAAAAAAATGAACTAGGAAGGTTGTGGACTTTACATAATATATTTATATTTGGTTTACTTATATTTATTGTCTTTGTTGACTTTAAATGTTTTTTTCTATTAAGGTCTACGTAATTATGTCTTAACTTAACTATACAAAATCCTAATGTGTTGTCTAATCACAAACCATTTATGTTAAGTGAACATTTCTTACTACCACATGGTGGCAGTAATGCGACGACAACTGCCAAGAATCTCCAATGAAAAAGATGAGCAAATCGCCTCAGATTACGCATGCTCAAAGACATTTGAATCTGACCACGTTTTGCTGCAAAGTTTTTCATCGGTTGGTTTTGACGGAGGGAAGTCCAACTTTTGACAACTTGAAAAGGTAGGAGGTTATTTGTTTTTCCATCTGTATCGATCTATTTTATTTGTGATAAGAGGTGTTTATTCTTTAGTGATTCAGTGTCTTAGACATGCTGATGTTAGCTAGAAAACTTAGCCATGTGGTGCAGGTCGGTCAGCTCATTATATTTATTATTTCAGCAAAAGAAAAGTAAATATTTCGATACTATGGTAGATGTCTGAACCCTCAGTTTGACCCCATTCAATGTTTAATATCTAAATACGTAGTTTATTTAAAGGGATATGTTAGTGTATTAATAAAAAAATGTTTACCACACACATATTATCAAGCAGAGGATTGAATTAGTTTTTATTGTTTCTACGTGACTAATAAATCGACTAATACATCTCACAGAATGAATTATTTCAAACACTCGTTCATGTGATTAAAGCTTGGAGTAGCGCAAATGTATGCTCCTCCCTCCTATCCGAGCTCTGTAATTGCTAGGTGCAGCTGCATCCGCTCCGGGTTTTCTGTTCCTGCTCGCAGACATATTTTTTCTTGTTCACTCTAGTGTTGTCAAGATACTGGAATTTAGTACAATCTGTAGTGGAATTTAAAAACGTCAATTTCCCGCTAAAATTTAATTGCTGAAGTGCACATCCTTACATGCCACTGATTTGCCATTGTGTACATGTGCTCAACAGATATGACTGTGATTGGCCGGGAAGGACATAAAATTTTAAAGATATTCTGGTGTGTTTATTTTTTATATAATGAGCGTATAATTTATAATACTATATGTAATGGTTTGGAAATTCTTCTACACGTTTAATGTAATTATTACATAATCCCGTTCATTGTTCTGACTAGTGTTAAAGGTTTTGTTTTTGTTTTACTTTTAATTGTACTAAAGCATAAACATACAATATTTTTGCAAATTTAAAAAACACTTCCACTGTATTTTTTTTCTCCTTTGAAGTCACAAAATTTACTCCAACCACCAGGTGTTCATTCTTTTCACAGCAAAAAGACTGACTAAAACAAGATGAAAATCTGCTATTAAAAATAATATTTATTAACACAATTAACTGTTATTAAAAATAGCAGTGATTAATACTTGGTTTGAAAGTTTGTTTATTTCAATTTAAGTTTAAAAACATTACAAAATCTTATTGGTGGTATTTTTCTGTTTTCTGCATTTTTAATTTTTATTCTTGTATTTTTTTTTTTATTAGATTCTTAATGATTGGTGAAGGTTTTTTACTCACAATTGGTAAGTATCATCTGCAACATCTATTAATCTAAATTGTTTCTTCCATGACCATTTCATGTGTTCTGAGTATATTGCTTCTGTATCTTTTTTTACTTGTAATTGTTAATAGCAATTGATAGACATCCCATAAAAGTTTTTAATTTCACATTCTGACTGTTATAGGCAAGCGTTTTTGTATTCGGTGCCACAGTGCTGTTAAATGGTATGTTCTCTGCAAAACACTTCTAAAAAATTTGTAACTTTTTTTAACCTGAAATCACAATTTAATTAAATTTTTTTTTATATATATATATATATTTTTTTTGTTTTTTTATATATATTTTTAAGTAAATTTCTGCCCCCCCTGTCCTGCTGGAGAGACCCAGGACAGCCTTGAAGGTGAAAGAGTGGCTTGGTTGGCGGAGGTAAACAAAAGACACAACAATGCAGTTATCAGGGAGAAGATGGCCAAGACCTTTGCATAAAGGAGACAGGAGGTAGTCAGAGACAAACCCATGATTGCAGAGTTCCAGAACAGATGGCCAGGACTCTTCACTGCGCCTGAGGTATAAACTACTGCTTAAAACATTGGTAATCAATGTTATATAATGTATCAAATAACTGCTTGGAATTCAGTTCAGAATACTGTAACATGGTTTTTAGGGTGGGGAGTCTAACCAGATTTAGAGCACAGCCTCGGATTGATGGGGTTAGGAGAATGAAATAAATTAGTAACATTAAAGTCAAATGTAATAGTAGTGCTGCTATAGCAGTAAACGTATTAGTATAAGCCATGGATAGTATAACATGTTTGTGTACATTTATTTAAAGGTGGAAGCAGAATTTCTGAGGATTACGACTGTTCAACTCATCCAAAGTTTTTTTTTTCAGCTTGACCACCACACCGATCAGCTCATCAGAGTGATGAAGAAAACTGGTGGAGCAAAAGGGAATAAAATTGACCTCACTTTTGCTCCGACTGCACAGGTATCATTTCTCTATTGTACAACACATTTAGGAATAAGTCATTTATGTCCAGTCTGAGTTGGTTTTTGTCAGAAACCAATAACATCTGCAAGTATGTTCTGTATAAATAATAAATTATTTTGCTTGTATTGTAAAAAGCTAGTGGGATGTAACAGCAACTCTGTAGTTTACAATTTGCCTAATTTAGTTTCTATAAATAAATAGTCATAGTGCATGTGCCTACTTAACCCATAGATACATTTCACCAATTAAACATTTATAGAAGTTTAATAGGTTTGTGCTATGTATGTTGACTACTGCTTTTTGTTACGTCCCTGATGTTAACGTCTAGGAGTGGGAGCAACAGTGAAAAGTTATAAAATGTTGGTTGGGGTGAGTGTGGATCAGTCCCCTGCTTTCATGACAACACACCAGATTAAAGTTAAAGAATTTATTAACAAATGTACAAAAACTGGGAAGCAAAAATAGACTTCAGGAGGGGGAAAGGCCAAAACAACAAACAAAAGTACACTCTAGCTAGTTAGGGAGTAAAACTGTCTAAACTGACAAAGCAAAACAAATCAACAACAGAAATGTACACTAACTCCCTAACTAAACATAAACAAGAGAAAAAGGGTTTTAGAAATAAAATAGCACCCACCTCCCTACGGCTTCCAAACACAAAGGTATTTTTCAAGACAGAGTTCAAGTGGTTTCAAAAGCTTTTACAACAGAGTTTTTAACTTCAACAAGTTAAGCACAACCGTGTCAATAATCTTTCAACAAGACAACCAAGCAGGAGAGAGACCACACTCTGGAAGCAAGCTTCAATGTGGCTTGCAAGTGGCAGGCTTTTAAGCTTGCCGGGCAACGAGCAGCAGGTGGAATCAATTAACCTCCTCTCCTCCACACCTAGCTGAGAAACAGGTCACAGAGTAAAAGAGAGAGAGAGAGAACAGAAACAAAACACAATACATTCAAACACCATGGAATGTAACACCCCCACCCATAAGTTTTCAAGTATCAACTTATCTTGAAAAAAAAAACTATACAAACCAAATTTAGTCTTTTTCTTTCTAATCTACAGCACAAGAAACTCTCGAAAGGGCATCAGCTACGACATTTTCGGTACCTTTACGGTACTGGATAGTCAAGTTATATTCTTGAATAATAAGGGACCACCTCATTAGACGTTGATTTGAATTTCTCATTCTGTGCAAAAAGACAAGGGGATTGTGGTCTGTATAAACAGTGACACAACTACTACCTCCAAGGTACACTTCAAAGTGTTGCAAAGCCAACACCAAGGCTAGGGCCTCCTTCTCAATAGTACTGTACTTTTGCTGTGCACTGGTAAATTTCTTTGAAAAGAAAGATATTGGATGTTCTACACCATTAACATCCTGCAGCAACACAGCTCCAGCACCTGAGGCACTGGCATCTACTTGCAGTTGGAAAGGAAGATCAAAACGAGGGGCAGAAAGTACAGGTGCACTACTTAAGAGGTCTTTGGCTGCTTTAAAGGCAGAGTCACATTCAGGAGACCATACAAACTTTCGGGCAGTGCTGAGCAAGTCTGTTAAAGGGGTTACTATGGTAGCAAAATTTTGACAGAAGCTCCTATAGTAGCCCACCATTCCAAGGAAACGTCTCAGCTCTCTTTTGTTGCAGGGAATGGGAAACTTCAAAATAGCTTCAACTTTTGCCTCAACAGGCTTCACTTGACCCTGACCTACCTTTTTACCTAGGTAAGTTACTACTGCTTTGGCAAACTCACACTTCTTAAGGTTAAGTGTTAGAGAAGCATTAGCCAGTTGTTTAAAAACTTCATCAAGACTACTTAGATGTTCTTCCCAACCGTGAGTGTAAACAACTACATCATCAAGGTAAGCTTCACAGTTAGGGATTCCTGACAACACTTGTTGCATTAACCTTTGGAAGGTTGCGGGAGCATTGCGCATCCCGAAGGCCATTACAGAGTACTGCAGCAGGTTATCAGAGGTCACAAAGGCTGAAATCTCAGATGCACGGGGAGTCAGCGGCACTTGCCAATATCCTTTCAGAAGATCAAGTTTTGTGATGAAATGGGCACTACCAATTCTGTCCACACAATCTTCCATTCTGGGCAAAGGAAAGGAATCAGGCTTGGTCACACTATTTACTTTGCGGTAGTCAGTGCAGAAACGAAAGGTTGAATCTTGCTTGGGCACTAACAAACATGGGGAGCTCCAAGGGCTCTGGCTTGGTGTGGCAAGACCATGCTCAAGGAGATATTCAACTTCCTGCTTCATTATCTCTCGCTTTTGGGGATTTACACGGTAAGGGTGTTGTTTGATGGGAGGACAGTTACCTACATCTATGTCATGCATGATCATAGAGGTTCTGCCAGGGACATCAGAGAAAAGCATGGGGTATTTATTAAACAATTGGGCAAGAGATTCCTTCTGATCCTGAGGCAAGTATGCAAGGTAGTTATCAAGTTGACTTAACACTGTAGAATTTTGAAAGTGTGCAGGTATAACTTCATCTTCATCAGAACCATCCACAATGGAACAGAGAACAACAGGCTTTACCTCAACAGGTCTGGCTGCCTCAACTTTATTGGCTGCAGAATCATGCGTCTTATTTTCACTCACATAAGACTTCAACATATTTATGTGACAAACTCTGCTTTTTCTTCTGCGGTCAGGAGTAGAAATTACATAATTTGTCTCACTCAACTTCTTGTCAATGCAATAGGGGCCAGCAAATCTAGCATGGAGTGCAGAGGATGGAACAGGGAGTAGAACAAGCACTTGGTCACCAGGCTGAAAACTGCGTTTAACTGATCGCTTATCAAATCTTGACTTCATCTTTGACTGGACACACACCATATGGGCCTTAGCAATGTCACAGGCACTATGCAGTCGTTCACGAAAGTTACTGACATAGTCCAACAGGTTGATGGCAGATGTTTCTTTTGATAGCAGTTGTTCTTGAAGTTTTAGTGGTCCACGAACAGTGTGGCCAAAAACAAGTTCAGATGGACTGAAGCCTAAGGATTCTTGGACCGTTTCTCGGACAGCAAACAGGAGCAAAGGCAGACCTTCCACCCAGTCTTTTCCAGTACTCACACAAAATGTCCGGAGCATGGTCTTGAGAGTTTGATGGAATCGTTCTAGCGCCCCCTGCGACTCTGGATGATAGGCGCTTGACATCTGATGAGACACTCCCAACTCCTTTAAAACCTGTGCAAACAGCTTTGATGTAAAGTTAGAGCCTTGGTCAGTTTGGATGACCTTGGGAAGGCCAAATGTGGAGCAGAATTTGATAATCTCTTTGACGATGACACCAGCTCGCAGAGATCGCAGTGGAAACGCTTCTGGAAATCTTGTAGCAGCACACATTAAGGTTAGTATGTACTGATGACCAGATTTTGATTTTGGAAGGGGCCCAACACAGTCCAAGATCAAACGTTCAAATGGTTCATTTATAACTGGTATAGGTTGAAGAGGGGCAGTGGGAACAGTCTGATTAGGCTTACCGGAGAGTTGACAGTCATGGCAAGCTCTGCAATAACTCACTACACAGTTCTTTAATCCAGGCCAGTAGAAGTATTTCATGATGCGCTTGTAAGTCTTAGTGATACCAAGGTGACCAGCCAAAGGATGCTCATGCGCCAACTTCAGGACCTGGGGACGGTAAGCAGAAGGTAATACAAGTTGATGTACTGCAAACACATCTCCATTCACTTGTGGTTTCCAACGTCGCATGAGTATACCATCCTCCCAGTAGTAAGTTACTGGACCACTCTGATTCTTAGCTTTTTCAAAGCTGACAGAAGCATCCAGAGAAAACGACAGGGAAGGATCAGCTCTCTGAGCAGCAGCGAGGTCCTCCTTTCCAACTTTTAAAAGAGTTGCAGCTGAATCAGAATCAATCCCTTCACAAGGGGAAGAAATCTCAGGGTTAATGAAGATTGTACACTCAGACATGTCAGACACAGGATTCATAAAGGAGTCATTGAGGTTCACAACATCATCCAACTTTCGAGATTGTGCTCGAGTAACAGCACAGGCAGGAAAAACATCAGGGAAACGAGCAGCAACAACATCTGGCTGTCCAGTCACTTCAGGTTTATCCAATACAATAGGACAAGGAAAAACTTTACCTCCAGCCAGGTCATTTCCCAGGATGATGCTTACGCCCTCCACCGGCAGTTCACTCCGTACTCCAATTCGAGCTTGGCCTGTGACCAAATCTGATTTTAAGAAGACAGTATGCAAGGGTACTTTAATACAGCTCAGTTCTATTCCTCGGACTAGTACATCTGTACCAGTGTATGTTTCATCAGAGAAAGGTAACACTCCAGCTAAAATGAAAGACTGCGCAGCTCCCGTATCCCTCAGGATGGATACTGGTTGGCCTGGTGAGTCAGCTGAAAGAGACACAGAGCCAGTTATCAGGAAGGGTTTATAGCCAGAATCCTGGAGTGGTTGAAATGAGGGGTCAGATACAGAACCAGCTTGAGCGAAAGCTACACTCTTTGACTTTGCAGAAGCAGACTTCTGTTTCCATGCTTTGCAGTCAGATATCAGGTGACTTGAATCTAGGCAGTAAAAACATACATGCTTACGGCTTGAATGATCCAGCATGGGTTTTACTTTCTCTGACTTTTCAGAGTAAAAAACAGGTGAGATTGCCTTTGCCTGTTCATTTGCAAAACCTCGATGCCTGAATTGACGTGTACTTGAAAATACTGACCTATGGGTTAAAGCAAACTCATCTGCTAATACTGCAGCTTCAGAGAGGGAATTTATCTTTTGCTCATTTAGGTGCATCACAATTTTCTCAGGAATACAGTTTTTAAACTCTTCAAGCAAAATGAGTTCCTGCAGTTGTTCAAGAGAGTTAATCTTACTGGCCAGACACCATTTCTCAAAAAGGGTTCTCTTTTCCCGTGCAAACTCAACAAAGGTTTGTTTGGCTGTTTTCGTTGTACCTCGAAAGCGTTGGCGATAAGCTTCAGGCACAAGTTCATATGCACGTAAAACAGCAGCTTTTAGAACATCATAATCCAAGGACTGTTCTATTGGAAGTGCAGCACATACTTCCTGAGCTTTACCCACAAAGTTACACTGAAGCAGTAAACCCCACATGTCCTTGGGCCAACCAAGTTTTTCAGCAATTCGCTCAAAGGCAATGAAATATGCATCTACCTCTGCTTCTCGAAAGGGGGGTACCAATTTAATATACTTTGCCACATCAAAGTTAACCTGAGCATTATGGGAAGAGCCAAAATTAACAGTACTACTCTGTACAGGAACAGCAGTTAAGGGTGAGGAAGGTCTAGAACGTGGGGCTGGCACAGGCTTAAGGCGTAGAGCTTCTGCCTCAAGTGACAAAGTTTTCAGCTTAATGTCTCGCTGAGCTTGTGCTTCAATTGCACGAAGATGAACAAGTTGAGTTTCATGCTCTTGTTGTTTAATGGCTAACTCAAGCTCCTTTAGCTTTATCGCTAATAGAGGATCCATAATTGGCTCAATACCAATAGAAGCAGCATCAAAATTAGTTTCAGCCATTTCAGGCAATTCCTGCTCCTCTAGCCCCTCAGTTTGTGACTCAACTGGTAGGATACCAGAATTAACCAACTCAGTATATAGTTCATCTTTTAAAACTGCTTTTGTATCCCTAGACACAGAGATATTAAAGAACTCAGCAATTAGAATCAAATCCTTCTTACGGCAACGATTGAAAACCTCTACTGTGGGAGCAAGGCTAAACTGAATCAAATCAAAATCCATTTTCCAAAGTATAACCTATCTGCCTCTTTCCCAAAAAAGAAAACAGCCAAAACTACAATTAGTTTGAGAAAAATCACTAACAAGTCACAAAACTACCCCAAAATTCAGATTGTAGAATACAAAAATTCACAATGTCAAATTTCACCAAAAGTAATGTTTAACTTTTTGTTCAAGTCCAATGGACGAGCCCCCAATTTTCACTGTTACGTCCCTGATGTTAACGTCTAGGAGTGGGAGCAACAGTGAAAAGTTATAAAATGTTGGTTGGGGTGAGTGTGGATCAGTCCCCTGCTTTCATGACAACACACCAGATTAAAGTTAAAGAATTTATTAACAAATGTACAAAAACTGGGAAGCAAAAATAGACTTCAGGAGGGGGAAAGGCCAAAACAACAAACAAAAGTACACTCTAGCTAGTTAGGGAGTAAAACTGTCTAAACTGACAAAGCAAAACAAATCAACAACAGAAATGTACACTAACTCCCTAACTAAACATAAACAAGAGAAAAAGGGTTTTAGAAATAAAATAGCACCCACCTCCCTACGGCTTCCAAACACAAAGGTATTTTTCAAGACAGAGTTCAAGGGGTTTCAAAAGCTTTTACAACAGAGTTTTTAACTTCAACAAGTTAAGCACAACCGTGTCAATAATCTTTCAACAAGACAACCAAGCAGGAGAGAGACCACACTCTGGAAGCAAGCTTCAATGTGGCTTGCAAGTGGCAGGCTTTTAAGCTTGCCGGGCAACGAGCAGCAGGTGGAATCAATTAACCTCCTCTCCTCCACACCTAGCTGAGAAACAGGTCACAGAGTAAAAGAGAGAGAGAGAGAACAGAAACAAAACACAATACATTCAAACACCATGGAATGTAACATTTTTCTATTTAGAATGAAACTGTTTAAAAGAAGAGGGAGTGCCTTCTCAAGGCACTTTGTATCTACCTGAACGAAGAGCCGAGAAGTCTCTTTAAAGAATATCTGGTAGGTAGTACTTAATGCTGCAGTAACTGTATACTACAGCTGTTAAGAATCTCACAATATCCATTTAGCATTGTGTGATACGGCTTGTAGGAATGTCAAATTTGGTCTAGACCAGGGGTGGCCAAACTCTGTCCTGGAGGCCGATGTCCAGCAGATTTTAGCTTCAACTTGCTTCAACACCCCTGCACAGATGTTTCTAGAAAGTCTAGTAAGAGCTTGATTAGCTAGCCCAGGTGTGTCTAATTGGGTTGGAACTAAACCATGCCGGACATCGGCCCTCCATGACCAAGTTTGTGCACCCTTGGTCTAGACCTTTCTGATTATTTAAATTTAAAGGGTAAGTTCACCCAAAATTGAAAATTTCCTGTTAATTTACTCCTCACAGTTCATCCAAGATATGACCTTTTCTCTTCAGTAAGACATTAAAGAAGATTTTAGCCTGTTTATCTGTGGTTCTTAGTGATTCATATAATAGCAGTGAAGGGTGTTGGGATTTTGCAAAAGAAATGCATACAAATGAGTCCAAATCAATAGCTATGGCTCCTGATGGCAAACTGATGTCCAAACAATTGGTCCATTTAAAAAAATTAAATTATTATTATTTTGTTTTGTTTTACAATATTAGCTTTATTTCACAGCCTGGTCAAACACAGGGGTGCAAACTTGTGATCTTTTAGCAAAATTCACCATTTTTATAGATATTGGGAATTGCATCATGAGCTTCTGCAAATAAAAGGACTACAATCAGACTAAATCCGCGCATGCATCAAGAACTGTTTGACCAGGCTGTGGTTTAAAGCTAAAAATATGTAAAAAAAAAATTGCACTGAGCGATCATTTCACTTTACAAGACCTCAGTGTGTAATCAGGATCCATGGCTATTTAAATTCATTTGTATGCTTTTTAATAATAATAAAAAACCATCACCTTTCACTGCCGTTATACAATCAGGTCCATAAATATTGGTACATGGAAACAACATTTTTGGCTTTATACACCAACACAGTGGATTTGAAATGAAACAAACAAGATATGCTTTAACTGCAGACTGTCAACTTTAATTTGAGGGTATTAACATCCAAATCAGATGAACGCTCTAGGAATTACAACAGTTTGCATATGTGCCTCCCACTTGTTAAGGGACCAAAAGTAATTGGACAGAATAATAATCATGAATTAAACTTTCACTTTTTAATACTTGGTTGCATTAATATTTGCTTTTTAAGTCTGGAATGCATAGACATCAGACTTAATGCAGGTATACTTCAGTGTCTAGTGAGTGAAGAAATTGTGAGGAGTTTGGGCCAAAAGTTATTAATCAAATAAGCTATTTGGAATTATGGAATTGACTGTTGATTTCATGGTTGTTGTTTTTTTGTGTGTGTGTGGACAGGATTCAGATGCTGGTGTTGCCGAGAAGGATCTTAAACAAGTTGTCTTTGGCATCTACAGCATTAATTCTGAGGGAGGTGATGCCACCACCCCTCCAGTTGATGTTGGAATAGTGATTGAGGGCATTGAAGTGCTTCACGACTTGGGAGACATTGCTTCTGCATGCGCACTCTTAATGGGTGTAATATATGCATTGAACCTCAGTTATCCTCAGGAACTGAAAAAATTCTTTGAGGTGCTTCAGAAAATCTTCCTCCAGCTGGATGCTACCAGACTCTCAACCAAGGTACAGATGCTCAAAAACAAACTGTATGAGTGAACCAACTAGTTTTGTCACAATACTGCAATTTCTGTACCAATCAGTATTGAAATTTAAAAAATGTCAATTTCCTGCTAACATTTGAACGCTATTGAGCACGTACACTTTGCATTGACCATTGTGTGCACATGCTCAACAGAAATGACTGTGATTTAGCCGTGAAGGTCATCAGTTCACCACTCTTCTTACAGAGTGCAAACAAGGATACAAAGACACTGGAGCATTTCAAAGATGCGTAGATCAGTCAATCCATCAGCAGATCACTCGTAGGTCAGCAATAACTGATCTCCATGGCTTTAAAATGCCCCAGTGTCTCTGTATCTGTGGTTACACTGAGTAAACACATTTTGGTGAAGTGAGTTTGGTGAACTGATGACCTTCACAGCCAATCACAGTCATTTCTGTTGAGCATGTGAACACAATGGCAAATCAGTGGCATGTAAGAACATGCACTATAGTGCTCTGATGTTAGTGGAAAATGTACGTTTTTAAAATTCTACTACAGATTGATACTGAATTCCAGTATCATGACAACACCAGAACCAACAAAGCAGAGTTTGTTTAATATGAAGGCACTTTGGACTTAAAACGGTTTCATTTGAAAAACACTTGACACTTTTATTTATGTTTTTATTTTTGTTTGAGTGTGACACATCTTGTGTTTCTCTGTCATGTAAAGTGTCCAGAGTTATTTCCTTTTTTTGAAAAAGGTCAAGATAACAAACTTTTAATGTTTTATTTTTATTTTATAATTTTTGTTTTGTTTTGAAAACTTCATCAGTAACTGTTTGTCAAAGTTGACCACTCAGGATAAAACTAAATAAAATCCTGTTGGCGTGTTAGGCTATGTTAAGTATTCATAACTTTCTAACACCTACTATATACTATATCTTCCTCCAGCTGGATGTTACCAAACGTTCAACACTAAAACTCGTTCAAAAACTAAATTTATAAGTAAACCAACACTGAGCTATTATGATTTTGTGGAATTTAACATGGTCTTGTTTGTATTTAAAACAAACTTACTGCAAATACACTTGACACACCACTGTTCACGCTGACATGTTTCTTCTCCATGTAAAGTGTCCAGAGTATTTCATTTTTTTTTAAAGGTCAAGATAACCAACTTTACAGTGTCTTTAAAATTTTTTTTTTATTTTTTTTTTTTTTTTTAACCAACACTGTTGCTATTATGACATGTTGTACTAATTTTATTTTATTTTGTGATGGTTTAATTTGACCACTCAGGTTTGAACAAAGTAATGCCATGTTGGAATATGTAAGTCAATCAAATTATTTTACAATACTGTGACAAATGTTGTATTGTTGGATCATATGTTCTCAACTGATGTAATTTCTTTACTGCATTTTAGACAGTGCACAACTGTTACTTGTGTCAGTAATGTTAATGGAATGTTGTGTTGGTGAATAAAAGAACTAACAAAAGTTAGTTGAGTTTACTTAAGTAATTTGTGTGGAACCTGTTGACAAACTAAAGTTAATTAAACCTAACTAGTAAATATGTAATAGAGTGTAATAATTTTGTTTTCATTGATTAAGCATAAATTTATTGATTTGTTGTAAACTAATTTGTTTACTTTCAATAGACAAAAATATAATATGCAACTTCTAAACAAATTTAGTTAGTCCCTATAACATAACTGATTTAAGTTAGTTCAACTCGAATGTCTCATGTTCAGCAAAATCAATTGATAATAGTTGGCTTGATTCAAACTAATTGTTTCAACCTAAAATAAGGCAATTAATTCAATTAGCTTTGAAATATTTATTTTCAACTTTCATAAATATATTTTGTGGAACCCGTTGACAAAAAAAAATTAAGTAAACTCAACGTTTCATTTTTTTGAGTGTGGATTGTTTTCGTTTTAAAATGGCATTTTAAAACTAAGCTGTATTAGTGTAAATGGGGCCTGAGTGTGTATTTTTCGCGAGCGGGTTTGCGAAAGGAGGCGGGGCGGAGGATTGCGATGCCGGCTCAGCATCGTGACGTCTATCGGCCATTGGCGATGGATGGTGGCATCGTCTATTGACCCAACCCTAGCGTCTGCCGGGTCTTAAAAAGTATTAAATGTTGATAACTCAATTTAGAGAAATGTAAGGCCCTTAAAAAGTATTTAAAAGTCTCAAATGCTATTTTAGGTATTACATTTTGTTAGGGATGGGCGATATGGCCTAAAATCCATATTGCGATATACATTGCAGCCTCTTGCGATAACGATATATATTGCGATATATAAATTATAATAGAACCATTTCAGAACAGGTTACATAGACCCTTAGGAAAGCCAAACTGCTATTTTTTAAAGAAATAAAGAAACGTTGCATGTCGTTTTGAGAACATTTATTGTGCAAAAGCAAAACTGTAATTAAACAACACAATGTTGCAGATAAATAAACTAAATGTAGTGCCTTTTAGAAAGAAAGACTTTTCTTTTAAGTCCTTGGTTCCTAAATGCCAAGTTGCAGAGAACAAAAAAACTGGTGTCTTAAGGAACTTACACTGTACTGAAATTACTTCCAGTATTAAATTAGTCAAATAAAATTGTTTATTGCAGATACTTTAAATAAAAACATATTTCTAACCTGCAGCCTAAGGTAACACATTTGATTTTAAACATTTTGTTCTCCTAATGAAATTAAAACTGGTGTCTTGATCTGCTCTTTCTCTCTCTCTCTTGTCTGCTGTAGTGTTGGTGCTGCTGAGAGATTGAGATGCACCAGACAAAGTTTGCTTATAAAGTAATGCAAAAATGAATAGGCTACAATTAATATCGAAAGCGAAAGCAGATTCTCGGACGTGTCCGGGGAAAATGTATTGTCACTCCAAATAATGAGCTGGATCAGTCTATTTAGTCTTCGCGCTCTTCTCAAAGCTGCTACCAAAATCAGGACAACAGTTCTGTATCCAGCGCGTCTCTGTGGGTCTGCATGCAGAGCATGTGAGTCTGTGGCAGAGTGTTCTCAGTTTCACGCGAACACAGAACCGGGCCGCCCCAATAATATATCAGCCGCCCAGGTAAAATCTCTGTGGGAAGCACTGTGTGGGAATCTGTGTGACAAGCCACGATATGCCATGCATGAGGCTCGCAAGTTGTGCGACACGCCGCCATTCGGTGCCATGCGTTGCTTAGTGCTGTTGTTGAGAGCGTCAGCATGTGCTACAGTCACAATAGATTTCCAACGTAATACACCATAAGTTAGTGTGAAGAGCATGTTGTTTTACCGGGGCCGAGTGAATTAAGTTATCAATCGAGCTTATTAAAAAAGAAAATTGCACATGTGCGACTAAATCAATTTTCCAGTTCGCACGTCTATTTTTTGTTGCAAATGCGAGCGAAATGGTCGCACTGTCGAGCCCTGTCCATGTTTATTCAAGATGATGCGTTGCAGCCGGCTGCAGCTCATTGCTCTTAATTTCGCGGGTAGATTGCGTCATCAAACATGCATTATCGCAATAGAATTAGAATCTCTATCGTAGGCCAATTTTGTATCGTTTATATCGCATATCGTTTATATCGCCCATTACTACATTTTGTATCAGTATACTTAAGATTGCCTGAATTTAATCTAAATTGAATCTGCCAATATTAAGATGCTGTGTATTTTATGAAATCAATAAATTCCTGCTAGATTTGACATCACAGTGCTTTGTTTACTGCAGTAACCAAGGAAACACTGTGATTCCTGCTGTTTTATGTGCCACCTCCTGGATTACGGAGCTAATAATATGCCAAAACAATCTGAATTTGAATTGTGTTAATTTGAGTTATTCAGTTGTCTTACATTTCAGGGCGACATGGTGGTGCAGTTGGTAGTGTTGTCACCTCACAGCAAGAAGGTCGCTGGTTCGAGCCTTTGCTGGGTCAGTTGGCATTTCTGTGTGGAGTTTGCATGTTCACTCCGTGTCCTCCTGGTGCTCCGGTTTCCCCAACAAGTCTAAAGACATGCGGTACAGGTGAATTTGGTAAGCTAAAATTGTCCGTAGTGTATGTGTGTGAATGAGAGTGTATGGGTGTTTCCCAGTGATGGGTTGCAGCCGGAAGGGCATCTGCTGTGTAAAACATGTGCTGGATAAGTTGGCGGTTCATTCCACTGTGGCAACCCCAGATTAATAAAGGGACTAAGCTGAAAAGAAAATGAATGAATGAATTACATTTCAGATGTTCAATATTCAAATTCAAATTAAGAAATTCAAATTCAAAACAATTTTAACGGCATATAAAAATTCTAATTTATTAAATTACAATTGTCAATAATTCAAATTAACACAATTCAAATTCAGATTGTTTCGGTATATTATTAGCTTCATACTGGGTAAGCATTTTTATTCCGTATATGAATAACATTTTAGTTTAGGATTAGTTTCTTACCATCAGCATTTAGTAAATATACTACAAGTTAAAATGTCGGTTGAAACCTGAAGTGGCGGTGAGCTCTTAAAATGTATGAAATGAGATTCATTTCCTTAAAAGGAATCTGATTTTCAGTGTTGCGCACGTTCATTTAAAAGAGTGATTAGTTATAGTTACTATTTACTTCTCACAAATAGTAGCTGAGTTGGTAACTGAGTTACATAATTATAGAAGTAACTAATTACCAGGGAAAGTAGCTTCAGTGTTCTCAATTATAGTAATGCGCATTTTATTGTCAGTAACGGTAACGGCGTTGTAATGGGGGAAACAGTAATTCATTTGATTACTAGTTACTGAATAAAGTATCAACATTAGTAATGCCATTTATTTATAGCACTGTTATTCCCATCACTGCTGATTTCTGTATTTACCCTCAATAAAAATGTACAATTTTAAAAAAACTGGAAAAAAAAGTTCTTTATTCAAAAGGAAGACACTAAGGGCCCTATCATACACCCGGCGCGTGTTTGCTCCGACGTGTTGCTATTTTCAGAGCAGCGAAGCCTTAATTTTCCCGTTTTCCGCCACGTTGTTTAAATAGCAAATCCAATAGCATTGCAATTTTGAGGAACTAAAATAGACTGCACGATAGACCAGCTGAAAGCAGGTCTAAAATCCAGCGCAGAGCGCGTTAGTTGTGCGCCTTGCTTACACATTGCTTAAAACACACAGGATATACAGCAATACACAAATATATTTACAAATGAAACTTAATTAAAGGAATAAAATATTTTTCAAATTATTTTTCTTTTACATAAATATAAAAACCACCGCCTTCATGCCTTCTTTATGAGTTCATTTATGACAATTTACTTTTGTATAATGTTATAATTCATTATATGCATATTTATATTAGTTTTATTAAAAATGAGCTTAAATTTGTCCACCTGTTGGGTTTTGGACCATATGGGGAACAGGACGTGTGTTTGGATATGATGTTGTTTGACCACACTTCGTTATTATTGCTCATTTATTCGTTTGCTGGAAATTAGAACTAAATTTAGAAATAGTTTTGAAACAGATCTTTGCGCTTAACAAACTAAATTAATTATGCAGGCTAATGAATGTCTTCAGCGGAGTGCGTACAACACCGTTTCCTTAACCAGGAAAGAGAGAAAGTGAAAGTAAAGGTCGATTGGAGGAGGCTCATTCTTTATCTTCTTGCTGCAGATGGTCTGTTTAACTGTTTTCTCGCTACTGAAGCGTTCAGTTTTTCCACTTACAAAGTCCGCCATGTAAATAACAAATGCGCTATGGCGCAACGCAACTGACTCCTAAAAGGAATGGGAGATGAGACTGATCGGTTTATTCTTAAAACACACCCAGAACTCATTAAGTGAATAAGCACAACCCTGTAAGACCATGCGCCATGACGCAGAGCATATTTTTCCATCCTTAAAATAGTAAAAGTGGATTTAAACACACCTTTAATGCTTTTGCACCCTGCGCTTTGGACTTTGCACCTAGACTGTTAAAATAGAGCCCTAAATCTTTCACAGTGTAATGGAAAAGGTTTTTATTTAAATCACATCAAGTTGATGACTCATCCTGAACTCAGGGGCGTATGCAAATATTTTGTCCAATAAACCTGGATTTAATCATAGTTGACTCTGCATATTAAACATGGAGAAAGTGTTGCAATATTGAGAGCACAGAGCAGCGACGTTGTGTTTGTCAATCTGAAAAGGCCAGTCAACATCATATTTCCTTCTCTATATGTATATTGGCTGATAATTGCCTCCCTAGTGAACGAGAATAGCAATCCTCCCTTAAAAACGGCTCAGAAAGGAGCTCAAAATGAAATGCCGGAGACACACAATTGATTTTGCACAGTGTCAAACTCGGCTCAATAAATTGGACAGACATGTCTGTCATTCTACAAATCCCCGTGCTCCGCTGTCGAGCTCGCTCTACTGAACCTTGATCACGGTTTGAAGACCACGTTTTTTTGTGTCAACAGTTGTAAAAAAACGCAGACATGGCGCCTGCGAAGCCTGGAGGACAAACACAACATTACCTGGCTGTTTGCGTGATGTGTGCATGTGTTGATTTCTCTCATTACGGCTAAAAATAAAAAAGGCAGACAATAATGGCAGGACAGGCATTTGGACAGGACGGAGGGGATTGTTTGTGCTGGATTTGATTTGAGTTGAGATGAAGCATGTCTGTGTGATTAAAGAGAGTTCAGACTCTCATGAGGGTTTGTGTTTCCTCTCAGACTGATAATTACATGAACGTGCTCAAAGAACAATCAGTGAACAGCACACACACATACACATTAATGCTGTTCCACAATGTGAGCTGCCTCATATACAGTTGTTGAAAGTACAGTTGAATTATTAGCCCCCCTGAATTATTAGTCCCCCTGTATAGTTTTTTTGCCCAATTTCTGTTTAATGAAGAGAAGATTTTTAACACATTTCTAAACATAATAGTATTAATAACTCATTTTTAATAACTGATTTCTCTTATCTTTGCCATTATGACAGCACAATATTTGACTAGATATTTTTGAAGACACTAGCTTAAAGTGACATTTAGTTTTGGGCCTGTTCAAAATTAAAGGATTTCTAGCAGCTAATATTTAAATTTCTCTCTGAAATACCGTGTGGGTTTCCTCTGGGTGCTCCGGTTTCTCCCACAGTCCAAAGACATGTGATACAGGTGAATTGGGTAGGCTAAATTGTCCATAGTGTATGAGTGTGTGTGGATGTTTCCCAGAGATGGGTTGTGGCTGGAAGTGCATCCGCTGCGTAAAAACGTGCTGGATAAGTTGGCGGTTCATTCCGCTGTGGCGACCCCAGATTAATAAAGGGACTATGCCGAAAAGAAAATGAATGGATGAATGAATAAATGTGATTGCCTTTGCTATGCTTTTAGCTAGAAGGTTAATATTGCTCAAATGGAAGGGCAAATGTCCTCCAACCTTTAAGCAATGGCTTATGGATCTTCTACACCAGTGGTTCTCAAAGTGGGGGTCGGGACCCCCTGAGGGGTCGCGGGACAATGACCCCTGCCTGGTGATTTCCAAAAATCTATTTGTTTTTATTAAACCATAAGAATTACCATATTTTATCCATAACCTATTGAAGAGAAAAAATAGTCGTTTATAGTTACTATATACTTTATAGCTACTATAGTAGCTTATAGTTACTAGTTCAATTGTATTGCGACCCCTGAGGTAATTACATTATATTAAAGACACAGCAATAGCATCAGATGCAGCAGATTGATTTTATAACAACAGGTTAAACTTTCTGGCACATTTACAGCACTGACATACAAAAACAAAACTAAACGAAGAATAGACTTGGGTCTATTGGTGTGTGTGCGCCATTGCATGCAAGGTTTCTGTATTTATGACAACCTCAGAGGATATTGGGGGTCGCGAGTCACTGGCATTGTTATTTTGGGGGTCGCGGGCTGAAAAGTTTGGGAACCCCTGTTCTACACCACCTGGCCTTAGAAAAAATACGATACACTGTAAGAGGTTGTTTTTTCTCACCTGGCAATCTGTTTTAGACCACATAAAGAAGATGGACTCTTCACTTATTTTAGAGAAGTAGAACCTTTCCTTGTTAATTTTTTAATAATTTATTATATATCTGAAGTCAGAATTATTATTATTATACCCCCCCCCCCCCCCCCCCCCCACACACACACACACACAGACTTATTAGCCACCTTGTTATTTTTTCCCCCGGTTTCTGTTTAACGGAGAGCAGGTTTTTTCAACACATTTCTAAACATAATAGTTTTAATAACTCATCTCTAATAACTGATTTATTTTATCTTTGCCATGATGACAGTAAATAATATTTGACTAGATATTTTTCAAGACACTTCTATACAACTTAAAGTGACATTTAAAGGCTTAACTAGGTTAATTAGGTTAACTAGGCAGGTTAGGGTAATTAGGCAAGTTATTGTATAATGATGGTTTGTTCTGTAGACTGTCGGGGGGGGGGGGGGGGGGGGAGCTTAAAGGGGCTAATAATTTTGTCCTTAAAATGGTTTTTAAAAAATTTAAAACGGCTTTTATTGTAGCCGAAATAAAACAAATAAGACTTTCTCCAGAAGAAAAAATATTATCAGACATAATGTGAAAATTTCCTTACTCTGTTAAACATCATTTGGGAAATATTTAAAAAAGAAAAAAAAATTCAAAGGGGGGCTAATAATTCTGACTTTAGCTGTGTGTATATATGGTAATATATACCCACACACGTTTCTATTTATCAGAGAATGCTGAAAAGATGTATTACAGTTTCCACAAATATATGAACAGCTCAAATTAATAATAAATGATAAACAATTAATAATAAATGCTTCTTGGTGATCAAATCCTCATATTATAAGGATTTCTAAGGTGTTTGTGGCACTGCAGACTGGAGAAATAATGCTAAAAATTCTGCATTACATCGCAAAAATAAATTATATTAACAATCTAATTAAGTAGGAAAAGGTTGCTTTAAATTGCAATAAATTGTGGTCATTTTTTTGATCAAATAAATGCTGTGCTATTGCACCCAAACCTCTCTTGCTTGCTTTTTTGACTGATCATTTCACAGCGGACTTTCTGTGAAGGATAAGTATGATGCTGCCTTTCAGTATACAGTAAAGAGGATACAGAATATTATATATTCTTCTATAGAAGTCTTTTGAAGCCGTTCATTGGCTTTGTGTGAAGAGTTCAGGAATTCACCAAAGAGAAGAGCTGGAGTTTTCCTCATAGCTTCAGAAGACTTGACTATAGAGCACGAGACACACGGACTGCTTTTATGACATATTTTTATGGTGCTTTTTGTGACTTTGGTGCTCAGAGCTGCAGTCCTCATTGAAATGAATGGCCTGTTTGTCCCCGCAGAGATTCAATGTTTGTGTTTTACAGAGGAAAGAAAGTCACAGGCATGAAGTTAGTTGAGTTTTCTCACTGCTGGAGAAATTTGTAATGATTTGCCTGAAGATTTTGTGGATGCTTTATGAAGCATGACTTTCTTTTTTCTCAAAAGAGAGAATTGGGGATTTCAGACCATTGAAAATCAATCATTAGAGTAGAATGGTATTTCTGGATTGCTGGAGTCACATATGACAAACGTACTTCGCTAACTGGGGAAACGAACCACGTTCCGAAACAAAAGCTGCTATGACGATCGCGTCAGCCCCAACTTCAGACATGCCCTCTGTCAAGAGTTGATGCTGAAGCCCCATGTGAATGGGGCGTAAGTCTCTGATGTCCTTAGTGTGTGTGTGTGTGTGTGTGTGTGTGTGTGTGTGCGTGTGCGTGTGTGTGTGTGTGTGTGTGCAGGGACGTGCAGAGACCTTTTAAGGGGCAGGGGCTCAAATGGAAAAAAGGCACTTTTTATTAAATAATAATAAAAATTGTACTTTAATAAATAAAATATATTATAATGAGATTATTAAGGAGATTTCACCCTAAATTCACCATATACTCACCCTTAGAAGGATAGTTAATTCAAAACTGAAAATTCTGTCACCATTTACTCACCTTTTACTTGTTCCAAACCCATTTGACTTTTTTTTTCTTCTGTTGAACACACAAAGTAATAGGCTATTTTGAAGAAAGCGGGAAACCTGTAACCATTGACTGTCATAGTATTTGTTTTTTTTTTTTGTAGTCTGGAAGTCAATGATTTCATGTTTATAGCTTTCTTTAAAATATATTTTTTAATCTTTTATTCATTAGTGTTCAACAAAATAAAGAATCAAAGAAATGGAACCACTTGAGGGTGAGTAAATTAAAATGTTTGGGTGAACTAGCCCTTTTCAATCTATTATATTTGTTTGATTGTTTTTTTTCTGTTGAACAAAATAAAATATGTTGAAGAATGTAGGCCACTGACTTCCATAGCTAGCCTATATGTACTTGTTTTATAGCTTCAATTGGCATTATATATTTTGTGTGACTGCAAAAACAAGAGGACAATATTTACACTATCCAGCTGTCGTTTCTCCATTACATTAGCCAGATGCAGTCCGCGTGCAATGCGGATGCAGGAGTTGGCATAGGCGCTGATAGACGTTACTCCACTGTTGACACCTTACTTTTGAGGCGAGAGTAATAATGTAAATAGAGTCTTCGTTAGAGCATTCGCCTCGCATGTGGCTTTTCTTTCCAAATCGTCGGTTCGAGGCTCGCTTGAAGCGATAGACTAAAACCAAGATACTTTAAAGTTTCGGTTTTTTATTGTTTGACAGGGAAAGCGGTCCTTAAATAGAACATGCATTAACATATATTATATTATTAGTAGTATTAAAAAATAATTATTATCCCCAGGAATAAAGGGCACTTTCTCTCCAGGAGAAAAAAAGGGCAGGGGCTCAAGCACCCAAAGCCCCCACCTCTGCACGTGCCTGTGTGAGTGTGTGTGTGTGAAGTTTCAGCTCAAAATACCACACAGATAATGTTTTATAACTCTTTGAAACTGACCCTTTTAGGCTTTGATTCTAATTGTGTCGTTTTGGTGACTATCGCTTTAAAGGGCACCTAGGTTACCACTTTTTTTTTGTTTTTTAGGGTTTTTTCACCTTTATTATGACAGGACAGTAGAGATTTCAGACATGAAAGCATTAGGAGCAGAGAGAGGGGAAGGATCGGCAAAGGACCTCGAGCCGGGAATCGAACTTGGGTCGCCGCAAGCACATCGGTGCCATATGTCGGCACACAGTACCACTAGGCTATTGGCACCGACCTAGGTTACCACTTTTTTCAGATTTAATATAAGTCTTTTGTGTCCTGTAAAGTTTCATCTCAAAACACCCATCAGATTTTTTATTATACCTTTCATAAGTTTCTATTTTGTAGCATTTAGCATCAGCTAGCGGTTTTTGTGTACTGCGCCTTTAAGTCCTTCACACCCACCGTTTCCACGTGCCTGGCAGCAGCTACCTCGGCTGCGTCAGACAACAGACAAACAAGAAGGAATAAGATCTCATGTAGCATTTGTGAGAAAAACTACAGTAAGAGTCTTACCAATAAGTATTTGATGCATGTTGTGGAGTTGCAAGGATGAGTCGCACACAATGTCGTTACAAAGTTCACGCACACACACACATAGCGCGGACATGCACACACACAGCGCGCGTTTAGATTTGCACTGTTTTTGCATGCAAATGTGACAGGATACAGGTTAATATCCACTGCTGTATAGATATCTGTTATGTTAATGTACAAAATAAACCTGATTTAACGTCCACAAACCGGGATTGAAGCGTCTTGTATAATTGTTCTGACACGCGGCTGTGGTGATGAAGTAAATCTGAAGTAAATCGCTGTAATTTATTACAAATATGCACTGTTTTAAAACATTTTAAACTTGTCAAACTCACTCTTGATCACATTTGATGATGGTTGATGATCCTAGCAAAGTGAACAGACCTTTATTTGCGGTTGCTTAGTTTGCGCACGTCCTGTGGTTGGTATGATTATACATGTTACTACTGAGACATGTTAATACGCAGCTGTCAATCAATTCGGTGGGCGGCGGGACCGCACTCCTACGTCAAGTTGCAGTCGGTCTGAAAACCGCTCCAATTGGTCCACCGTTTTTATGTTGTTAAATTGAAAAAAAAGGACTGGATGTGTTTTTATCACCCCAATATGACGGTCTATAGACTATACCTACACATATGTCTGTCCAAACAGCTTGAAAGGTAGATTTTTCACCATAGGTGCCCTTTAAATTCAAATGAGATTGTCCTGTTTTCAAAAGAGGGCGGAGCTACAAATGCCTGCGTGTCAGCATAGTAGCAGACTCAAAAACAAGTCCTATGCTAATGAGGGAGAGACGGTTACTAGTGGGCGGGGCTTTCCCCCTCTGATGACACGTACAAAGGGAGAATGTCAATCAAAGTGTTTCTGCAGACTGTTTTTATCAAGTGTGATTATAAACAATAAAATTAATAAATTTGTACCGTTAGTAGCTGGTTATATTCACACACTGTTGCCGCACAAATGTGTTTAAACCCCTTATAAAAGTGATTTTTGCATAACAGGTCCCCTTTAGGTAACGACACCGCATTTATTTTGGTGTGTACTGTCACTACTAGCACAGATTCTCGCAGCCGTCCTGAGATTTTGTGTGTTTCTCAAGCCGATGTGCTGATCAGATGCAGGATGAGCAGATGGTGTGGATCATCATCATCAGCGCTGGTCAAACACAGCCGTTCTGTTGGCTCGTTCCCGGTGTCAGATCCTCTATTTTTATCAGCGTAGTAAACTTGACTCTGCGCAGCTTGTCACCGACCGCTGCTTATTCCAGGCTCAAGTTTCCAATTATCAATGTTAAATTGGCTGCTGGCTTGAATGAGCGCTGGAGGCTGAAACGTGTGCGAGTCTGAATGTCCAGCTGATGAGACGCGCTCGCTGTGTGGGACATGATTTAATGCGTATTGCATGAGCGATACACCATTATCTATAAGATCTGCCTGTGCCCACTGAGAAATCACTGTGAGATGCTGGACAGATTTTAATGAAGGATTTTCTGTGATTTTGCTTTTGCTAGGGATGTCCCGTCCCAGTCAGAATTTTGGTGCCTCGATCCAATCGAAGTCATTACAAAACTGAGAATCTCCTGGTCCGTTATTTATATCTTCCTACAGTAGTGTATGTTTGGTGCATATTTAAAGTTTTTAAAATCTATTCAATGAGAATATAGGTACTGTATAGACTCAACAGATAAGCAATATATAGGCTCAGTGTATTGCCTCAATGTTTAAGCAATGTATTCGTTCAGTATATAGGCAAAGTATAGCCAATGTCTAAGCTCAGTGTATGGGCAATGTATAGGTTTGACATATAGGCAATGTATATACTCAATGCATAACTAATGCAAAGACTTAATGTATAGGTAATGTATAGGCTCAACAAATAGGCAATATAAAAGCTCAGTGTATAGAAAATGTATAGGCTCTGTGTATTGGCAATGTATAGACTTGACATATAGACAATGTATAGGCTCAATGTTTAGGCAATGTATAGACTCAATGGATAGGCAATGTATAGACTCAATGGATAGGCAATGTATAGACTCAATGTATAGGTAATGCATGGGCTAAATGTAAAGGCAGTGTACATTCGCAGTTTATAGGTGATGTATATGCTCAGCATAATGCATAGGCTCAATATATAGGCAATGTATAAGCTCAGTGTGTAGGCTCAACATATTGGCAATGGATATATTCAGTGCATAGACAATGCATGGGCTCAATGTATAGGCAGTGTACATTTTTAATTTATAGGTGATGTATACGCTCACCATAATGTATAAGCTCATTATATAGGCAATGTATAGGCTCAGTTCATAGGCTCAATGTATAGGCTCAGTGTATTGGCAATGTATAGGCTTAACGTATAGGCAACATATAGGCTCAATGTATGGGCAATGTATAGACTCAATGCAAAGGCAATGTATAGACTCAATGTATAGGTAATACATGGGCTCAATGTCTAGGCAATGTACATTCTCAGTTTATAGGTGATGTATAGGCTCAGCATAATGTATAGGCTTGGTGTATAAGACTCAGCATATAGGCAATGTAATGGATCATTATATAGGCAATGTATATGTATAGGCTCAATATATAGGCTCAGTGTATGGGCTCAGTGTATTGGCAATATGTAGGCTTGACCTATAGGCTCAATGTATAGACAATGTATAGACTCAATGCATAGGCAGTGTATAGACTCAATGCATAGGTAACGTATGGGCTCAATGTATAGGCAGTGTACATTTTCAGTTTATAGGTGATGTATAGGCTCAACATAATGTATAGGTTCAATATATGGACAATGTATAGGCTCAGTGTATCGGCTCAGCAAATAGGCAATGTACATTCTCAATGCATAGACAATGCAAAGACTTAATGTATAGGTAATGTATAGGCTCAACATATAGGCAATATAAGGGCTCAGTGTATAGAAAATGTATAGGGTCAGCGTATAGGTTCAATGTATAGGCTCAGTCTATTGGCAATGTATAGGCTTAACATGTAGGCTCAATGTATAGGCAATGTATAGACTCAATGCATAGGCAATGTATAGACTCAATGTATAGGCAATGCTCATTCTCAGATTATAGGTGATGTATAGGCTCAGCATAATGTATAGGCTCATTATATAGGCAATGTATAGGCTAAGCTCATAGGCTCAATGTATAGACTCAGTGTATTGGCAATGTGTAGGCTTAACGTATAAGCAACATATAGGCTCAATGTATGGTCAATGTATAGACTCAATGCATAGGCAATGTATAGACTCAATGTATAGGTAATACATGGGCTGAATGTATAGGCGATGTACATTCTCAGTTTGTAGGTGATGTATAGGCTCTGCATAATGTATAGGCTTGGTTTATAAGGCTCAGCATATAGGCAATGTAATGGCTCATTATATAGGCAATGTATATGTATAGGCTCAGTGTATAGGCTCAATGTATTGGCAATATGTAGGCTTGATGTATAGGCTCAGTGTATAGGCAATGTATAGACTCAATGCATAGGCAGTGTATAAACTCAATGCATAGGTAAAGTATGGGCTCAATGTATAGGCAGTGTACATTTTCAGTTTATAGGTGATGTATAGGCTCAGCATAATGTATAGGCGTAATATATAGACAATGTATAGGCTCAGTGTATAGGCTCAGCATATAGGCAATGCATATACTTAATGCATAGACAATACAAAGACTTAACGTATAGGTAATGTAAAGGCTCAGCATATAGGCAATGTAAGGGCTCAATGTATAGAAAATGTATAGGCTCAAAGTATAGGCTCAGTCTATTGGCAATGTATAGGCTTAACATATAGGCTCAATGTATAGGCAATGTATAGACTCAATGTATAGGCAATGCTCATTCTCAGATTATAGGTGATGTATAGGCTCAGCATAATGTATAGGCTCAGTGTGTAGCCAATGTGTAGACTTAATGTATAGGCTTAATGTATAGTACCTTGGAAGTACTTTTCTTTCTTATACTCTTAGTAAATAAGTAACTGAACTTCAGATTCCCTTTAACTTTCTCTACATAGTCATCATTTATATTTTTTCATATAGATTGAACTGTAATAAAATATTTACAAAGAAAATATGTCAAATGTATGGCTTGTCTACTATTTTCCTAGTTTTTCCATTTCGAGATTTTCCAGATGTGGATTATCTCAAGCAGCACCATATGGGACATTATTTGCCAGAAGCGATTTGATCAACTTCAGCTTTCTCTGAGCTCTAAGAATAGCGCTAATCATGTGCTTGTTTTGACCCTTTAATGCTGTTAATAAATCATAATTACAATGCACTGCTCAGTGGGGACGCAACCCTTGATTATGAGACCATCTTTCAATGTTTTTTAAAGGTGAAATAACCTTAATTCAGGTCGCGGTGGCCCTTGAGTCCAGTTTCTATTGTTGTGCTCATGTCTCCTACTATAAAAGGCAAATAATGTACTGCTAGCTCATTGGCTGAAGGCTGCAAAAAATATTCCAAAATCGCATATAATATATTTATTTTTTAAATATTCCAAAAAAATAAATTATTTGTGTAGCTTAATAAAAAAGGATAAACACTTTTGCAACCTCCAAAATAACTCTAACAATTCTTCCTCCTTACTTACAACTGTAATTCCATGGAAGCATTTTCCGAATTGCACATCCACTAACCAGTTAGTTGTGCCAACAAAAAAATATACTTGTAATCGGGACACAAAATGATTAAGGTAACTTAATTTATAAAATATTTTTCAAAGTTAGTGAATATTGAATATTTTTTTAAGAATTGTGCTCATTTTAAACCATAGATATTTAAAATAGATGTCGCCTACACTATTCTTGTCTATTGGAAGGAATGCGTCAATAGCACCGCCATTTTGGTACAGGGTAGCACTCCTTTGAAATGAATGCGGGACAAATATGGAGTGGAGGACTAACCATCCAAAGCCAAATATATATACACATATATACATATATCTATGATCGTGAGTTTTCCCGGCAGTCAGTTTGCACATTTTTTTTTAATTACCGCATTTAGTGACCGCATGGGCATTGTTTGTTTGTTTGTATACTTTATTGTCCCTCACAGGGAAATTTTCTGTGAACTCACAGAGCACTTCAGCAAGTTCTGATGCAATACAAATGATAAAAAACAAACATGGAAACACGTTATTCATCCCTTATGAACTGAGGATATACATTACCTATACATTGAGTCTATACATTGCCTATGCATTGAGTCTGTACATTGCTTATATACTGAGCGTATGCATTGCCTATACATTGAGCCCATGCATTACCTTTACATTTAGTCTATATGTTGCCTATGCATTGAATCTATACATTGCCTATGCATTGAGCCTATACATTGCCTATACTGTACATCAAACCTATATATTGTCAATACACTGAGCCTATACATTGAGCCCATGCATTACCTTTACATTTAGTCTATATGTTGCCTATGCATTGAATCTATACATTGCCTATGCATTGAGCCTATACATTGCCTATACTGTACATCAAACCTATACATTGTCAATACACTGAGCCTATACATTGAGCCCATGCATTACCTTTACATTTAGTTCATACGTTGCCTATCCATTGAATCTATACATTGCCTATGCATTGAGCCTATACATTGCCTATACATCACACCTATACATTGTCAATACACTAAGCCTATACATTGAGCCTATACATTTTCTATACATTGAGCCCTTATATTGCCTATATGTTGAGCCTATACATTACGTATACATTAAGCCTATAAATTACTGACAAAGAGCATGTGTTTGTGTGCAGGGAAGTGTATTATCCTCCCTTCCTGTTAAATTTGATCTAATCCATGTCCTGCTTTCACTTCTAGTTCTAATGCTGTGTTCACACCAGATGCAAAAGCGCGGCTAAATCACGCTATTCGCGCGTAAATAGTCGCGTGAACATTTGAGTTCACTCGCTTCATTCGCACGTCAGACTGAAAAACAGCGTCGATACGTTTGGACCAGTGTCTGAGTCCACTAGATACTTTCTGAGGTGCACCCAGCTCTGTGAGCTCATAAACTCCTCCAGGAACTTAACCTGGATGACGGAGGCTTTCAGTGGTGCTTCTGACTGAGCCAAGCCCAGTTTGATGAACTGTTGTCGGTGTCGGCTGAAGGATTTCCCCCGGGACACCAACAACAGGTGCTACGTCACATTCATGCCCCCACAAGAGCAAGCTCCTGATTGGTTAATGCGGCGCGAATGTCCGCAAAAGTTCAGATTTTTGAACTCGGGCGATTCGCGCGATTTGCACGTTAAGAGCGTCAAACGTGCAAAACGCTCAATCCGCGCCCGCGCCATTCGCGCAATTTGCATCATTCGCGCCGCACCATTCACAAACTTCGCGCTGCAGGATGCCTATTGCACTGTTTGCATTGACTTAACATGTAAATCACTCAGGCTTGACGCTTCTGCGTCTGGTGTGAATGCAGCATAACAGAGGGAGCAATTCGTTTATGAATGAATCCGTGTCCTGAAACACACCCCCTCTCCTGCTTCCACTTCTAATTCTAACGGAAGGAGTAATTTGTTTGTAAGTGAATCTGACGACTCTGATCGAAATGGTATATAACATTTATAAAATTCAGTAATTTCGGGTGGGCAGTATACACATTGAGGCGCAGGCATTGTTATGTTATCAGAGACCCTTATGAGTTACTTCAAAAATTAGTCGCTACTTCACTTAGCCGACAAGAATACAAGTTTCTGGCACCAGCGTCTTGTTGTCATATTTCATTTACATTGTTTGCTGATTTTATTATGCAAAACTAGCATAAGTCTAGTATTTAGTGCAAGTTGGTGCTACTTTGCCAGTGCAGTAAATGACTGTAGTATCATCTGTAACGTTACTTGTTTAGCACAAAATTTCATAACATACAAAATCGTAAAAAGAAAAATCGTACCTATGAAATGTTGTGCTTTTATGCTTTGTTTTCTCGTTACTACACCCATACGCAGCGCAAAAAACAGCATATTCAGATTGGCTTTAGTCTTGACTAGTGCAATTGAATGAATTTTGTATTGGGAGCACTGTACAAATATGGCGGCGGTATTGACGCATGCTCAGCATCCGTATGCAGTATCTAATGTATATATCTATGATTTTAAACAAGTTATTTTAACTTTTCTTTAAAATTGTCTTTTTTTTCTCTTCCTTTGGTGTTGAATGGCCGATTCCTAGTTGGACTTAGAGAGGATTTTATTAAGTAGCGAAGAAAAAAAGAGCAAGCCGAGCAGTCAATGGGGGTTATGTCCGGCTGAGAGAACTTGAGTCGAACCGCAGACCACAACAATGCTTATTTTAAATCTGTCTGCATTCACACGCTGAACTTTACAGATCACCAGATTCTTCCTCTATGACTTTTTCTTCACCTCATGATGCTTTGCATGAATTGTGAGAGGAACTCCTGTTAAACTGCAAACAATTAGTGAAGTGTATAAAAACGGGATACAATGAGATCTCCCATACGGTTAAAAATATTTTTATCCTGACCTAAATATATGTTAAATGTGTATTTTTTTCTGTGATGTAACTCAACTAAAATATCATTTATATTTCTAAATATATTTTAGGGGGAAGAAAATACCTTTCCAATCTTACAGTAGAACATGATCCATTATTAAAAATGTGTTTAAATGTGTACGTACTTAGTGTGATAATAATAATTTAGAATTTTAGAAATGTGGCGGCATGGTGGCTCAGTGGTTAGCGCTGTCGCCTCACAGAAAGAAGGTCACTGATTCGAGTCCCGGCTGGGCCAGTTGGCATTTCTGTGTGGAGTTTGCATGTTCTTCCTGTGTTGGCGTGGGTTTCCTCCGAGTGCTCCGATTTTTCCCACAGTCCAAACACATGCGCTATAGGGGTAAAACACATGCGCATCCGCTGCGTAAAACATATTTTGGAATTGTTGGTGGTTCATTCCGCTGTGGCGACCTCTGATAAATAGGGGACTAAGCCGAAGGATGAATTTTGGATGAATAATTTTAGTAATTAATTATAACTATTCCAATGTGAAACAGATATGCATTCTATGTATCATCAAAAAACAATTGAATACAAATTCTCACAGTACATCCATCTAATATAAAACGAGCACTTCACTTTTTGTACAATACGCTAATTTAACTCCTCCAAAGTTAAATCGTTTAGTTTTTTAGTTCTTTATTTTTGAATCCATTCAGCCAGTCTCAGAGTCTGATGGGAGCACTTTTAGCTTAGCATAGATCATTGAATCGGATTGCAATGATATTTTGCAGTGCTTGAAAATAGTAAAGCAGCAAAGTTGCCTGATTGTTAGAGTATAGTTCCCAGACATATAAGCCAAGAAAATAGCAACTTGTCATTTTTTTTTTGTCAATCTTAGTTAGGCATGGGCCAGTATAAGATTCTGACGGTATGATAACCTTGGATAAAAATATCACGGTTTCACGGTATTGTGATTACTGCTCTAAATTATATATTTTTTAAATGTCTGGGTAAAAACAGGATTTCTGCAGGTTTCATCATGTCAAATTCAAGACTTTTTAAGACCTTTTAAGACCATTATCAATGCAATTTCAGACTATCACAGAGCAAAACACTAATATTTCTGTCTAATATTTCAGCCGATTGGCCGGTCGCTCAGTCAATCATTTAGTCAGACAGACGATAGGTCGACAGCGGCCCCTGGTGGGTTTACGCGAGAACAGCGCGGGCGCGAACAGCACTCGCGAGAGACATTTGATATTGGAAAAAAATCGCACACAGCGGCCTCTCGCGAATTCGCGAAAACAAAAATTGCAAAAATATGTACCTCCCTGGACGTATGTCGCGGTCTCCAGAAACGTCCACGGGACTACGTTTTCAGAATGAGCCTGTGTTGAATTTTTTTTTACTTGCCCAATTAAAATTAAAATTCAGTTATTTCTTAGCCACAAATTTTAAATAATGTCAAAACAAGCACTCTAGTTACATACATATATTTTTATTAGCACAACCTTTCTTTCTTTGAAGTATTAAAAGCTATAATAAACAAAATTTATGCACAACATAAATTACATTTTTTAAAATGTAATTGTTTGCTAATGTTCAATAAAATATTTTCCGATTTCTGAGATCTAAATCAAGGTTATTATTTATTTTGAGGGTAACTACACCTTTAACTTCTAGATTATTTTAAAATGCTATATAAAAAAACCTGTAATTTTTTTGGTGTCATTTATTTAATCGACACTCACATTGAGATACTAATCTAAAAGTCTTCTGAAAATCAAACCAAAACAGAATATTTTTCACAAATGCAATGTAGCAGAAACAATATTAAAGACAATCTGAATGTCTCAAAGTTTTAACAGCTATAATAAACAACATTTATGCATAAAAACATGGAGAACTTTTAAACAAATGTTATTGTAAGGATGTAAGACAATTAAACCATATTGCTAAATAGTTAATAAATGTTAATTTTGTTAAAAAAAAAAATTTTTATGTGGATCTGTTGGTTGTACTGATTGGCTATAGCTTTACATTGACAATTAGGGAAAATTATGACCTGTTTAAAAGTATTTAAGACCCACAACAGCATATTTCAGTGAATTTTTTTAAGGCCTTAAATTGAGTTTTTGAAATTTAAGATTTAAGAACACAATATATTTTATTGTGCTGCTGTCTCCATTAGTTTCAAAAACACAGATTTCTTTACAATTTAAAATAGCATCTTTGGATATTTTTCTGCTGGCGATACTGTTTTCCTAAAAAGAAAAATCTTACACATACCTTAGAAACGGTATAGCAGAAAATGCTGGCGGTTTTAAAACCTTGACTTCCATACCGTGGTATACCGTGAAAACGGTTATCGTCCCATGCCTAGTCTTAGTACACGATGTAACTACAGAAGAGTCAAGATTTAAATAGAAAGATTATCGAAACTATTAGATCATTTTGGAGTGAGAGGCTAATGGTCTAATCTGATCCAATGATCTATGCTAAGCTAAGCTAAAAGTGCTCTCACCAGACACGAAGTTAAGCTGAATGGAGTTAAAATGGTAAAACTCAGCTGTTTACTTCTAGAGGAGTTGTAAAATGAGCCTTCCCCACCCCACCCCATATATGTACAGTATACAGTTGAAGTCAGAATTATTAGCTCCCCTGTTTATTTTTTTTCCCAATTTCTGTTTAACAGAGAGATTTTTTCAACACCTTTCTAAACATAATAGTTTTAATAACTCATCTCTAATAACTGATTTATTTTATCTTTGTCATGATGACAGTAAATAATATTTGACTAGATATTTTTTCAAGACACTTCTATACAGCTTAAAGTAACATTTAAACTAGGTTAATTAGGTTAACTAGGCAGGTTAGGGTAATTAGGCAAGTTATTGTGTCTATATTTAATTTAATTTAGTTTTATTTTATTATTTTATTTTTGATTTAATAATTGTTTATTTTAATTTAATATTTATTTATTTTTAATATATAATGAATAAATTAATTAAAAAAAAAATTGTATTTATGTATTTATTTTATTTTATTTTAATTTATTTTTTATTGGAAGTTTAATTATTTATTAATTTAATTTGTATTTATTTATTTATTTATTTTAAATTTTATTTTATTTCATTTTTATTTAATTATTTATTTATTTATTTTAATTTAATATTTATTTATTTATTTATTTATTTACTTTTAACCTACCTTAACTTAGTTAATTTAATTTAATTTCATTATATTTATTAAATTATATTATTTTATATTTAATTTAATTTAATTTAATTTTTATTCATTTATTTGTTTATTCATATATTCATTTATTTATTTTATTTTAATATGTATATATTTATTTTTAACCTAACTTAATTTAATTATATTTATAAAATGTTATAATAATAATATAAGTACAGAAATGTCAGTTTGGCGAACACTCAAAATGTGCCAATGTTATTCATGAGACCAAATGTCTGCATCTCAAATGTGGTAAGATCTGTTTCTTCAGCATTTGTCTGAAGTATGCTCGAGTTATTTTTCAATACATGACTCTCTCTCTCTGCTCTGTTCTCTAAATCAGTCTCTTTCATGCATGTGTAAGTGTTGAAATGACATCCGCTCTCTTAGCTGATTAATGCTGCTCATTTTCTTCTGGCAGCAGTTTCACCACAGAGTTGGAGAAGGTCTGGAGACTCGAACTGAATGCTGGACTCTGACTCTAAATCACAGCCAACAACACAGTCTGGAGGTCAGAAGTTCAGTAAATTTTTTTATTACTGCCATTACAGTTTAGTGGATAATCTATTACATAAAGCATAGTCTGCTTATTTAAAAAAGCCTTGTACTTTTTTAGAGAATAGAATATAATATAATATTTTATTAATAAGGTGACGCAGTGGCGCAGTAGGTAGTGCTGTTGCCTCACAGCAAGAAGGTCGCTGGTTGGAACTGAGCCAGTTAGCGTTTCTGTGTGGAGTTTGCATGTTCTCTCTGTGTTCGCGTGGGTTTCCTCCGGGTGCTCCGGTTTCCCCCACAGTCCAAAGACATGCAGTACAGGTGAATTGGGTAGGCTAAATTGTTCGTAGTGTATGAGTGTGAATGAGTGTGTGTGGATGTTTCCCAGAGATAGATTGCGGCTGGAAGGGCATCCGCTGTGTAAAAACGTGCTGGATAAGTTGGTGGTTCATTCCGCTGTGGCGACCCCAGATTAATAAAGGGACTAAGCCGAAAAGAAAATGAATGAATGAATGAATGGTAAAAATCTTTTTTTTATTGGACTGCTTTTGAAGACACTATCGATTGGGTTTATGGAAGTGGGTGGACGGGCCAATCAGTGCTTTTTAAACACTATTGGTTGGGTTTAGGGAATGGGGGTGGGGGGGGGGGGGGTGATCGGTTGGTTGGTCAGTCAGTCAGTCAACAGCTGCCTCTGGTGGATTTACGCGATCTAAAAAAAAAGCGTACACAGCGACCTCTGGTGGATTCGCGAAAACAAAAACTGCAAAAACCGTAGCTCCTGGGGCATATTTTGTTCTCTTTAGAAATGTATATAGGGGTATGTAATCAGAATGAGCCTGGGTTGACAGTAACACACGGGTGGATCAAAAGTAGCACAACAATATTTGCTGGATTCACTAGCTTAATCTTGTTTATTTTAAATATATCTGACTCTGACCTTGTTAATGTTCACTGCAAACATATTTTGTCCTTTATTTTTGAAAAAAAAAAAATATTAAACTGCATTTTCATTTTAAATTTAAGCTCCATTAAATGTTTCAAAAGCAATCCACCAAAGCAAAATGTTAAAACATTCTACAATTTTTTTTTCTATTTTTTTTATTGGCAATATGCATATATTTTATTAAACATATGTCAAAACACTGAAAACTCTAATGAGGAAGCGAAAAGGTATAAATATTAGCAGTGGGACATAAACAACAGTGTCACTTTCATCCCTACAGGAACTCTTGCCATTTAAACCTGATTTACTTTTAAACTGAAACTCAGAGATTGCACACTTAAGGATGTGTTATTGCACTAAATGACCTGTAGATTGATCATTACTTTGATGCATGAAAAGAGAAACAACGTGTAATAAGGTAAAAAGAGCCGCTACAATAATTTACTTTCTGCACTTAAAAACAGAAATTCAGACCTAACTGCGGGACACGCTCCTGAAATCAGCTGATATTTGGCAGCTCCATCAAGGTTTGCACGCTGAATGTGCTGTTATAGCCTGGAGAGCGAATGTTGTCAGGGATTTGGGAAAATCGCTTTGTTTCGTCCCACGTTACTTTCATCCCGCTCTCCCCTAATATATTAATTTATTCATTCATTTTCCTTCAGCTTAGTCCCTTATTTATCATGGGTCACCACAGTGGAATGAACCACCTAATGTATAAAAACACTTGATAATAATATTAATATAGTTTATATAAATAATAAAATCTGCTCTTGCTCATTAATGTAACCTGCAGCATATCCTACAAAAAAACCTTTATAAAAAAAACCATGATTTGGGTTTATGGAAGTGGGTGGAAGGGCCAATCGGTGCTTTTTAAAACACTATTGAATGGGGGTGGGGGGGGGGGGGGTGTTGGTTGGTCAGTCAGTCAGTCAGTCAACAGCTGCCTCTGGTGGATTTACACGAGAAGAGCAGACGCGAATGCCACTCACGAGAGAAATTTGAGATCTAAAAACGTGTACACAGCAACCTCTGGTGGATTCGCGAAAACAAAAACTGCAAAAAACGTAGCTCCTGGGGCATATTTTGTTCTCTTTAGAAATGTATATAGGGGTATGTAATCAGAATGAGACTGGGTTGACAGTAACACACGGGTGGATCAAAAGTAGCACAACAATATTTGCTAGATTCACTACCTTAATCTTGTTTATTTTAAATATATCTGACTCTGACCTTAATGTTAATGTTCACTGCAAACATATTTTGTCCTTTATTTTTGAAAAAAAAAAATATATTAAACTGCATTTTCATTTTAAATTTAAGCTCCATTAAATGTATCAAAAGCAATCCACCAAAGCAAAATGTTAAAACATTCTACAATTTTTTTAATATTTTTTTTTTTTATTGACAATATGCATATATTTTATTAAAAATATGTCAAAACACTGAAAGCTCTAATGAGGAAGTGAAAAGGTATAAATATTAGCAGTGGGATATAAACAACAGTGTCACTTTCATCCCTACAGGAACTCTTGCCATTTAAACCTGATTTACTTTTAAACTGAAACTCAAGAGATTGCACTCTTAAGGATGTGTTATTGCACTAAATGACCTGTAGATTGATCATTACTGTGATGCATGAAAAGAGAAACAACGTGTAATAAGGAAAAAAGAGCCGCTACAATAATTTACTTTCTGCACTTAAAAACAGAAATTCAGACCTAACTGCGGGACACGCTCCTGAAATCAGCTGATATTTGGCAGCTCCATCAAGGGTTGCACGCTGAATGTGCTGTTATAGCCTGGAGAGCGAATGTTGTCAGGGATTTGGGAAAATCGCTTTGTTTCGTCCCATGTTACTTTCATCCCGCTCTCCTCTAATATATTAATTTATTCATTCATTTTCCTTCAGCTTAGTCCCTTATTTATCATGGGTCACCACAGTGGAATGAACCACCTAATGTATAAATAATACTTGATAATAATATAAATACATTTTATATAGATAATAAAATCTTCTCTTGCTCATTAATGTAACCTGCAGCATATCCTACAACAAAACCTTTATAAAAAAAAAAACCTTGATTTGGGTGCATTAATTTTATTGCAAGCTCAGCAAAGCTTATTGGATTTTTTAAACATCTATAAATACTACATACATACAAACTATCTGCTTCATCAAACGTAACATACACTATCAAACATCACCAGAAGCGAAACACAAATCCTCTCAGGTTTTTTGAAGTCTGATTAAGGCATCCCTGAACTTCATCTTTCAATCATAACTTCGCCTCCGGATCAAATGAGAAATGGCAAATATCTTTTTTTTCCGCGCAGCTTTAAAGGGAGCCGGAGGATCCCCACAAGGTGCGTTTCTCCACAATCAAAGTGTGATCCTGTTTGATTTAAACAGCTTAAGTACACCTGGCTTTCTGCTTCAAGAGCCCAACGGATGACTTTAATCTGAATTCCCCACAGCCTCGGCGTAAACCCGTCAACACGGCCCAGAGAGGCTTTTCTGGAGGATTATTCAACACACAAACACACACAGCGTAGATGTGGCAAGCCCATTTCACGTTAAAGAACACCTATCATGCCCCTTTTTACAAGATGTAAAATAGGTCTCTGATGTTCCCTAGAGTGTGTATGTGAAGTTTCAGCTCAAAATATCAGACAAATAAGGAATTCGAATCTGCCCCTATTTAGGCTTGGACCCTAATTGTGGCATTTTGGTGACTGTCGCTTTAAATTCAAATGAGATTGTGCTTTTTTGTGGCGTTTTGGTGACTGTCGCTTTAAATTCAAATGAGATTGTGCTTTTTTTGTGGCATTTTGGTGACTGTCGCTTTAAATTCAAATGAGATTGTGCTTTTTTTGTGGCGTTTTGGTGACTGTCGCTTTAAATTCAAATGAGATTGTGCTTTTTTTGTGGCATTTTGGTGACTGTCGCTTTAAATTCATATGAGATTGTGCTTTTTTGTGGCGTTTTGGTGACTGTCGCTTTAAATTCAAATGAGATTGTGCTTTTTTTGTGGCATTTTGGTCACTGTCGCTTTAAATTCAAATGAGATTGTGCTTTTTATTGTGGCGTTTTGGTGACTGTCGCTTTAAATTCATATGAGATTGTGCTTTTTTTTGTGGCATTTTGGTGACTGTCGCTTTAAATTCAAATGAGATTGTGCTTTTTTGTGGCATTTTGGTGACTGTCACTTTAAATTCAAATGAGATTGTGCTTTTTTGTGGCGTTTTGGTGACTGTCGCTTTAAATTCATATGAGATTGTGCTTTTTTGTGGCGTTTTGGTGACTGTCGCTTTAAATTCAAATGAGATTGTGCTTTTTTTGTGGCATTTTGGTGACTGTCACTTTAAATTCAAATGAGATTGTGCTTTTTTGTGGCATTTTGGTGACTGTCACTTTAAATTCAAATGAGATTGTGCTTTTTTTTGTGGCATTTTGGTGACTGTCGCTTTAAATTCAAATGAGATTGTGCTTTTTTGTGGCATTTTGGTGACTGTCGCTTTAAATTCAAATGAGATTGTGCTTTTTTTGTGGCATTTTGGTGACTGTCGCTTTAAATTCAAATGAGATTGTGCTTTTTTTGTGGCGTTTTGGTGACTGTCACTTTAAATTCAAATGAGATTGTGCTTTTTTTGTGGCGTTTTGGTGACTGTCGCTTTAAATTCAAATGAAATTGTGCTTTTTTGTGGCGTTTTGGTGACTGTCGCTTTAAATTCATATGAGATTGTGCTTTTTTTGTGGCATTTTGGTGACTGTCGCTTTAAATTCAAATGAGATTGTGCTTTTTTTGTGGCATTTTGGTGACTGTCGCTTTAAATTCAAATGAGATTGTGCTTTTTTTGTGGCATTTTGGTGACTGTCGCTTTAAATTCAAATGAGATTGTGCTTTTTTGTGGCAGTTTTGGTGACTGTCAGCTTTAAATTCAAATGAGATTGTGCTTTTTTTGTGGCGTTTTGGTGACTGTCGCTTTAAATTCAAATGAGATTGTGCTTTTTTTGTGGCATTTTGGTGACTGTCGCTTTAAATTCAAATGAGATTGTGCTTTTTTGTGGCGTTTTGGTGACTGTCGCTTTAAATTCAAATGAGATTGTGCTTTTTTGTGGCGTTTTGGTGACTGTCACTTTAAATTCAAATGAGATTGTGCTTTTTTTGTGGCGTTTTGGTGACTGTCGCTTTAAATTCAAATGAGATTGTGCTTTTTTTGTGGCGTTTTGGTGACTGTCGCTTTAAATTCAAATGAGATTGTGCTTTTTTGTGGCATTTTGGTGACTGTCGCTTTAAATTCAAATGAGATTGTGCTTTTTTGTGGCATTTTGGTGACTGTCGCTTTAAATTCAAATGAGATTGTGCTTTTTTGTGGCGTTTTGGTGACTGTCGCTTTAAATTCAAATGAGATTGTGCTTTTTTTGTGGCGTTTTGGTGACTGTCGCTTTAAATTCAAATGAGATTGTGCTTTTTTTTGTGGCGTTTTGGTGACTGTCGCTTTAAATTCAAATGAGATTGTGCTTTTTTTGTGGCGTTTTGGTGACTGTCGCTTTAAATTCAAATGAGATTGTGCTTTTTTGTGGCATTTTGGTGACTGTCGCTTTAAATTCAAATGAGATTGTGCTTTTTTTGTGGCATTTTGGTGACTGTCGCTTTAAATTCAAATGAGATTGTGCTTTTTTGTGGCGTTTTGGTGACTGTCGCTTTAAATTCAAATGAGATTGTGCTTTTTTGTGGCGTTTTGGTGACTGTCGCTTTAAATTCATATGAGATTGTGCTTTTTTTGTGGCATTTTGGTGACTGTCGCTTTAAATTCAAATGAGATTGTGCTTTTTTGTGGCATTTTGGTGACTGTCGCTTTAAATTCAAATGAGATTGTGCTTTTTTGTGGCATTTTGGTGACTGTCGCTTTAAATTCAAATGAGATTGTGCTTTTTTTGTGGCATTTTGGTGACTGTCGCTTTAAATTCAAATGAGATTGTG
>CAIGQS010000098.1:0-35000 GCA_903798195.1 Danio kyathit
TTTATATTTTTATTGAAAATATTTCATTTGACCTCACCATCATGGAGATCAGAGGCTGCTTTAGTTGAGCTCTTGAACCTTTACTCTTCTATCTTAATGTTTTTCTGGCTGTTATATCTTTGTTTTCTGAAACTCATCAGTTATAGCAAGAAAGGCAATGAAACACTATATTTTGTGTACTTGATCATTACAGACATAATTTCTAGCATTTTCTAAGTTCAGCCAAAGAAAATAGTTTTATTTGAAAGTGTTTGGGTTATGTTACAGTTTCCCATGGAGGTTCAACAAACAATTATAAAGGAATTAATAAAAAATGTACATTTAATTACATTCATGCTCAAAATCTTGAGATCTCCAGCTGCATATTATGACACACAGACATCAAGAATCAGGATATGAACCTCAACCATGGTTGCTAAAAAAAAAAAAGAAGCTGCTTAATTCATTCATGCTGCAATGCATGCTGGGTGCCAGCATAGTACAAAAATCCCAGCATACATTGCTGCATGAATTTATTATGCAGCTTAAAGTTCTTACAATCTCTTTCTTTTCCTTTATTTTATCTTGTTCTTCGGGGGTAATATTTCAGCAGAGTGTTTTGTATTGTTCTGGGTTGATTTTTATTTGATTTGTATTTTTTATTTGTCACCATTGTTGAGATTCAAAGACTAATTGTTGATGTCTGTGTGTTTTTAAGTTCTGCCATAGATCAAACATTCTCATTGTGAACGGTGTATTTAGATCTGGCAGGTCAAGTGGTTTTATTTACATATGGAATTCATTTCTCACTTAAAACTAACAAGATATTCAATGAGTGCACGAACATGGGGGTGGCTTTGATATCATATTTAATCTTAACAGACTTATCATTGTTTTTTTATCTTTTGGCTTTTCATGCTATATAAACAGTGTGATTAACACAATTAATCATAGCAACCAAAATAAAAACTAGTGTCAGAACAAATAGATGAAGAGCCCAACTAAAGCAGACTCTGTCCTCCATCATGGTGAATTCAAATGAGCAACAGATATTTCATTAAGAGCTTTTGTTCACGTGACAGAAATAAAGTCAAAGGTTAATAATAAGTGAAGCTCCTGATGTTTGTGGAGTTGTTTAATGATCTCTGCTGAGATCTTGAGAAATTACATTTTTATTGTGTAATTTGTTTTATTTTTATTAATGATTATTTATTTAGAGTTTTACTCTCAGTTGATTTCATCTTTGGTTTTGGCTGTTTTTTGTGTTTTATTTTCTTCAGTGATTCTGCTTGTCAACAGTTGTTCATCAATAATTCTGAATCCTCCTTTAATTAGACATTTAATTATCTCATTAACTTGATCACTGTCTGAGTGTTCAACCCTCTGTAGTGAGGACACTAGTGAGGATTTTGCTCTGGGATTTAGGGGTTAAATGTGTTCGATAAAAAATACAGACTGTGGAATGTATTGTGTAAAATGAATTTACGACCGTAAAATGTTAAAAACAGCAGATTACTGGCAACCACAGCTGCCGGTATTTTTCTGTAAATTTTACGGATTTGTTTTTAACAGTGTACACCTGCTTAATAAATTGGTGCTACTATACTCACAGACACAGTCGCAGGACTGAGAGTCCTCACAGAGGATGGAGATGGGCTGGAGGACTTCATCAAGGAAGGAGATTGGGTGGAGGACTTCCTAGGGGACGGAGAAAGAGAAATGGTGCTCACAGAGGATGTAGAAGGGGTAGAGGACTTCACAGGGAACAGAAAAGGGGTGGAGGACTTCACAGGGGATGGAGAAGAGATAGCTGTCTTCACAGGGGATTGAGAAGGGGTGAAGGACTTCACGGGGGATGGAGAAGGGGTGGAGAATTTCACAGGAGGTGGAGAAGGGGTGGAGGACTTCACGGGGGATGGAGAATGGGTGGAGCATTTCACAGGGGATGGAAAAGGGGTGGAGGATTTCAGAAGAGATGGAGAAGGGGTTCTCACAGTGAATGGAGGAGAGGGGCTTGGGGTCCTTCGTTCTACTAGGTTGGGCCTCAGTGTAGACAACTGGGACCCACCAAAGCGCGACTTGGTGAACTACAAACAGAAACAAATGACACAATATAATTATTTCCTAAGTCTCAATGAAATTACACCCTGCAGGACTATGCTAGAAACATTCTGAAGCTAGTGGTATGTTTATCCTGTCAAAAACATACTAAATGGTTTTAAGCAAGCATTAATTACACAGAAAATATTCACCATTGACAAACTTAGAGGGGGCCTTAAGAAAGACCGTGGCACTGAAGCCTCAGACTGTGGGCCAGTGGCGCCAAGAGCTGTGTCTGAAGCCTCAGACTGTGAGCCAGTGGCGCCAGGAGCTGTGTCTGAAGCCTCAGACTGTGGTGGTGCAGCAGGTGACTGAGTGGAAGTGGCAGGCTGCAAAAAATAAAAAAATATGGTCAAAATATGTAGTGAACAGCACTAATAAAACTATATATTTGTTGAATTCTCATAAATGTCCTTTTTAAATATATCACCTTAGTGGTGTGAAATCCACAGTTGCAGGCCCTGGACCCTCCAAAGAGGGTGGTCTGTCCGCGGGCATGCATGGGGCATTTCTCAATCTGAAAAGATAGATTTGAAAGATCTGAGGATTCTTTCTAACCTCTGTGTTTTGCTTTGAGAAAGCAGCCATGCATTGCTGTTGTGTTTTATGTGCTTTTATTCTTTATTTGTCTGAATACTTCATTTAATCATATCATTATTTAGAAACATTATTCATGTAATTTAATCACATATTTATTGTTTTTGACATTGTATTCTTATTTTTCTATTTCATGGTTATTTATTTTCATGATAAGGAGATAAGAGTTTTTAACGTCAAAGCACTGATATTATTTGCACCATTACCAAGCAATCTGCATACTACATATTATGTCATGGAGTATTAGTAATTTTGCCTTACCTTCTGATAAATGTCATACCACTTCCGCTGTCTTGGAGCTGGTCGATTGCCTGCTCCAGAAGGCCAAACGCCAGAGCTGGCAAAAACCCTCAACCTGGCCATCCACTCCCCATCACCCATGGCCTTGTGGCTTTTTGGCTTAGTGCTCATCTGAACATAAAATGTAAATAAAACTTAACAAGTGCATTAATTCCAATACTGTAGCCTGTTGCTTGAAACAAGCAAAAGAAAGATCACATTTCCCAGTTAATTTCTCTGCTATGGTAAAGGGATAGTATTAAAAACGTATCAATAATAGAAACATAGAAATAGAATTACTATTACAACACAATAGTTATAAATAATTGTTATTAAGTATAATAAATATATATTAGCAAAAGACGTGCTTTTATCAGATGGGTAATAATAACACAGTAACATAATAGTAACCATAATAAACATTTAGACATTTTTATTATTCACAGCAGAATGACTGTAACGCATCAGTTATAAATAACTACAATTCATTTAGCTAATTATCATTTAGCAGCAATATCATTTATAGATGCACCATTGTAGTAACAGTTATAAATCATACAAAAATAAACATTTAGCAACAAAAGGCAGGCAATTACAGCTATTAATTTATTCTTACAATTCATATAGCCAATGAACATTTAGCAGAAAAAGACTATAATTTTGTGTAAACTTTGTTTTGTTTTTGGCTAAGAAATACGGGGGAAGGGGGCTGTTGACGCGTCGACTAACGTTTTGATAAACACATCCAAACAACTACATAAACATACATGTATGTAGATATAGACATAGTTATTATTTAAACACACATTCGAACAAAATCAATTATTTCTGCAGCTGTATCAAAAGTTTGTAATGTTAAACAGGGTGCGAGGTCATGTCCTTTGACACTATATGCACAAAAACACCTTGACGTGAACTTAGGGTGACTTTTGTTAAAATTCTTGCCATAAAATTATAAATCAGCGTTAAGGGGCCAAGACTGTGACATAACAAAAGACTACAATCGACAAAACAAACTTTTTTCAGCAGATATAAACAATGACAAACATAACTTACACAGCAAAATCCTCAGAGTAAAATTTACTCAGTTCAGAGAACATTTGGTCCCTCTCTAAATTGAGTAAAATTTACTCAGCAGCAGAGTTAAAGATAATGAGACAATGATGGGGTTAATTAAGTGATGATTGAGCACTGATGACGAACACCTGCTGTTAACAAGCAGAAACAGAGAAGAGAAACATAAAACTACAACTGACTTCAGTCACAGTCATAGATGAAATAAACTGAAATAAAACACATCAAATCTCTCAAAATCTCAGCAGAGGATCATTAAGCAACTCCACAAACAGCAGCTTTACTTATTAACAACCGGTTTGGCCTTACTGCTGCCACACTCTACAAAATTCCATATAGTGATCTTATTAAGAACTACGTCGTTTTTTACAATAACAATAAAAAACACCACTTTTTGTGTTTTAAAGCTGTCACCATTGAGGAGAAACAGTAGTTGCTTTACTTGGGCTCTGACTCGATTTCCAATGTTAGTTTCTCTTTGTTTGCCTGATAGTTTATTGTGGCAAATGTTGAATAAAGAGAGCAATTGTGCTCTGGATAATTGATTCTGTGCTGATTTAGTCACTGGTCAAATCAGTATTAAGTCCTACCTATTAAGTCTGAATAGTGTTTTATCACAAAAGTAGCACTGTATCAAGAAAATGGAACTCAGCAATACTTTAATCAGATCTTGAAACACATTGAACATCTGAAACACTCAAAACACACAGACATAATGAATCAGCGTATGCTTCTCAACTATGGTGAGTTTTTTTTTCTACAGTGCATGCTGGGAACTATGGATGAATGTTAGCAGACACTGCAGCCAAAAAAAATACAAAATCTCTAACCACTGTTGAGATAGATACGCTGATTATTGATGTTTGTGTCTCTAAAGTGATTCAGATGCTCAATGTGTTTTAAAAATGTATAAAACCACAGCTTGGGTCCATTCACTTGAAAAAACACTCAATTTTGTATCTTATATGATAAACCATCATTTCAACATGATTTACAAAGTCAAACATAATCTCTTATACTGTAACTCTTATCAAGAGTAAAATCAATACAAGATCAGTCAACCTGATCATAATTGCTCGCTTTATACTTGTCATAGCAAGCTAAGAAAAGTCATCATCAAAAATTGAGTCAAAGAGCCCAAGTAAATCTACCCACTTTTCTCCATGATGGTGACATCGGGGAACAAAAACATGTTGTTTTTTTTGTAAAATGTAAATAATTAAACAGTTAATTCTCAATAAATCTCATATGGACTTCTGTGAACATCTGACAGAAATAAAGTCAAACAGGTAATCAATGAGCAAAGCTGCTGCTGCTTCTCTTCTGTTTCTGCTTATTAACAGCAGGTGTTCATCATCAGTGCTCAATCATCACTTAATTAACCCCTTTATCGTCTCATTATCTTTAACTCTGCTGTTGAGTAAATTTTACTCAATTTAGAGAGGGACCAAATGTTCTCTGAACTGAGTAAATTTTACTCTGAGGATTTTGCTGTGTACCTTGATCAGTTATATGATGCTGTGCGCTCGTAAGAAGACAGCCGTGTCGTCATTCATTTGCATATGCCGCGACGCGATTGGCTCTCATCCATTCTCACAATGGAGAGCGAGAGCGGCGATTGGCTCCCGTCCATTCTCACAATGGAAAGCGAGCGCGGTGATTGGCTCCCGTCCATTCTCACAATGGAGAGCGAGCGCAACGATTGGACGAGGAGAGGGGCTGAGACAGACGATCCTGATCCAGGTAGCGCCACAGAGACTTGCAGAAAGATATCCTACAGAGGTAGAAATGCTGAAGTTTGTCTCAAAGGGTCTGCTGAATGAATACAAACGAAGAGCCAACTGAAAGATGCTGGAAACAGAGAGGGAAATGTAATAGTAACGCCCAACGTGGGGCTCGAACCCACGACCCTGAGATTAAGAGTCTCATGCTCTACCGACTAAGCTAGCCGGGCTGCTGTAGAAGCTCTTTCAAGGCTAGTCCCTGTTTCCAGCAATACCTTCATTATCTGTGTAAAGTTTGATAGTGTTTTTAAACCAACCGGAATAAAAAAATTGGCCAATATATCCAGCGGACAACAATCTTCTGCTAAATCCTGATGTCATCTTGTAACGCTATACAGAGGACGAGGCCTAGGATCTACGCCCAGTGCGCGTGTTAGCCATTGCAAGGCGGCGAAAAGCATATTTCTTCCCTGGGTGGGCTCGAACCACCAACCTTTCAGTAAACAACCAAACGCGCTAACCGATTGCGCCACAGAGACTTGCAGAAAATTATCCTACAGAGGTAGAAACGCTGAAGTTTGTCTCAAAGGGTCTGCTGAATGAATACAAAAGAAGAGCCAACTGAAAGATGCTGGAAACAGAGAGGAAAAGGTAATAGTAACGCCCAACGTGGGGCTCAAACCCACGACCCTGAGATTAAGAGTTTCATGCTCTACCGAGTGAGCTAGCCGGGCTGCTGTAGAAGCTCTTTGAAGACTAGTCCCTGTTTCCAGCAATACCTTCATTATCTGTGTAAAGTTTGATAGTGTTTTTAAGCCAACCGGAATAAAATAATTGACCAATACATGCAGCGGACAACAATCTTCTGCTAAATCCGGATGTCATCTTGTAACGCTATACAGAGGATGAGGCCTAGGATCTACGCCCAGTGCGCGTGTCTGCCGTTCCAAGCTTATTTCGTCCCTGGGTGGGCTCGAACCACCAACCTTTCGGTTAACAGCCGAACGCGCTAACCAATTGCGCCACAGAGACTTGCAGAAAGTTATCCTACAGAGGTAGAAACGCTGAAGTTTGTCTCAAAGGGTCTGCTGAATGAATACAAATGAACAGCCAACTTAAAGCTCCTGGAAAGAGAGAGGGAAAGGTAATGGTAACGCCCAACGTGGGGCTCAAACCCATGACACTGAGATTAAGAGTCTCATGCTCTACCGAGTGAGCTAGCCGGGCTGCTGCAGAAGCTCTTTCAAGGCTAGTCCCTGTTTCCAGCAATACCTTCATTATCTGTGTAAAGTTTGATAGTGTTTTTAAACCAACCGGAATAAAAAAATTGGCCAATATATCCAGCGGACAACAATCTTCTGCTAAATCCTGAAGTCATCTTGTAATGCTATACAGAGGACGAGGCCTAGGATCTACGCCCAGTGCGCGTGTTAGCCGTTGCAAGGCAGCGAAAAGTTTATTTCGTCCCTGGGTGGGCTCGAACCACCAACCTTTTGGTTAACAGCCGAACGCGCTAACCGATTTCGCCACAGAGACTTGCAGAAAGATATCCTACAGAGGTAGAAACGCTGAAGTTTGTCTCAAAGGGTCTGCTGAATGAATACAAACGAAGAGCCAACTGAAAGATGCTGGAAACAGAGAGGGAAAGGTAATAGTAACGCCCAACGTGGGGCTCGAACCCACGACCCTGAGATTAAGAGTCTCATGCTCTACCGACTGAGCTAGCCGGGCTGCTGTAGAAGCTCTTTCAAGGCTAGTCCCTGTTTCCAACAATACCTTCATTATCTGTGTAAAGTTTGATAGTGTTTTTAAACCAACCGGAATAAAAAAATTGGCCAATATATCCAGCGGACAACAATCTTCTGCTAAATCCTGATGTCATCTTGTAATGCTATACAGAGGACGAGGCCTAGGATCTACGCCCAGTGCGCGTGTTAGCCGTTGCAAGGCGGCGAAAAGTTTATTTCGTCCCTGGGTGGGCTCGAACCACCAACCTTTCGGTTAACAGCCGAACGCGCTAACCGATTTCGCCACAGAGACTTGCAGAAAGATATCCTACAGAGGTAGAAACGCTGAAGTTTGTCTCAAAGGGTCTGCTGAATGAATACAAACGAAGAGCCAACTGAAAGATGCTGGAAACAGAGAGGGAAAGGTAATAGTAACCCCCAACGTGGGGCTCGAACCCACGACCCTGAGATTAAGAGTCTCATGCTCTACCGACTGAGCTAGCCGGGCTGCTGTAGAAGCTCTTTCAAGGCTAGTCCCTGTTTCCAGCAATACCTTCATTATCTGTGTAAAGTTTGATAGTGTTTTTAAACCAACCGGAATAAAAAAATTGGCCAATATATCCAGCGGACAACAATCTTCTGCTAAATCCTGATGTCATCTTGTAACGCTATACACAGGACGAGGCCTAGGATCTACGCCCAGTGCGCGTGTTAGCCATTGCAAGGCGGCGAAAAGCATATTTCTTCCCTGGGTGGGCTCGAACCACCAACCTTTCAGTAAACAACCAAACGCGCTAACCGATTGCGCCACAGACACTTGCGGAAAATTATCCTACAGAGGTAGAAACGCTGAAGTTTGTCTCAAAGGGTCTGCTGAATGAATACAAATGAAGAGCCAACTGAAAGATGCTGGAAACAGAGAGGGAAAGGTAATAGTAACGCCCAACGTGGGGCTAGAACCCACGACCCTGAGATTAAGAGTTTCATGCTCTACCGAGTGAGCTAGCCAGGCTGCTGTAGAAGCTCTTTGAAGACTAGTCCCTGTTTCCAGCAATACCTTCATTATCTGTGTAAAGTTTGATAGTGTTTTTAAGCCAACCGGAATAAAAAAATTGGCCAATACATGCAGCGGACAACAGTCTTCTGCTAAATCCCAATGTCATCTTGTAACGCTATACAGAGGATGAGGCCTAGGATCTACGCCCAGTGCACGTGTCTGCCGTTGCAAGTTTATTTCGTCCCTGGGTGGGCTCGAACTGCCAACCTTTCGGTTAAAAGCCGAACAGGCTAACCAATTGCGCCACAGAGACTTGCAGAAAGTTATCCTACAGAGGTAGAAACGCTGAAGTTTGTCTCAAAGGGTCTGCTGAATGAATACAAATGAACAGCCAACTTAAAGCTCCTGGAAAGAGAGAGGGAAAGGTAATGGTAACGCCCAACGTGGGGCTCAAACCCATGACACTGAGATTAAGAGTCTCATGCTCTACCGAGTGAGCTAGCCGGGCTGCTGCAGAAGCTCTTTCAAGGCTAGTCCCTGTTTCCAGTGTAGGGCCTCGCACACGTAATACACAATTATGTAGTGCGTTAACTTTAAATTAGCTCAAAGGGAATATAACAGAATTTAAAGCGGCTCCAAAAGAATCGACTCTCTTGAACTGAACAAACGACTCGTCCAGCGCTCGTTTGAACAGACAGGGCTGTTGACTCAAAAATGAATATTACTATTCGAACTAAAGTAAAACACTTTAATATTTAAGCAGGGTATCAAGATCTAGGTATAATGCATTAGCTTAAAAGTATACACAGGTCACTTTCCTTTCAATACAAAAGAGACTTTATTGACTACAAACTAACAAAACACACATACACACGCACATTCATACTGGTTGCAGACAAGGAATAGAAGGAAAGAAGAGTTTAGGAGAGATGTGATGTAAAACCTCAAGATGTAAAACCTAACCAAGCGAACCCAATAATCAATTCAACCTTTACTGTTTCTTAGACAGGGTTATCTATCATTTAACATGATTAGCAGATCATACACCAGTTCAGCAATGGATCTGGAGATGTACTTGCGTTCCTTAGTGATGTGGGGAAGTCCTTCTGTGGAGCTAAATTCCCATTTGAGATCGCTGGTGGTTGGTTTGGTCGTTGAAGTGACGTCTCTGAGGCTGAAGTGAAGTGAAGTCCAGTAGTTTAAGTTGGAGACGGCCAAACTGTTGTCGTGTTGACAGGTTTCGCGACGCAACTTAACTAGACTCTCGACGGAAAGAAAAGAAAGAAGAGTAAACGGAAGATGGGAAGTTTGAGGCTGGTCTCAACCCATCTTAATGTCCAAGTCCAGCTGGACTGGACCCGGAGAAGATTTGTCCTGGACAGCTGCTGCTGCTTCGCTGCCTTTCGCCGTTCTTTTGCCTAAAGAATGGTTGGGGAGATGGGTTTTATCACCAATGTTTCCGGCCCCTATAGAGCTGGATAAATGAGGCATTGTCCGTGGATCTGCGTGGCAGTCCCATGCACTTGGCGTGACTTACTCACATGAGCCATGGTGCTCAGACAAATAGCATTAAGCATACATTTATAATATGAAGATGATACATTTTACATATCTATAATTAAAAAGGAATGAAAGAAAGGGAAAGGATTTCACTCATTCATCTCAAATAACATACACATAATGGTACGTTTGTAATAACTCAAAGCATAATGGGTTATCCATGATTAATGCATTCTTAACATATACAGGATTCAGGTGTCATACAAGAGCAATAACATTACATTTCATTAAAAGTCCGCTATCATCGTTTTGAGGATGATCTGATGAACTTTAATGTTTGATGATAGTTTAAAATTTCAGAGAGGATTTTGATTCTCTGTTTTGGAGCAAAGTCAGTCAATTTTCTGTCTTGCATGGGGGCTGGAAAACCCCATTTCCTGAGGTCAAACACGAGCTCTTTGTTAAGAAAATTGTGTTCTCGTGATCAGTTACCCGTTCGTCTTGAGTTAACTTGATCAGAATAGTGGGTCCGATGACACTTAACTGATGATGATGAACCAGTCATGGGGCCCATAGCTGCAAGGCATCCGCTTCCTGCTCTACTGCAACAAATGTGGCCTGACCTTCTGATTTTGGTCAGAGACCAAAAATGGCTCTCGATCAAGGTGATTCTGATCACAGGTGTCGACTCAGTTATAGGTGTCTGCATTGAGTCCCCACAGACCCCCTTTCGTTAGACGATGTGTTGGGATGTAGACATCGGCGAACGCTGGATAAACACAAGAGGAAAAGCAGACACATACATAGGAAACAACAAGACAACACCTCCATTACCATGTACTGTACTGGTGCAGGGCGTCAGATGATCTGCGCACTGATCATTTAACCTCATTAGCAAGTTAAAATATCAAATGTTGAGTACAATTTGATTCAGATTTGAGATTGTCATTGTACTTTGGTCAAATTCGCAGAATTGATTGTTCTAGTTTAAGATGGTTTACCTTCAATTTCTGGCATTACTGGTGACCAGAATAAGATGATCAAGTTCACGAGCATCTTTAGGTGGTATCAACAAAAGAACAATTAGGTATGGTGTGCCAATCCTGATATCCTAATGGTAATTCAATCTTATTCTAATTTAAGAAAGATAGGACAGGAAAAGAAAGGCAAAGTTAAAAAAAACTTAAGTAGTTTGACAATCAGGCTTTCACCTATAGTTGAGTGGCTCAGGTGTAATAGGCCATAGCATAATCACATGTAATCTATTTGCTATGTGGAGAGTTACATGGAATCTCATGACGCATGTTAAGACAAAATGAAGCTAGTTCTGTGAGTTCTAGCTGTGAGAAGACAACGCTTGAGTGTGATGTATGTCACATGTATTTTACTGTGTAAAATAACTTAACAATGTAGTGTATATGTATGGTCAGATCTGTGTCAGTCTTTTGAAAGTCCCCCTTTCCTTGCAGGTTTGATGCACTTGCTTCTTTGTTCAGTGGCTCTGAGTGGGCACAGGTGAAGGTTGGCTTTGCATCTTTTCCTGGATGACAGTTCATTCATGAGCTGATGGGGTCCAGTAAGGAAAGTGTCTCTGGCTGACTGAGGGAAATAGTTTGACGTAGCTGTGTGGAGCTGAGATGCAAACTTTTGTCCCTGGTCACATTGCTCTGTGGGTGCCTTCTGACTGGAACAAATTCTCTGACCTCAAGGCCTGACCGTGGTTACTGTCAGGTAAAGATGAATGTTCAGTTGGACATTTCTTGGTGAGTGTGAGGAGGACAGTGTGGTGGTTCTGATACCTCTGGATTTGTCGGTGGTGAGAGACCTCCCAAGTTCAGTTGTTGTAGAACAGGTGGTTGTCATCTCCACTATGCAGGTGTATCAGTCATGTTAGTCATGAAGAACATCACTCACCCTTGAAGTGGTCTGAGTTCTTGAACGTGTTGGCTGACGAACTGTACAGCCATTTCTTTTTCCTTTGGGAAACAACTTTGGGTGTCTTGAGAAGCGTGGCTGGTCCCGTGTCGTCTCTGACCAGTTTGTGTGGTAGCTGGCGTTGACATGGGAGGCACGTTCTCTGTTGGCACTGCGGAAGACTCTGGTGTTGTCATCGTGGCTGATAGAAGATTTTAAACCTTTCTTGGAGGACATCTTCTGTTTGATGTAGGCTTTGTCGGTGAGGTCCCGTAGCTGTTGGAGGGACATTGTGCGTGGACAAGCCATGATGCCTAGATGACGACTTACTCCAGGGTGCAGGTTTCTTAAAAAGAGGGTTTTAAAGTTCACATCCTCTTCAAGTACAGGGTCATCATGTGCAGCAAAGTATGCTTGTCTAAATCTGTGGTAGAAAGCTTTAGGTGTCTCTTGGCGACCTTGTTTGGTTTCCAGGGCAGTTAACAGTCCGTGTTCAGACTCAGAGTCTTTGAATTCTTTAATTAGTGCTGCACACAGTAGCTGGTAGTTTGACTTTATGTGAGCATGTTGTCTATCCAGGAAGCTTTGCACCTCGGGACAGGATGTGGACCTGAGGAGGTACCACCGGTCTCTGTCAGTCACATGAGGTCTCGCTTCGACGTAAAAGTCTATGTCTCTGAGGTAGGCCTGGACGTCTTTGCTTTCTGTGGAGTTTGGGTTAAACTGGGTGATGTTTTTAGCCAGTTTGTCAAGGTCTTTAAGAGTCAATTCATGTGCAGGTGTAAAACCTGTGTGCATAGGCTTTCTGCATACATTAGAAGGGAAGAGGTCCGTGGCAAAGGCTGTTGATGGCTTGGTTTGCAGTCGTCCACTTCTTCCACTGTCGGTGACGATGAGGGAGTCAGTTAGGTTCAGCAGTGGTGATGCTGATGAGGGCTCCGCCCATCTTGGCTCTGGTTTCTGTTGGTAAGCGTGCAGAAGTTCATCTCTGACCCTGTAGAGTTCATCGCTGAAGTCATCAAGCTGTTGGGTCAGATGATCATTTTCACTGCTGTACCTGTTCAGTTGAGCTTCTAGAGCTTTTAGTTTAGAGTCTTTGTCTTTGAGTCTTGCTTCAGCATCCTGTAGTTGCTGTTCAGCAGACTGGAGACGCTGTATCAGGTCCTGCTGGGAAGACTTTAGTTCATGACTGTCACGTTCAGCAACAGCAAGGGCCTTTTGGAGCTGTTCAAACTGTCTCTTAGTTAGATACTCCACTTCGTCTGGTACCTTGTGTTGATACTGGGTTTCCTCTTCGAGCTTGTCTGTGCAGCCTTGAGTGTGCAGTAGCTCTCTCAGGAACTCAGTGGTCTGACGCTTGAAATCATCCTGGGCTTTCACTTCCAGCTTGTCGATGCGGCTTTGTGCACGTGTCAGCTCCTTCTGAAGATAGGTGATGTGCTTGTCGCTGAGCTTGAGCTGGGCTGTAAAGGCATGGCTTAGGAAATAGGTGACCTTGAATAGTTCTGCATGGTCGTGACTCTGGCTTGAGTCAGGTGACAGTTCAGTTGCCTTGCCGGTGAAGCCATCCGTGATTCCTCTTAGCCAGGTGTCCATATCTTCTCCTCGGGCAGTGGGGTTTGCAGTCAGTGACATGCTGGCACGCTGGGAGGTGAAGACACAGATCTTTGTGGTGTTATAAGCCTATATGTGGTGGAGCAGCTAAGTGTCGTGTCAGTGATTGTAAACCAAAATGAAGTGAGGTGATGGCTATGTGTTGGTCTCAGCATAAAAGATGGCTAGTGCTGTGAAGACTTTGCCACTTAAATGAGAAAAGAAGAGAGAGAAAACAAGGTTAAAGCAAATTTAAACAGAAGGATATAAATTTTCTTTCAGTTGAAAATATTTCTAAATATTTTGTATCACTGAAAATAAAATAATATTACTGCTTCTATTTAAGAGGAAAAATGCTACAATTATAATTCTGAAATTTGTCTTGTCTCGATCTGACAGGATTGACACCACACACCTTACTTGTTGGGCCGCTTACCAGCGATGCTTTTGAGGGGACGGTTGCTCAATACTTGTCTCTGTCAATTGATCTTGGACAAAAAGTAAAAAAATGTAATTGTATTCACAAATGCAGGGAGAATATGAGAACAAAGGATGGTTTAATTGCAATCAAATTTGTTTCTTTTGTATAGAATTGATTGATTGGTTCTCTTAGGCTTGGTCCCTACAAACTTGATGCACAGAAGGGAAGACAGGAAAACTTAAGATAAAGGAAACAGGAAATACTAAAGAAAGAAGCAGGGAGAAGGAGAACTGGGTGGACCAGGTCCACAAATGGCTCTAAGGCCTTAACGTCTCACTACGAGTACGAAATTGCTAGTTGAGGTACAACTAAACAAAATAGACTATAAGAGTTGACTCCTAATTATTCAAAAATCAAAGTTGATTTACAACTAAATAAAATAAATTATAATGAGACAGGGTTGTCTCTAATTTATTCAAAAACTCGTAGTGAGAGGTCTCCTAGTGAGGATAAGGAGAGAAAAACAAGAAAACAAAAAAAACAAAACAAGCAATGGCTACCTAGCCACAATGCAATTAAATAATGAGAAAGTCTGAATTTGATAAAACAGATTTTCTACAAAGGGGGAAAATTAAAAGTTGTAAAACTGGTATAATAGTGCTTAAACTTTCCAAGTTCAAGACTTATTCATGCCTAAAGTGATTAGACCAAAAAGGGAAATACTGGAATAATGGTAATTCAAAGTTATTTGTGGAATATTTGAATTCCACTTTAATGCAGTATTGTGATTTACACAAAACACGAATAAAGATTTTAGTTTAATATTTTTAATCAAGTTACAACTTGTATACTTAACAATAGTGAGCCAGTGTTTCCTCTTTTAAAACAATCACTTGAATTTATAATCTGTGATTTAAATATGAAACACAAATCAGAAATAAAGAACAGTAAAATTGTATTTTGTTTTATGACAAAATACAAGTAAAGGAGGCATAAGAGAGTAAGAATAGAGAAGCCAACAAATGCAAAGATGTTAAATGGTTAAATCACTTTCATGTTTCTCAAACAGACACTGCATTCAACCACTGGATGTTAATATTTAAGCACTAGCCTTGCAGGCTAATGTATTTAACGCATCTAATACTGTTTCAATGCAAACAACTGCTAGTTAGCTTAACACGCAGTAGTTTGTTCTGGTGCCAATGCACTGCGCATGCGCAGTTCAGACTTCACTCGGAAGTATCAGTGACTTCCTTGTCACAGGGTGACTATGGCAACCAAGCAAATGCTATGTTAGTAGCATATGAGTCTTGGCATGGAAAAGATCCAAGCATAAAACATGAAATGTCAGCGCATTTCAACACTGCAAAAAAAAATACACTAATCATAAACGGTTCTATGATGTAGCGCTTCACACTCCTCTTAAAGAGTGGGTTTAAACATTAAGAAAAGTACAGTTTAGTAGTACTGCAGTTAACTTAATAAATGCAAAGGTGATCTCGGCAGATCTCCTCTGCATGTCAGGGTTTCTGGACCCGTAAAACACAACAGGGTTTTCACTGTTGGGCACAAGACTTCAAGCTTCACTTGTACAAGATTTCAAAATACACCCGTTTAAATCACACTAATGCACACGTGACGTTACACGAGCTCTGTTCAGCAAACAGGAGCAGTTATGCGTTTAGCTACTGATAAAACAGTGTGAGAAACAAAACAAAAAAAACAGCTTGTTAAATTGACAATGGAACACGCACTGACAATCAATCTAGCTATAAATAAATAAGTATAAGGCCTTTTGCTCAAAGATCGAGGAACACGCTCGATCCTTAATTTAAATACTGCAGTTTTAGAACAAGTATAGCTATCTAAATGACACTGGAACACGCAGTGACATTAGCTACACAAGGCATTACAGAAACTGAGGAACACGCTCAGTTCAACTTATTATAATATGAGATCTCAGCAAGCTCGTGGCTTGAGTAGCTATCTGAAAAGCACTGGAACACGCAGTGATTCAGTCTAGCAAAAAGGTATTCTAGAATTAGAGGAACACGCTCTATTCTAACCTTTATAAAAGCAGATCATCCCAAAGCAGTTCACAGTTGTTCACAGCTGGGAGGCAGGTCAAAGGTCACAGCTCAGTCTTCCATTCACTCACACAGACGCGCTGCGCGCGCTCTGACTACGTCACACAATAGGGTAGTCTCTAATCTCTTTTGCAATAAAGAAATTGACCCGTATATATTTATAATCCAGTTTAATCTTGCCCGCATTCTCCACCAATTTATGTAGGGCCTCGCACACGTAATACACAATTATGTAGTGCGTTAACTTTAAATTAGCTCAAAGGGAATATAACAGAATTTAAAGCGGCTCCAAAAGAATCGACTCTCTTGAACTGAACAAACGACTCGTCCAGCGCTCGTTTGAACAGACAGGGCTGTTGACTCAAAAATGAATATTACTATTCGAACTAAAGTAAAACACTTTAATATTTAAGCAGGGTATCAAGATCTAGGTATAATGCATTAGCTTAAAAGTATACACAGGTCACTTTCCTTTCAATACAAAAGAGACTTTATTGACTACAAACTAACAAAACACACATACACACGCACATTCATACTGGTTGCAGACAAGGAATAGAAGGAAAGAAGAGTTTAGGAGAGATGTGATGTAAAACCTCAAGATGTAAAACCTAACCAAGCGAACCCAATAATCAATTCAACCTTTACTGTTTCTTAGACAGGGTTATCTATCATTTAACATGATTAGCAGATCATACACCAGTTCAGCAATGGATCTGGAGATGCACTTGCGTTCCTTAGTGATGTGGGGAAGTCCTTCTGTGGAGCTAAATTCCCATTTGAGATCGCTGGTGGTTGGTTTGGTCGTTGAAGTGACGTCTCTGAGGCTGAAGTGAAGTGAAGTCCAGTAGTTTAAGTTGGAGACGACCAAACTGTTGTCGTGTTGACAGGTTTCGCGACGCAACTTAACTAGACTCTCGACGGAAAGAAAAGAAAGAAGAGTAAACGGAAGATGGGAAGTTTGAGGCTGGTCTCAACCCATCTTAATGTCCAAGTCCAGCTGGACTGGACCCGGAGAAGATTTGTCCTGGACAGCTGCTGCTGCTTCGCTGCCTTTCGCCGTTCTTTTGCCTAAAGAATGGTTGGGGAGATGGGTTTTATCACCAATGTTTCCGGCCCCTATAGAGCTGGATAAATGAGGCATTGTCCGTGGATCTGCGTGGCAGTCCCATGCACTTGGCGTGACTTACTCACATGAGCCATGGTGCTCAGACAAATAGCATTAAGCATACATTTATAATATGAAGATGATACATTTTACATATCTATAATTAAAAAGGAATGAAAGAAAGGGAAAGGATTTCACTCATTCATCTCACATAACATACACATAATGGTACGTTTGTAATAACTCAAAGCATAATGGGTTATCCATGATTAATGCACTCTTAACATATACAGGATTCAGGTGTCATACAAGAGCAATAACATTACATTTCATTAAAAGTCCGCTATCATCGTTTTGAGGATGATCTGATGAACTTTAATGTTTGATGATAGTTTAAAATTTCAGAGAGGATTTTGATTCTCTGTTTTGGAGCAAAGTCAGTCAATTTTCTGTCTTGCATGGGGGCTGGAAAACCCCATTTCCTGAGGTCAAACACGAGCTCTTTGTTAAGAAAATTGTGTTCTCGTGATCAGTTACCCGTTCGTCTTGAGTTAACTTGATCAGAATAGTGGGTCCGATGACACTTAACTGATGATGATGAACCAGTCATGGGGCCCATAGCCGCAAGGCATCCGCTTCCTGCTCTACTGCAACAAATGTGGCCTGACCTTCTGATTTTGGTCAGAGACCAAAAATGGCTCTCGATCAAGGTGATTCTGATCACAGGTGTCGACTCAGTTATAGGTGTCTGCATTGAGTCCCCACACCAGCAATACCTTCATTATCTGTGTAAAGTTTGATAGTGTTTTTAAACCAACCGGAATAAAAAAATTGGCCAATATATCCAGCGGACAACAATCTTCTGCTAAATCCTGATGTCATCTTGTAATGCTATACAGAGGACAAGGCCTAGGATGTACGCCCAGTGCGCGTGTTAGCCGTTGCAAGGCGGCGAAAAGTTTATTTCGTCCCTGGGTGGGCTCGAACCACCAACCTTTCGGTTAACAGCCGAACGCGCTAACCGATTACGCCACAGAGACTTGCAGAAAGATATCCTACAGAGGTAGAAACGCTGAAGTTTGTCTCAAAGGGTTTGCTGAATGAATACAAACGAAGAGCCAACTGAAAGATGCTGGAAACAGAGAGGGAAAGGTAATAGTAACGCCCAACGTGGGGCTCGAACCCACGACCCTGAGATTAAGAGTCTCATGCTCTACCGACTGAGCTAGCCGGGCTGCTGTAGAAGCTCTTTGAAGGCTAGTCCCTGTTTCCAGCAATACCTTCATTATCTGTGTAAAGTTTGATAGTGTTTTTAAACCAACCGGAATAAAAAAATTGGCCAATATATCCAGCGGACAACAATCTTCTGCTAAATCCTGATGTCATGTTGTAACGCTATACAGAGGATGAGGCCTAGGATCTACGCCCAGTGCGCATGTTAGCCGTTGCAAGGCGGCGAAAAGTTTGTTTCTTCCCTGGGTGGGCTCGAACCACCAACCTTTCGGTAAACAGCCAAACGCACTAAGCGATTGCGCCACAGAGACTTGCAGAAAGTTATCCTACAGAGGTAGAAACGCTGAAGTTTGTCTCAAAGGGTCTGCTGAATGAATACAAACGAAGAGCCAACTGAAAGATGCTGGAAACAGAGAGGGAAAGGGAATAGTAACGCCCAACGTGGGGCTCGAACCCACGACCCTGAGATTAAGAGTCTCATGCTCTACCGACTGAGCTAGTCGGGCTGCTGTAGAAGCTCTTTGAAGACTAGTCCCTGTTTCCAGCAATACCTTCATTATCTGTGTAAAGTTTGATAGTGTTTTTAAGCCAACCGGAATAAAATAATTAGCCAATACATGCAGCGGACAACAATCTTCTGCTAAATCCCGATGTCATCTTGTAACGCTATACAGAGGATGAGGCCTAGGATCTACGCCCAGTGCGCGTGTCTGCCGTTGCAAGCTTATTTCGTCCCTGGGTGGGCTCGAACCACCAACCTTTCGGTTAACAGCCGAACGCGCTAACCAATTGCGCCACAGAGACTTGCAGAAAGTTATCCTACAGAGGTAGAAATGCTGAAGTATGTCTCAAAGGGTCTGCTGAATGAATACAAATGAACAGCCAACTTAAAGCTCCTGGAAAGAAAGAGGGAAAGGTAATGGTAACGCCCAACGTGGGGCTCAAACCCATGACACTGAGATTAAGAGTCTCATGCTCTACCGAGTGAGCTAGCCGGGCTGCTGCAGAAGCTATTTCAAGGCTAGTCCCTGTTTCCAGCAATACCTTCATTATCTGTGTAAAGTTTGATAGTGTTATTAAGCCAACCGGAATAAAAAAAATTGGCCAATATATCCAGCGGACAACAATCTTCTGCTAAATCCTAATGTCATCTTGTAATGCTATACAGAGGACGAGGCCTAGGATTTACGCCCAGTGCGCGTGTTAGCCGTTGCAAGGCGGCAAAAAGTTTGTTTCGTCCCTGGGTGGGCTCGAACCACCAACCTTTCGGTTAACAGCCGAACGCGCTAACCGATTGCACCAAAGCTGGGGAACAATAGTCTGTTACGGAGGGGGAAGAGAGGGAAGAAGGGGGAAGAAAGGGAGGAGAGGAAAAAAAAGAAGAAAAAGAGAAAAAACACAAGAAAAAGAAAAAAAGGGAAAAAAAGAGGAAAAAAACGGAAAAAACAGAAGAAAAAGGGGGGAAAGAGGAAAATGTTTGCTTTTATGGCCATTTTTAGCAACAACACTTGTGTTTATTATAAATTTTAAACTTTAATTATAGTTTGTATTTTTTTATTTAGTTTTTAATAACTTATTTACAGGTAAAAAAGTTACTCTGTATTGTTAATATTTTATTGATGCTATTTACCACGCTTTTATACGTATTTTATTAGCTTTTAAAATATTTGTTTTTAAGTACATTTCTGCTCCAAGTATTTTACTTGAATTATACTACAGCAAAACACAACCAACTCAAATAAATACAAGCAGAGAAACAGTTAAAATGACCAAACATTTATTTAAAATTTGTCATAGCCGATTATTTACATTTACAATATAATAGCTCAACAGAAGTGCAAACAAGTACAAAAGAAGAGAAAAAAAAAACTACACACATAAATAAAGCAATCTACATAAATATATGTTTCTTGGAATAAATAAAAATAATACAAAATGTGCAAATGAATTTAACAAAAATAAATAACCACACAAAATGAAAGAAGCAAAGACAACTTAAATTCTAAAATAAATGATACAAATAAATAAATTACACATTTAAATTTTTTATTATAATTTAAAGTAAAAAACTACAAGTAAAACAAAAGACCCCTGAACGTATTTAAAATGTCAATATTAAAAATCAACACTTGAGGAAGTGTCCAGGTCTTGTGGAACATTTTTATTATTTTTCTCCTTTTTTAATTCTTTCCAACCACTGCTCCTTCGGCAATGCCTCTACAGACGGGCAGTATATAATGCCCTTGTACTGGCTGTGTCCAGTGTCCGCTGTTCTAAACTGCCCACATTTCTTACATGTATTATGCTGGACTTTGCGGGTCAGTTTACGAACAGGAGCGGCAGCAGTACCAGGGGCGGATGGAATGGCAGGAGGGGCAGAAGGGAGGCCAAACCCAAGAGCCGGTGGAGCAGAAACCAGCAGGGACCCCTGTGGGGCCACTGGCATCAGCATGACCAGTTGAGTCCCTGGTGGTGGAGCAGGAAAAAGTTGCCGTTGTGCTTGCTGGATCTGAGCTGGTTGCAAAACTGATGGAGCTGACAAAATGTTCATTTTCCTTTTTAGTTTAGCCTGGCCCACAGTGCTACTGGGCAAGTGGTACTAGTGAGCTGGGCCTGGCTGAGGTGGTGGAGATGGGGTGCGCACATTGGCAGGCAATAGGGGGTCAGCCGCCACAGACAAGCGGCTTGGCAGTTGCAGCCCCTGCATTACAACTGCTGTGTTCTGCTTTTTAACTTTTTTTATTATGCCACTGTACCAGGGTGGTGTGGCTCACATCCACCAGTGGAAGGTTGGTCTGCTTCATCACTATTGCATTGGCCAGAATGCTGCGCCTGATTTTTCTATAGTCTGCCAGGATGAGATCCCATCTCGACACTGTGCCGGTCCCCTTCTTTTTTGGTGTCCTGTGTATGGCACAGAGCCTGACAAAAATGGTCTCAACCAAGCGACAGCAATCTGGCCACTGTGCAAGTGGAGCAGAGGTGGTCAGGGCATGCCTCTTCATACTCTCCCTCCTGGGGTAAAAAATGGTCTCAACCAAGCGACAGCAATCTGGCCACTGTGCAAGTGGAGCAGAGGTGGTCAGGGCATGCCTCTTCATACTCTCCCTCCTGGGGTAAACTCCCGCCTCTTCTTTGGGGACCTGAACCTCCCGGTGTCCAGCTTCGCTTGATGCCTGGCTGCAAACACCACCCTCTGCTTGTCATAGTCCAGCAGGTTCTGCCAAAGAGCAACAATGTTGCTCACCTAAGCAGAAAAAGCAGATAATACATGCCAAATTAGAAAAAAAAATGTGCAAAAGGTAAGCAAGTATGACAAGTTAAAGACTGAACAAAGAGTGGGTTTGTATTCCTTACCTGCTGGTTGGTGAGGACAAAGGAGGGCTGATTCCTCAGCTCCACAAGATACTAAGCTAGGCTGTCCACTCTGTCCATACCTGGCACACCTGAGCCATCCACAGCCTAAAAAAATAAAAATAATAATTATAATACACACATACATACACACACACACACACACACACACACACACACACATATATATATATATATATATATATATATATATATATATATATATATATATATATATATTACAAACATAGGCACAAAACATAGATTGTTGATGCGTTAGATGCGTAAACATAGATAGGTCAAAGATATTTATGTACCCTATACACAGCAAAATCCTCAGAGTAAAATTTACTCAGTTCAGAGAACATTTGGTCCCTCTCTAAATTGAGTAAAATTTACTCAGCAGCAGAGTTAAAGATAATGAGACAATGATGGGGTTAATTAAGTGATGATTGAGCACTGATGACGAACACCTGCTGTTAACAAGCAGAAACAGAGAAGAGAAACATAAAACTACAACTGACTTCAGTCACAGTCATAGATGAAATAAACTGAAATAAAACACATCAAATCTCTCAAAATCTCAGCAGAGGATCATTAAGCAACTCCACAAACAGCAGCTTTACTTATTAACAACCGGTTTGGCCTTACTGCTGCCACACTCTACAAAATTCCATATAGTGATCTTATTAAGAACTACGTCGTTTTTTACAATAACAATAAAAAACACCACTTTTTGTGTTTTAAGCAGTCACCATTGAGGAGAACAGTAGTTGCTTTACTTGGGCTCTGACTCGATTTCCAATGTTAGTTTCTCTTTGTTTGCCTGATAGTTTATTGTGGCAAATGTTGAATAAAGAGAGCAATTGTGCTCTGGATAATTGATTCTGTGCTGATTTAGTCACTGGTCAAATCAGTATTAAGTCCTACCTATTAAGTCTGAATAGTGTTTTATCACAAAAGTAGCACTGTATCAAGAAAATGGAACTCAGCAATACTTTAATCAGATCTTGAAACACATTGAACATCTGAAACACTCAAAACACACAGACATAATGAATCAGCGTATGCTTCTCAACTATGGTGAGTTTTTTTTTCTACAGTGCATGCTGGGAACTATGGATGAATGTTAGCAGACACTGCAGCCAAAAAAATACAAAATCTCTAACCACTGTTGAGATAGATACGCTGATTATTGATGTTTGTGTCTCTAAAGTGATTCAGATGCTCAATGTGTTTTAAAAATGTATAAAACCACAGCTTGGGTCCATTCACTTGAAAAACACTCAATTTTGTATCTTATATGATAAACCATCATTTCAACATGATTTACAAAGTCAAACATAATCTCTTATACTGTAACTCTTATCAAGAGTAAAAATCAATACAAGATCAGTCAACCTGATCATAATTGCTCGCTTTATACTTGTCATAGCAAGCTAAGAAAAGTCATCATCAAAAATTGAGTCAAAGAGCCCAAGTAAATCTACCCACTTTTCTCCATGATGGTGACATCGGGGAACAAAAACATGTTGTTTTTTTTGTAAAATGTAAATAATTAAACAGTTAATTCTCAATAAATCTCATATGGACTTCTGTGAACATCTGACAGAAATAAAGTCAAACAGGTAATCAATGAGCAAAGCTGCTGCTGCTTCTCTTCTGTTTCTGCTTATTAACAGCAGGTGTTCATCATCAGTGCTCAATCATCACTTAATTAACCCCTTTATCGTCTCATTATCTTTAACTCTGCTGTTGAGTAAATTTTACTCAATTTAGAGAGGGACCAAATGTTCTCTGAACTGAGTAAATTTTACTCTGAGGATTTTGCTGTGTACTCAGATGTTGCAGTGCTTTGCTGCAACATGGAGGCAGCAGCCAGGGTGGCAGAGGCATCAGGCTGGGCAGAGGGTTCAGTAGGTTGGGTGGAGTGGGCAACAGGCTGGGAGGAGGCATCAGAGAAGATGGTGATTGCAGCAGGCTGGGAGGAGGAAGCATGCTGGATGGAGGAGGCAGGGGGTTGGGTGGAGCATGCAGCAGCACCCAGGGCAGTGGAGACAGCAGACTGGGTGGAGGCAGAAGCAGGATAGGCAGTGGAGGTCGCAGCCAGAGCGGTGGAGACAGCAGACTGGGTGGAGGCAGTAGCAGGATAGGCAGTGGAGGCAGCAGCCAGGCTGGTGGAAACCGCAGATGAGGTGGATGAGGTGGCAGCCAGAGTGGTGGAGGCTGGAGGGTGGATGGAGGAGGTCGCAGTCAGGTTGGTGGAGGCTGGATTGAGGAGTTAGTTGCCAGGGCAATGGAGGCAGCAGGGTGGATGGAACAGACAGCAGCTGGGGTCATAGCAATGGGCTCAGAGGATGGCAGGAAGTGGGAGGAGATGGAAAAGTTTGGGTCATCGGAGAGATTTGGCACAGTTCTATCATATATTTCGTCCTCACCGAAGCCCTCATCTTCTTCCCCACCTTCATCCACATCCTCCAACATTTCTTCTGTCTCCTCTGAGTCTGGGTTCAATGCCATGGGCTGTCCAGTCTGACTCAGGAGGTAGTCAACACCAAGCAGCTCTCCTACAAATGGAGAACAAAAAGACACAGACATATATGACTTATCACATTTAAAGCATTCCATAATAATACTACACAGACATTCAATAATATCTAGACTTCTGTATTGCCACTCACCGCATGGTTGGCTTTGGTGACGCAAATAATAAAAAAATAAAAATAAATAACAATGAAAACCCCCAAACTAAAAGTATTATGCACATGATTAAGTGTAAGACATACCGGTGTATTGGGCAGGAGGCCTGAATGTTGGTATAAAAGCCCGACTAAACACCTTCAGGCTGTTGGTGTTGACACAGTGGGCCATATCCCCGGAGTACGTGAGAAGGGATGCTGGCTTGCTGGTCACAGCCGCAGTCCCTCGATCCTGGTTCCACCTGTTCAGGCCATCCAGGAGGTAAAGTTGAAAATTCAGTGCATTGGCACTGGTTCCTAGCAGAAAAAAAGCAAATAATAAAAATGCACTCTTTTCTACATTTTAAAAATTGTCTAAAAGTTCATACATGTGAGATACCAACCTGGAATGAACCTGTTCAGGTGGCAGTGAAAAGACTCCAAGGATGTGGACCCTCTAGCGCACCGATATTTTGTCAGGATGACCCCAGACTTTGTGGTTGTGCCTACCTCTGTATAGAGTGGCACTCCAGGCACATCCTGGATGCATCTGACATGACGTTTCTGAACTCACCAGATGTGCTCCATGCGCACCTCATTCATTAAGGGCACACCCATAAGGTCCCTCCCATTTGCTCCCCCGAGTTCCTGCAGCAGCCTATCTATCAGGCATATGGTGTCTTCCTCCCCACGCGTCCTCCTGCGGCAGTAACGGCTGAGATCCTTTTTGGTGATGCTTCTGTCCACCATGTCATCACTTATACTGTAGATGGCACACCCTCCTGCATCAGCTGTTTTTTTTAGCCTGCCGCAACAGGCTGAGATCTCCTGCATCCCATCCCAAAGATACAGGCAGACAGGCAAAGCATTAATGTTAGAATTTTATCACAGACAACAATAATAATATGGCAATAATATAGTATTAAAAAACATTCAAGCCTAATACAGAGTCCGTGATGCAGTACCTGTTTAGTAGAATCCATCTTTAATATAGTCCCAAAGATGGATGTGATCCTGGCTTTAATGTGGTCTAGCCTGGAGAGGATGTCCCTGCCATACACAGAGTAGCCAACGACTGGTGGGGATGTCGATGGGCTCTGGAGGCTCCTGGCAGGCCACGGGAAAGAGGCTGGGTCGATCAACAAAGTCAGCACACTCTCCAAGATAGTGTGCCAACCTCTTTAGCCATTCCTCCCCATGGTTCTCTCTTAGCTGCTTCACCAGTCGAGCCGGACTGTTGCCCAATGTCCTGTCCCGGAGCAACCTAATGACACGGATGTCACAGGCATACCTGAAATGCGCATTGTTGCTGTGATTAGTTGCAGGTTCATTGGAGGGTCAGTGGTTTGGGTCTACAAAACGACCACATTTTCTACTCTGCTTTACTTACTTGCGGGTCAGGATCAATCAGAACATTTTCTGGTGTGGCAGGTCAAGCTGGTCCCCGACAGTCTGACTTGTTGATAGATAGTTTAGAGAACACACGGTGCACCTGAGTGTTTCAGTCAACATCAGGTAATATCTGTCAATGTCCAGGACCTTTCAAGCCCTCTTGTGGACACCATAACCCGTCAGATTCTTGCCACAAGTTGGGCAGGAGAACCTCACCTTCCACAGGTGGTAGGGCATCCACACCATTAACCGGTGGGTGAAGAACCTGTCAGGTGTTGGTGTCTGGTGGTAAATAAGAGCTGGACCAGGGGGCTCATACCACAGCTGTAAATCTGGCCGCAGCTTGCCAGAGTGAAATATGGTGTGGGCAATCCATCTCTGGTCCTGCACAGGGATGGTTTTGCTCAGTTCACCTGGCAACCGGAACGAAGCTGAGGCCCCAGCAGTTGTTTGATCCTGTTTGGAAGACAGTTTGTGTATAAATAAAGCTGTTAATGTACACTGTAAAAAATGTCCGTGATTTTAACAGTAAAAGTCCGTACAATCTACAGTGAAAACCTGTTAAATGATTAACGGCTCATTTCTGTACAAAATACGGAAAATATCTGTAACTGATCTAACCTTTGTTTTCGAGAAACTAATCAGAGTGTCTGAAATCTCACCACACACCCTCATTCACTACTCCCTAAATTAGTCAATTTAGTCCACTAGACAGAGTGAATGACTGAATTCAGACACTGATGGACACCTGCTGTTAACAAGCCCAATCACCGAAGGAAAGAACAAGAAATTAAACTATAAAGACACCCTTTCCAAACCAACTGAATTAAAACAGAGGATTAAACAACTCCATTAAATAACAGCATTAGCAGCTTCACTGATTACAGTTTGACTTCATTTCTCTCATATCTGCAAGAATATTTGATAATTAACAGAGGTTTATATTTTTATTGAAAATATTTCATTTGACCTCACCATCATGGAGATCAGAGGCTGCTTTAGTTGAGCTCTTGAACCTTTACTTAGCTGTCTTAATGTTTCTCTGGCTGTGATAACTGTGTTTTCTAAAAATTCTCAGTTATAGCAAAAAAGGCAATGGGAAACTATATTGTGTGTTCTTAATCATTACAGCCATAATTTCTAGTGTTTTATAAATTCAGCAATAGAAAATAGCTTTATTTGAAATTGTTTGGGATATATTACAGTTTCTCATGGAGGTTCAACAAACAATTATGAAGGAATTAATAAAAAATATGAATTTAATTACATTCATGCTCAAAATCTTGAGATCTCCAGCTGCATATTATGACACACAGACATCAAGAATCAGGATATGAACCTCAACCAAGAAGCTGCTTAATTCATTCATGCTGCAATGCATGCTGGGTGCCAGCATAGTACAAAAATCCCAGCATACATTGCTGCATGTATTTATTATGCAGCTTAAAGTTCTTACAATCTCTTTCTTTTCCTTTATTTTATCTTGTTCTTCGGGGGTAATATTTCAGCAGAGTGTTTTGTATTGTTCTGGGTTGATTTTTATTTGATTTGTATTTTTTATTTGTCACCATTGTTGAGATTCAAAGACTAATTGTTGATGTCTGTGTGTTTTTAAGTTCTGCCATAGATCAAACATTCTCATTGTGAACGGTGTATTTAGATCTGGCAGGTCAAGTGGTTTCATTTACATATGGAATTCATTTCTCACTTAAAACTAACAAGATATTCAATGAGTGCACGAACATGGGGGTGGCTTTGATATCATATTGAATCTTAACAGACTTATCATTGTTTTTTTTTTCTTTTGGCTTTTCATGCTATATAAACAGTGTGATTAACACAATTAATCTAGCAACCAAAATAAAAATTAGTGTCAGAACAAATAGATGAAGAGCCCAACTAAAGCAGACTCTGTCCTCCATCATGGTGAATTCAAATGAGCAACAGATATTTCATTAAGAGCTTTTGTTCACGTGACAGAAATAAAGTCAAAGGTTAATAATAAGTGAAGCTCCTGATGTTTGTGGAGTTGTTTAATGATCTCTGCTGAGATCTTGAGAAATTACATTTTTATTGTGTAATTTGTTTTATTTTTATTAATGATTATTTTATTTAGAGTTTTATTCTCAGTTGATTTCATCTTTGGTTTTGGCTGTTTTTTGTGTTTTATTTTCTTCAGTGATTCTGCTTGTCAACAGTTGTTCATCAATAATTCTGAATCCTCCTTTAATTAGACATTTAATTATCTCATTAACTTGATCACTGTCTGAGTGTTCAACCCTCTGTAGTGAGGACACTAGTGAGGATTTTGCTCTGGGATTTAGGGGTTAAATGTGTTCGATAAAAAATACAGACTGTGGAATGTATTGTGTAAAATGAATTTACGACCGTAAAATGTTAAAAACAGCAGATTACTGGCAACCACAGCTGCCGGTATTTTTCTGTAAATTTTACGGATTTTTTTAACAGTGTACACCTGCTTAATAAATTGGTGCTACTATACTCACAGACACAGTCGCAGGACTGAGAGTCCTCACAGAGGATGGAGATGGGCTGGAGGACTTCATCAAGGAAGGAGAATGGGTGGAGGACTTCCTAGGGGACGGAGAAGGAGAAATGGTGCTCACAGAGGATGGAGAAGGGGTAGAGGACTTCACAGGGAACAGAAAAGGGGTGGAGGACTTCACAGGGGATGGAGAAGGGATAGTGGTCTTCACAGGGGATAAAGAAGGGGTGAAGGACTTCACGGGGGATAGAGAAGAGGTGGAGAATTTCACAGGAGGTGAAGAAGGGGTGGAGGACTTCAAGGGGGATGGAGAATGGGAGGAGCATTTCACAGGGGATGGAGAAGGGGTGGAGGATTTCAGAAGAGATGGAGAAGGGGTTCTCACAGTGAATGGAGGAGAGGGGCTTGGGGTCCTTCGGTCTACTAGGTTGGGCCTCAATGTAGACAACTGGGACCCACCAAAGCGTGACTTGGTGAACTACAAAAAGAAACAAATGACACAATATGATTATTTCCTACACAGCAAAATCCTCAGAGTAAAATTTACTCAGTTCAGAGAACATTTGGTCCCTCTCTAAATTGAGTAAAATTTACTCAACAGCAGAGTTAAAGATAATGAGACAATGATGGGGTTAATTAAGTGATGATTGAGCACTGATGATGAACACCTGCTGTTAATAAGCAGAAACAGAAGAGAAGCAGCAGCAGCTTTGCTCATTGATTACCTGATTGACTTTATTTCTGTCAGATGTTCACAGAAGTCCATATGAGATTTATTGAGAATGAACTGTTTTAGGTATTTACATTTTACAAAAAAAAATGTTTTTGTTCCCCGACGTCACCATCATGGAGAAAAGTGGTAGATTTACTTGGGCTCTTTGACTCGATTTCTAATGCTGATTTTTCTTAGCTTGCTATGACAAGTATAAAGTAAGCAATTAAGATCAGGTTGACTGATCCTGTATGGATTTTTACTCTTGATGAGAGTTACTGTATAAGAGATTATGTTTGACTTTGTAAATCATGTTGAAATGATGGTTTATCATGTAAGATACAAAATTCAGTGTTTTTCAAGTGAATGGACCTCAGCTGTGGTTTTATAACATTGAGCATCTGAATCACTTTAGAGACACAAACATCAATAATCAGCGTATCTATCTCAACAGTGGTTAGAGACTTTGTATTATTTTGGCTGCAGTGTCGGCAAACATTCATCCATAGTTCCCAGCATGCACTGTAGAAAAAAAAAACTCACCTTAGTTGAGAAGCATACGCTGATTCTTTATGTCTGTGTGTTTTGAGCGTTTCAGATGTTCAATGTGTTTTATGAGCTGATAAAAGTATTGCTGAGTTCTATTTTCTTGATACAGTGCTACTTTTGTGATAAAACACCATTCAGACTTAATAGGTCAAAACTAATTTTGCTGATTTGACCAGTGACTAAATCACCACAGAATCAATTATCCAGAGCACGATTGCTATCTATATTCAATATTTGCCACAATACACTATCTGGCAAACAAAGAGAAACTAACATTAGAAATCGAGTCAGAGTCCAAGTAAAGCAGCTACTGTTCTCCTCAATGGTGACTGCTTAAAACACAAAAAGTGGTGTGTTTTTATTGTTATTGTAAAAAATTACTTAGTTCTTAATAATATCACTATATGGAATTTTGTAGAGTGTGGCAGAAGTAAGGCCAAACAGGTTGTTAATAAGTAAAGCTGCTGTTTGTGGAGTTGCTTAATGATCCTCTGCTGAGATTTTGAGAGATTTGATGTGTTTTATTTCAGTTTATTTCATCTACGACTGTGACTGAAGTCAGTTGTAGTTTTATGTTTCTCTTCTCTGTTTCTGCTTATTAGCAGCAGGTGTTCATCATCAATGCTCCATCATCACTTAATTAATCCCATCATTGTCTCATTAACTTTAACTCTGCTGCTGAGTAAATTTTACTCAATTTAGAGAGGGACCAAACGTTCTCTGAACTGAGTAAATTTTACTCTGAGGATTTTGCTGTGTAAGTCTCAATGAAATTACACCCTGCAGGACTATGCTAGAAACATTCTGAAGCTAGTGGTATGTTTATCCTGTCAAAAACATACTAAATGGTTTTAAGCAAGCATTAATTACACAGAAAATATTCACCATTGACAAACTTAGAGAGGGCCTTAAGAAAGACTGTGGCACTGAAGCCTCAGACTGTGGGCCAATGACGCCAGGAGCTGTGTCTGAAGCCTCAGACTGTGGGCCAGTGGTCCCAGGAGCTGTGTCTGAAGCCTCAGACTGTGGTGGTGCAGCAGGAGACTGAGTGGAAGTGGCAGGCTGCAAAAAATAAAAAAATATGGTCAAAATATGTAGTGAACAGCACTAATAAAAATATATATTTGTTGAATTCTCATAAATGTCCTTTTTAAATATATCACCTAAGTGGTGTGAAATCCACAGTTGCAGGCCCATCTGAGGATTCTTTCTAACCTCTGTGTTTTGCTTTGAGAAAGCAGCCATGCATTGCTGTTGTGTTTTATGTGCTTTTATTCTTTATTTGTCTGAATACTTCATTTAATCATATCATTATTTAGAAACATTATTTGTGTAATTTAATCACATATTTATTGTTTTTGACATTGTATTCTTATTTTTCTATTTCATGGTTATTTATTTTCATGATAAGGAGATAAGAGTTTTTAACGTCAAAGCACTGATATTATTTGCACCATTACCAAGCAATCTGCATACTATATATTATGTCATGGAGTATTAGTAATTTTGCCTTACCTTCTGATAAATGTCATACCACTTCCGCTGTCTTGGAGCTGGTCGATTGCCTGCTCCAGAAGGCCAAACGCCAGAGCTGGCAAAAACCCTCAACCTGGCCATCCACTCCCCATCACCCATGGCCTTGTGGCTTTTTGGCTTAGTGCTCATCTGAACATAAAATGTAAATAAAACTTAACAAGTGCATTAATTCCAATACTGTAGCCTGTTGCTTAAAACAAGCAAAAGAAAGATCACATTTCCCAGTTAATTTCTCTGCTATGGTAAAGGGATAGTATTAAAAACGTATCAATTAATAGAAACATAGAAATAGAATTACTATTGTAACACAATAGATATAAATAATTGTTATTAAGTATAATAAATATATATTAGCAAAAGACGTGCTTTCTGTTATCAGATTGGTAATAATAACACAGTAACACAATAGTAACCATAATAAACATTTAGACATTTTTATTATTCACAGCAGAATGACTGTAACGCATCAGTTATAAATAACTATAGCTAATTATCATTAATCAGCAATATCATTTATAGGTGCACCATTGTACACAGTAAAATCCTCAGAGTAAAATTTACTCAGTTCAGAGAACATTTGGTCCCTCTCTAAATTGAGTAAAATTTACTCAGCAGCAGAGTTAAAGATAATGAGACAATGATGGGGTTAATTAAGTGATGATTGAGCACTGATGATGAACACCTGCTGCTAATAAGCAGAAACAGAAGAGAAGCAGCAGCAGCTTTGCTCATTGATTACCTGATTGACTTTATCTCTGTCAGATGTTCACAGAAGTCCATATGAGATTTATTGAGAATTAACTGTTTTAGGTATTTACATTTTACAAAAAAACAACATGTTTTTTCCCCGATGTCACCATCATGGAGAAAAGTGGTAGATTTACTTGGGCTCTTTGACTCGATTTTTGATGTTGACTTTTCTTAGCTTGCTATGACAAGTATAAAGTGAGCAATTATGATCAGGTTGACTGATCTTGTATTGATTTTTACTCTTGATAAGAGTTACTGTATAAGAGATTATGTTTGACTTTGTAAATCATGTTTAAATGACGGTTTACCATATAAGATACAAAATTCAGTGTTTTTCAAGTGAATGGACCTCAGCTGTGGCTTTATACATTTTTAAAACCCATTGAGCATCTGAATCACTTTAGAGACACAAACATCAATAATCAGCGTCTCTATCTCAGCAGTGGTTAGAGATTTTGTATTTTTTTGGCTGCAGTGTCTGCTAACATTCATCCATAGTTCCCAGCATGCACTGTAGGAAAAAAAAACTCACCATAGTTGAGAAGCATACGCTGATTCTTCATGTCTTTGTGTTTTGAGTGTTTCAGATGTTCAATGTGTTTTATGAGCTGATAAAAGTATTGCTGAGTTCTATTTTCTTGATACAGTGCTACTTTTGTGATAAAACACTATTCAGACTTAATAGGTCAAAAACAATTTTACTGATTTGACCAGTGACTAAATCAGCACAGAATCAATTATCCAGAGCACAATTGCTCTCTTTATTCAATATTTGCCACAATACACTATCTGGCAAACAAAGAAAAACTAACATTAGTAATCGAGTCAGAACCCAAGTAAAGCAACTACTGTTCTCCTCAATGGTGACAGCTTAAAACACAAAAAGTGGAGTGTTTTTTTATTGTTATTGTAAAAAATGACTTAGTTCTTAATAAGATCACTATATGGAATTTTGTAGAGTGTGGCAGAAGTGAGGCCAAACAGGTTGTTAATAAGTAAGGCTGCTGTTTGTGGAGTTGCTTAATGATCCTCTGCTGAAATTTTGAGAGGTTCAAGGTGTTTTATTTCAGTTTATTTCATCTACGACTGTGACTGAAGTCAGTTGTAGTTGTATGTTTCTTTTCTCTGTTTCTTCTTATTAGCAGCAGGTGTTCATCATCAGTGCTCAATCATCACTTAATTAACCCCTTTATCGTCTCATTAACTTTAACTCTGCTGTTGAGTAAATTTTACTCAATTTAGAGAGGGATCAAATGTTCTCTGAACTGAGTAAATTTTACTCTGAGGATTTTGCTGTGTAGTAACATTTATAAATCATACAAAAATAATAAACATTTAGCAACAAAAGGCAGGCAATAACAGCTTTTAATTTATTCTTACAATTCATATAGCCAATGAACATTTATCAGAAAAAGACTATAATTTTGTGTAAACTTGTTTTTAGATAAGAAATACGGGGGGAGGGGGCTGTTGACGCGTCGACTAACGTTTTGATAAACACATCCAAACAACTACATATACAGTATACATGTATGTAGATATAGACATAGTTATTATTTAAACACACGTTCGAACAAAATCAATTATTTCAGCAACTGTATCAAAAGTTTGTAATGTAAAACAGGGTGCGAGGTCATGCCCTTTGACACTATGCACTAAAACGCCTTGACGTGAACTTAGGGTGACTTTTGTTAAAATTCTTGTCATAAAATTATAAATCAGCGTTAGGAGGCCAAAACTGTGACATAACAAAAGACTACAATCGACAAAACAACTTTTTTGAGCAGATATAAACGTTGACAAAAATAACTTACCTTGATCAGTTATATGATGCTGTGCGCTCGTAAGAAGACAGCCGTGTCATCATTCATTTGCATATGCCGCGACGCGATTGGCTCTCATCCATTCTCACAATGGTGAGCGAGAGCGGCTATTGGCTCCCGTCCATTCTCACAATGGAAAGCGAGCGCGGTGATTGGCTCCCGTCCATTCTCACAATGGAGAGCGAGCGCAACGATTGGACGAGGAGAGGGGCTGAGACAGACGATCCTGATCCAGGTAGCGCCACAGAGACTTGCAGAAAGTTATCCTACAGAGGTAGAAACGCTAAAGTTTGTCTCAAAGGGTCTGCTGAATGAATACAAATGAAGAGCCAACTGAAAGATGCTGGAAGCACAGAGGGAAAGGTAATAGTAACGCCCAACGTGGGGCTCGAACCCACGACCCTGAGATTAAGAGTCTCATGCTCTACCGACTGAGCTAGCCGGGCTGCTCTAGAAGCGCTTTCAAGGCTAGTCCCTGTTTCCAGCAATACCTTCATTATCTGTGTAAAGTTTGATAGTGTTATTAAGCCAACCGGAATAAAAAAAATTGGCCAATACATGCAGCGGACAACAATCTTCTGCTAAATTCCGATATCATCTTGTAACACTATAGAGAGGATGAGGCCTAGGATCTACGCCCTGTGCGCGAGTCTGCCATTGCAAGCTTATTTCGTCCCTGGGTGGGCTCGAACCACCAACCTTTCGGTTAACAGCCGAACACGCTAACCAATTGTGCCACAGAGCCTTGCAGAAAGTTATCCTACAGAGGTAGAAACGCTGAAGTTTGTCTTAAAGGGTCTGCCTAATGAATACAAATGAACAGCCAACTGAAAGCTCCTGGAAAGAGAGAGGGAAAGGTAACAGTAACGCCCAACGTGGGGCTCGAACGCACGACCCTGAGATTAAGAGTCTCATGCTCTACCGACAGAGCTAGCCAGGTTGCTGTAGAAGCTCTTTCAAGGCTAGTCCCTGTTTCCAGCAATACCTTCATTATCTGTGTAAAGTTTGATAGTGTTATTAAGCCAACCGGAATAAAAAAATTGGCCAATACATGCAGCGGACAACAATCTTCTGCTAAATTCCGATGTCATCTTGTAACACTATAGAGAGGATGAGGCCTAGGATCTACGCCCTGTGCGCAAGTCTGCCGTTGCAAGCTTATTTCGTCCCTGGGTGGGCTCGAACCACCAACCTTTCGGTTAACAGCCGAACGCACTAACCTATTGTGCCACAGAGACTTGCAGAAAGTTATCCTACAGAGGTAGTAACGCTGAAGTTTGTCTTAAAGGGTCTGCCTAATGAATACAAATGAACAGCCAACTGAAAGCTCCTGGAAAGAGAGAGGGAAAGGTAACAGTAACGCCCAA